>OY735215.1:42384324-42576824 GCA_963457665.1 Thysanoteuthis rhombus
ATTTCGGTCAGAAAAAAATCACCCTTTTTTGCAACTACGTTTCATCCACTGTGGCAAGTAATTTTTTTCACTTGAGCGAACGTGTGCTTAGTTCAGGATGCATTGTGATGTTGATAATCGTGTAGCCTATGTTTATGGAAAATGTCAATAAACAGTATATATACTACATTTCGTATAGTTTTTGTCAGAACTTTTTCTTGGAATTGGATGAAAAGACAACCTCAGTTCCGAGCCGGTTGGTACAGAGTATGTGGGTCCATATGATCCTCTATAATTCTAAGCAATTGAGTCAGAAGAAAAACAAATTCTGCAAAATAATAAAACAAACTTCATTAGTCATTGGTGCCGTCGTTCTGTTTTCATTGTTTTTTTGTTCTTTTCATCTTCAAGATTATTACAATGCATCGTTGAGTTCCACTCTCATCTGATTCCAATAGTCCTACTTTGAGGTCATTATTTTCCTGAGATCTTACTTTTAACTCAAAGACATTTTTCTGTGTGGTTTGAATCCATACTCTAATTATAACACCATTTCTAATATATCTGTTCCCACAAAAGAAATAACTAATTTTCCCCGATTTGATTGATTTAACTATCCTTACTGGTAGGCTAGCATTTTCCAATTGTTCAAATGACGATATTTTAAACTTGGCAAGTGTTCCCGATTCAAATGACCAATCCGAAGGAAGTTTTTTTCTCTTGTGGTCATATTTTCGTTTTAATGAATTAACTTCACAAGAAGTTAAAGGGGATAAAAAGATACCAACTAGCCCGGCATATGAGCCCGACATAAGTTGATTTTGAAGATGAAAAAATATACATTAGTTTCCGTGCAGGTGGGTGCCTAATCATCAAAAGGCTGTTGTATATACCCCTCATATAATTAAAAGTTTTAAACTGAATTTCATCCATGTAATTATTTCATTTTAACGAAATCCACGCACTATGTCAATAAGTACCAAGAGGAAGTCTGAATTTGATAAATTGAATGTTCTCTTCCCTATTCACGATAGAAATATAAAACTTGTAGCAATTACAAAAAAAAAAAAAAAAAATTAATACAGAGCTCTCGGAATATGACAGTCAGCAAATTAGGGTGGACTTATTTTTCGAGTACCGTTCTCACTGTTGCATACGTGGAAATTGCACAGACTCATTCATCACACATAGTAACAAAGCGGCCATTCATAATCTACCATCATTGTCTTACCTGAAACAGTTATCTTTCAAGGATAGAGGCCATTTGAGAATCTGCTTTTAGTGGTTTTCAGTCCATCCTTGTTTAGGGTCAGGTCTTATCTGTGTATCTCCAATGGTCTTCTGTGATATATTGTTGGCTTTTGCTGTCACTTGCTGAACCTATAACGTCGAAATGTTTATTTAGACAACCCATTTTGGAACGAGGGAGTGCATGCAACAGAAAGAACACATAGAAAACATCATGAATTTCATTATTTATTGCTAAATACAGTGGTGTCCAACAGGATATTATAATTTCCAGTTTTCGGTCACTTTTGTAGTATTCTTAATCAATCGTAACTCCCGAATAATTACAGGAGGAAATACGTGGCAAATATAAGCATTACGTGGTAGATGACTATTCATATTGGTAGGATTTTAGCAAGAGGACAACAAAAAGCAAGCGACCTAGGTACAATCTAGTTTGAACGTTCCAAGGTCAGACATTTCACGGGACTCTTTCGACAGTCATGACTGCCAACATATTTTAATGTTAAATTCCCATATATATGCACATACATTAACATGCGTGAACGTACAAACAACAAACCACACATGCAACCTGACACTCACTCAAAATAACGCATATTCCCAATACACAGACATGATTACCACTTGGTACATTCAACGCGATGTGAATATTTATAACTATATAGACACAGAACTATCTGAGCTCTCAATACCATACAAATACACAATTTATAGTGAAAACAAATTGGTAAAACCATATGCATACAATATAAAGACGAAGTATATACACGTGATTTCAGAAACGGCTATGAACTCCAAACAAAACAAACAGCCACACACACACAGTCACACTACTAATCCATTTATAGAAATGTGCGCCATAATATATGCATATATACACGCACACCAATGACCACAGCCAAACTCTCTCACACGCACACTCACATAGACACCAAAGCATATATATATATATATATATATATATACATATATATATATATATATATATATATATATATATATATATATATATATATATATATTTGCACACAACTATACTCACACACATACACAGACAAAAAAGAAAGGCATTCATGTTGTTGCAAAACGGTAGCATGTAGTTCATGCAAAATCAAATAAACACATGCAAATCAGAAATAAACATAAAGTTATGCAAAACCAACGATGCAAATAAAGAAATAAGAGGAATTTTTTTTGAATTTATATATTATTTTATTCAAGTATTGATAACTGGATGTTCATGTTACCATCGGACGAACTCATCATATATATATATATATATATATATATATATATATATATATATATATATATATATATATATGAATACATATGTATGAATATATATGCATATCTATATGTATATACATATATATATATATATATATATATATATATATATATATATATATATATATATTGTTCAGAACATTTTCCAAAATGGAGGAATGATTTTAGTCCCCGGATGGTGTTTCCAGTCAAAATGACATGTTTATGGACATTTTCCATGTTTTTTTTGTTTTGTTTTTTTTCAAATTCTCAGAATATGAAATGATCTGATGAATATCAACAGAAAAAAAAGTTTATGACAAAAGTTTTTTTTTCTTCGTGGAAATTTTTTTTTTGAATTTTTTTTATCTTTTTACAATTTTTTTGACTTTTTTTTCTTCTGGGGAATTTTTGAAATTTTGCTGAAAAATGTTTTTTTCTTAAATTTTTTTTTTAATAAATTTCTTTTTCATTGTTTTTTTTTTTGGCTGGAATGTTCAGTATTGTCATTCATAAATCTTTCAATTCTTTTTCTTCCTCTCTTCAAGCGGAGTTGAATTCATCTTTTTTTTTTTTAAATCAATTTAAGTTGCCTTTTTTCTTTCTTCTCTTTTTGATGGCAAAATTAAAATGGAGTTGTGTCTCCCCTTAAATTTTATTTCCCAATTGATATAATATTTCAAAATCCACAAGCAATTTTTTTTCAAATAATGAAACAAGATAAAAAAGCAAAAGCGTTGATAGCTTGGTATAGTTTTTTTTTTTTTCTCTTTTTGTTTTCAGTTGTTCAGAAACTTTGAAAATGTTTTTATTTGCGTTTGTATTTAAACCTATCCAAAGATAAACCAAAGAAGAAATATATCGTCAGTGATTAATTAAAAACACAATTTTGAATTTTTTCTTATCAGAAGACCTTCTACTTTTTCAGTATCTATTTTGATAGATTCTATTTAGTCCACATTGTCTCTAGAAAACAGATAATTCATGGTCCCAAACGACTGTAATTATTTTTGCTGGAGATCTACCTTGTATTTTCTCTTGATGCAGATCAGGAAAGTTTCAGAATATATATATATATATATATATATATATATATATATATATATATATATATATATATATATATATATATATATGTTTGTGTAGCAATTGGGGTTGAAAAAGGGGCAGTCGTCCCCGGGTGCAGGTGTGAAGGTGCACAACATCACCTGATAATTAATAATCATTGATAATTATATCCACCTCTTATGTAGGGAAACTGCCCCAGGCTCTGTCCATACCCCCACGAACCATTGCTACGCAACTAGATAGATATGCAGTTCCGTTTGTGGTTCATTCGAACTAATTTTCTCGTTTATCCTGACTATTCCTCAATATGTTCGTCGATGAAAACACGGCTGGAACGTTGTGAGAATACAGCCAACAGAGACAGGGGAATTAGATCGAACAAATCACTTCCAATGATCAGAATACCTCGTCTTACAAACTTCAGACATTTACTCAGGTTACAGGGACACAGGGGGTCGTACGATATTACTACTGGTAGTCACCAGGCCTAGCGTAAGGCAAACGGGAGAGATTGCGTCGCGCTAACGTTCCAAGAGAGGAGGGACCGTCTACTTTCGAGAATATTCCAGTTTTTTTTTTGTTTTGTTTTTTACTACTCGTGTCTCGACCATTTATAATGGGATAGGAATACATTTCCTATCGCTCATAGTTACTTATTTTTGTAACCTAACTAACTTGCTTATTCCCACTCCACGGCTGAAGCCAATTATCTTCATCTACGTACACAGGCACAGGCACAGACACATGCATGCGAGCATATGCACATATATTTGCAGATATAAGCAGATCAGTATGAATAGATTGACACTTATAAGTATATTGGGATTTATCGATCAATTTATCAATCTATCTATTCATCTCTCTCTCTTTCTCAATATATATATATATAATATATATATATATATATATATATATATATACACACACACATATATATGTATATATATATATATACATATGTATATATATATATATATATATATATATGTTCAAACTCAAATTTTCATTCACGGTCTGTATCTGCTACTTGCTTCTTTCAACACAGAAGTAATGTTACGAAGAAATGTACATACTATCGATATAGACCATGAATAAACAAAGTGAGAACATTTATCATGGCCTTTACATCACTGGCAGCAGTTTAACTCAATCATATATACATATATATATATATATATATATATATATATATATATATATATATATATATATATATATATATATATGATAACCCGCCCATAGCATGGAAAATTGACTGCGGATAAAATGCATGTACTTTTAAAGATTCGATGGATAATATGCAGAGCATTTCTCTACCCGAATCAATGTCTTCTTTCCATCATTTTTTCTCGTCTTTATTCACAAAAGTAAGAATGATCTTGTTAAAGGTAGCAATATATATCCTTTGTTTCACAGATACGAACCAAACAGTCAAGTGATTTAATTTTCATATTTTGCATATATATGTATACATATATATATGAATGATTCTAAACTCGTTCCTTTGACAAATGGATTAGGTTCAAAAGATAGGGTTACCAATTTCTGACTCACAACATTTTTTTTCGCCCATCATCACACATATACACATGCGCAAACGTGCATATATATATATGTATACATATATACATATATATATATATATATATATATATATATATATATATATATATATATATATATATATATACACACACACACACACACACACACACACATATATATATATATATATATATATATATATATATATATATATATATACTGGATATATTATTCCTCAACATTAATTCAAAATTTACAGCAGGAATATTATATATCTTATTGGCATGTTTTACGTTTAATAAACTTCCAACTCAACGGATAGTTGATAGCTCATTAGGAAAACACATAAATGATTACGTACAGAATATGTAAGCGATAAAATCACAAAGCAACAATCAAATTTAAAACTTCCAGTAAAATGGAAATGTGTTCAAGTGGCTGGCTTTAATATGTTATATTGAATATAGCATAATAATCAGTATTAAGTCACGGGTGTTTGCTACATCTTTTATAGAGAAAAAAACCCATAAATATATTACAGCTGGATATATTCAGAGTGTGACACAAAAAGATATATCCAATTGTTGGTTGTTAGGTGAGGGGCTAGACAGTGTTAAAACTCTGATTCGTGCTGAGCTGTCACTGTTCAATATGACCCCTTGATTCCGGCCCAAATAAGATTCAGAATTTCAAAACCCTTCCCTATTGATGAAAAGGCTTGATTAAGGAGTGTCTAAATGCCCCGTTCGCACCGACGAGCAGACGCCCATGGTATCTGTGCATATACAGGTGAGCAAACAAACAAATGTGAAAGTGGAATATATATATATATATATATATAAATATATATATATATATATATATATATATACATATATATATATATATATATATACATATATATATATATATATATATATATGTATATATATATATATTCCTATGGATCCAATCACTGGTTTCCTCTTGCGGAAACAAGAAGTCGATAAAAAATTAACAAGATTTTTCTTGTCCGTCATTTTTAATCAGACACAGACATATATATATATATATATATATATATATATATATATATATATATATATATATATATATATTCCTATGGATCCAATCACTGGTTTCCTCTTGCGGAAACAAGAAGAAGTCGATAAAAAATTAACAAGATTTTTCTTGTCCGTCATTTTTAATCAGACACAGACATATATATATATATATATATATATATATATATATATATATATATATATATATGTGTGTGTGTGTGTGTGTGTGTGTGTGTGTGTGTTTGTGTGTCGTTGCATTCATCTATTTTTTAGCTTCTTATGGAGTTGCTTATTTAGAGCAGAAATATCATATTGTACGGAATAAGTCTCTCAGAAAATCAGTTTTTTTTTAGATTTAAGAAAAATCTTTTAATATGAAATATTTTTACTGAATTACCCACACTAGTAACTAAATGAATGCAAAGATTAAAAAATTGACATAGCTATATTCAGAAGTCATGTCAGTTAAATGATTGCTCATGTTTGGAAGCTTTTCATTTTGAAAAAATGGTTTGTTTTTGTATATTTATTGTAAGAATTTCAAGGGTGAATGTAATTCGTTGTTATGCAAGATTTATTCTCTTCTTTATTCGGTGCAGTATTCTCGTTTTTGTCGTTTTATAACTTTGGTTCGGTCGGTTACATTTCCAATATCGTCGGATTTGGCAACGGGATCTTTCATCTCCTGGAAACTCTTACATTCTTGTTAAACTTCGCCTTCCTCCTTATTAGTCCAATTAGCTGATCAGAGAATATAAGTATACCTGTATTTTAAATCAGCATTTACCATTTGTCCTAAAAGGTGACGTCAGTGATATGGAGGGTTACAAGAAAAATTCTCAGCTGGGCCAATCTTGTCTGTTGTTAAGAACATTTAAAACCGGAGTCCCCTGACTTATCCAGTTTGGTTCCTCTGATTTCACCAGGAGTTTTAAAATCTGACCTTTTTTTGCAGTCTATGTTGTATAGTAAACGCTTATTATTTGCGACTATTATATGTGTCTCAGCGTGGACGTTGAACCTCGTAAGCTATGCTCAATCATGCAAGAAATCGCTTCGCTTTGAGAGAGGGCAGGAAACTCTGCAGGAAGTAGATATTTTTGTAACGTTGGGAGCGTTGTCACTCAATGTGCAACCCAATTTCAAACCATATTGTTCTTAATTAATAGATGTTTCATTATGAGTAATGATAAAATCAGACACTTTTCATTAAAAAAGAGTATCTCTTGTTCAACTGGAATCGTGAGCCGGATTATAATACTCTTGTTCATATTTCTGGTTAACATAGTCGTGAAAAAAAACAGAGTTTTTCGTATTTTCATTGTTTTCAAAAATTCATCAGTTACGTTGTTATTACTGATTTTTCTTTAAAGTTAGTTTGGTAATATTGGTAACAGCCATAGTTTTTTTCTGAACTTGATGATAGTCACAAGTATAGGTTGGAGCTCATGATCACAGACATTTGGACAACACATACATACATACATACATACATACATACATACATACATACATACATCCCCTTATGCAAAATACCCAAACTAGAAATGTGAAATGAGTATATATATATGTGTGTGTGTGTGTGTGTGTGTATGTGTGTGTGTGTGTGTGTGCGTGTGTGTTCGCACGTATGTTGGTATATATGTGTGTGATTGCATATTGGTATATATATATATATATATATATATATATATGTGTGTGTGTGTGTGTGTGTGTGTGTGTGTGTGTGTGTGTGTATGCCAGTATTTAGATATTATGTTGCTTTTTTGTCGCATGGATTAAAAATAATGAGATGGCTACTTGCGAGATTTTGACTTGTTTCCCTCATCAGTTAGACCCTATCTTACAAGGATATTTATTCACATTTACATATATATGAGTATATGTGTGTTGCATGTGTGTACATGTATGCATAAAATATATGCATGTATTTGATAAAATGTAACGTAAATATCGTGGCATATTTGACCCCATGAAATTACAACGACAGCGCTGATATCACCAAAAGGAAGAGGAAAGGCTACTATTGAAGTGAAGCTTGGTATAAATATAATATATATAAAACCAAACGGAAGAAATTGCCCCTTTTTGCTAATATTTGGTGCCCAACGCACTCCAAATCCTACGGCTGGAAATGGTCCCCCGAATTGTGACAAGGAAACCGTATTTCTTGTTTGACCCCTCTCCATCATGATTTCAATTCTACCCAAATCAACATCATTTATAGTTATTATTGTATTGATCAAAATTGCAAGGATAAAAAAAAGTAGAAAGATTACATTGATCTTAGGGCAGAGTAATTATACACTGACCAATGTTGTTTAGTAGTTGAAAGGGAAATTAATGCAATGGACTTATTACTCTTCAAAGACAAGAACGTATTAACTCAGATTTTATTGATTTGGGGTCTTTCCCCAAGGCTCGTTTTTGTGGGGCTTACGCGCGAGTGTTATTTCCTCTCATAATCATGGTCGTATGTAAGAGCATATATATATATATATATATATATATATATATATATATATATATATATATATATATATATATATATATACATATATATATATGTATGTGTATGTATATATGTGTGTGTGTGTGTGTGTTTGTGTGTGTGTATGTGTGTGTGTGTGTCTGTCTGTCTGTCTGTCTGTGTCTGTGTGTTGGGGGATGAATTTCTTGTAGTATTCATAACAACGAGACATAGCGTTGCTTTGCGAGGCTAGGTTGTCACGGGACGCCCTAGGATAAACTCATAAGTGACATTAACTTGGTAAAATTGTAGGCTCCCCAGTGGGGCAATAATTTTCACTACGGTGGCACAGTTCTGAGGATCTAATTCAAGAATCTCTCTTTAGTAGAAGGCTTTACATGGATATTTCTAAATGCGTATTGGCATTTCACATAAGTAGGGGAGAGAGAGAGACAGAGACAGAGACAGAGACAGAGAGACAGAGAGAGACAGAGAGATGGGGGGAATGGTAGAAAGAAAGTTTCACGGATAGATGAAGACAGGGAGAAGGAGAATGTGAGACAAAGGGAGAGATAGTGGTAGAAAGAGTGAGAAATAGAGAGACAGAGACAGAGAGATAGGAATTGAGCAATGATTGAGAGAGAGAGAAAGGGGGAAGAGACAGACGGGTGGCAAAAGAGCGAGAGAGATATGGAGATAGAAAAACGAGAGTGACAGAGTGAGAAACGAGAGACAAAGGGATAGATATAGACGGAATGGGGATGAGAGCGAGTGTTGGGGTAAAGAGATATATGTATATGTAGAGAGAGGGGGGAAGAGTGAGAGAGGGGTAAATAAACGGACATATGGATGTTTAAACAATCAGAGAAAGAGAAAGGGGATAGAGACCAAGTCAGAGAAAGACGAAAAAAAAAAAAAAGAAGAAAACATCGATAGTATGTAAGGTGCGTTGGTTGAGCAGAGAACGTTCCGATCTGTGCAGACTGACAGGGATACAACAAACAGTGTGGACTGATGATAACGAATGTGATTTTCTTATCAATATACGAGATTACAACGGGATTTTACGATATCACTCTTTTTGATTGTGTATTTGTTGGTCCGACGGATTAGTTTTGGCTGATGGACAGTCACCATTTATATAAGGAGACAAAAAGCACCAAAAATGACATAAAAACTATCATCAACAATAACAACAATAACAACAAGAGCAACAAAAATTAAAATTAAATAAACGCAAGCGTTCACAATTCTAGTTTGCGTTAACACAGAAGCCGAACATTCAACAAAAGAAAACTTGTTCTGCTTTTTAAAATCAACAAGTTTAATATTTCTAAAAAAAAAAAAAAAGAAATACCGTACTTTCTGGCAATGCACATTAGAATAAAAAAAAATGCCATCATGGCAATTCATCCAATGCTGGTAATATGACGAAGGGGCCGTCTACCAAAGTCTTCAAAGGACTTCTTTTGGGCTTGGATGAGTCATAGTAGTCGCTAGTCTTCTAAATACCACTTTGAGTCACGCGTCTTACATGCCAGAAAATTCGGTAAATAAAAACCAATATGGCCGGCAAGAAATCACTAATTTCACTAATATCGAATATCGTTGACACAAAGGCGAAATCGATCTGCTGAATGGCTTTAGATCGATATTATATATTTATTGGGACATTTCGACTTTCAATCAATGCAGCCATGAATTAGGCATCGTTGGGTGAAAGTCTATTGTATTCATTTAGTTCCAGTTACTGTTTTGTGGAGTAAAAAATCTGGATGAAGAGTACGATTAATTTTTAGAGTTTGAAAGACTTGTTCTTTATCATGATTCGAGAATCATTAAGATTTTGTGTATAACTCATAGTTTACAAAATAATGTACACCTCCAGGAAGACACTGAGTAATAAAAACATATTAAAAGATTAATAAAAAACAATATGGACAAGAAAGCCATCTGTGGGCATTGTATAATTCCAGGAAATAATTTCAACCATATGACTGGTTCGATATTAATTAACTTTTTTTTCTGGTTGGGCCCTCTTTTGAAAGATTAATATGATACTAGGATTATTAATTGCTATGATATTCTTATATATATGGATATTTGCTCAACCTCTCCACATTTGCCCCCGGCCCCCACAAAAACAAAACAAACAAAAGAACGGTACTAGGTTTGAGATATTTCACTCTAAATGGAGATTACTATCTCCAAAGAGTTTTGTGATATTTCAAGCAAATAAACGCATCTTTAAGACTGGACAAAAAGTAACGTTCAGAATCTTTATAATTTCTACTCACATAAATGTGTTAGATATATGCAGTAAATCTCTTTAGTAAAGTGAAATGATTGACGTAAAGTCAGATATCATCTAACGGCATAAAATGAAATGTTTTTCATTTGCTCTTGAAATAACAAAGGCTGTATGTCAACGCATTTACCACGAATGGCTGAATTTTCAATAATTGTAGATCTACGGTTTCAAGTGAGCCTGGGCTTTGATCTTGCTACAGAAAACTTGCAATAGATTTTCTTGCAATGGATAGGGTCTTTTATCTTGCAATTGATACCTATTACTCGTCACCATCTGCCTGAGTTTATGAGTGATGACCGTTTTGTGTAACTTGTTAAAATGGTGAAAACAAAAAGTAAGAATAAACCAAGTTTTTCTTTTCTGTTTTTTGGATTTTTGCAGTATTTCGAGAAAGGTTTGGGGGAATAAGCAAAGAGACAAGATTGTAAGCCTCAATGAATGAGGATACTATGATCCAAGTCCTAAAACAGGTGGAAGATGACCGTTGAATTACCATCGTTATGATAGCTGCTGAAGCTATGTCTTCAAATGGTTCGATCATTCAATGTCAAGCGAACTTCCTAGCCTATGCAAACTTTCTTCTCAATTGGTGCCAGAAGCGTTGCACGATGTTCAGTCTTTTAAATAAGATTGAAAAAGATGAAGACTATGGAAAACTGGAACCAGGGACGAGTTTAAGGAAATTTAAAATTTCATCAGGTAAGAACGCCAAGTACAGATGCACCAAGGATAATTCTTCTATCAAAACAAAATTAATGTCCATTATTTGAGAGTAGCAAGGGCTGCCAGATGAAGGCTCCGTTGGGAAACAATGAATCTCTCATGCATGGTCTTGCCCCTTTTGACTTATTCTCGTTCCCAAATCTTCGAGAACGAGACTTTAGTCTGTTGATGAGTCGTTTTGAAGTGGCATACCCAGTGCTTGATTTTTACAAGGAGTGAAGGTTGAGAGATACACCACTTTCTGAAGCGTATATACCAAGATAAATGATATTTCGAGAAACAATAGCTCCACATATGGATAGTTTTGTTTCCATTATATCATAACAAAAGTTTTTGACAATCTCGTCTCTCCCCCTCTCACTACTCCTCTTTCCTCTCTCAATCTCTCTCTCTCCCTCTCTCTCTCCCTCTCTCTCTCTCTAAATTTGTTTATATAAATAGGACAGAGAATAAGTGAGGTAAAAAGAGAGAAAGGACAATGGATAGATAGAGAGACACAGACAGATAGAGATAAGAGGAGATGAAGATATAATGGTATGCACATATACAGGTAAATATGCACATATATAATATATATATATATATATATATATATATATATATATATATATATATATGTGTGTGTGTGTGTGTGTGTGTGTGTATGTGTCTGCCATTTTCTTCACTGCTGGACAAAGGCCGTCCCTTCTCCCCCAAAATGACCAAGATTGCGCTAATCTTTACCATGTCTTGCCGGCAAACCTCTGTATCTCTTCCCTCCATCTCGAGGGAACCAATCACTTTCCTTTTATACTCCATCCGTTGTCACATTTTCTTGCTAAGTTACTAGCCCATCTTCAATTTTATTACATTATTATTTATGTTAAATCCTTCCCTCTCGTCGTCCCATATGATCAATGTCGATCTTTTCCTATCTTTAGGGAGATATCCCCAAAATGGCTCTTTCCGTAGTTTTTTGTGCAGTTATTTGTTGGTTCCAGATCGTTTTTTTAGGTTCACTGTTTCGCATCCGTTAGTCATAGCTGGTATTATGCATCAATATGTATATGTTACTTCAAGAAACATAAATGGTAATAGATATACACACACACATATATATATAAATACATATATATATATATATATATATATATATATATATATATATATATATATATATATATATATATATATTAGTAAACATATATGCTATCTATGTAACTATTCATCATATATACTCTTCTTGAATGTCCAACACGGAGTACCTGAGATTGTAACCTGCATGAAAATCCCCAGATAGTCTGTCAAAGTACACACGTATATCATTATATATATATATATATATATATATATATATATATATATATATATATATATATATATATATATATATATATATATATATATATATATATGTCTGTATATGAATATCTGCTTATCTATATATCTATGTATATATACGTATGTGCGTGATCATATGTGTGGGTGTTTGTTTGTGCGCACGTGTGTATTTGTGTGTGTATATAAGTGTATGTGAGGAAGGTGTGTGTATGCATACAAAATTACGCATGAAAAAGCATTCAAGAAAATATATATTTTTTATACGTATTTCAGTAAAATCTACCGATTTTTTCTACTAAAATCAGTAAATGGTTTTACAAAATCTACCTAACCCTCTGAAGACCAAGCCTTTTTGTGAATGTTTATGTGAAGTCAAACTATTTGGAGACAGAAAAATCACTGGAGAGTGTTACGCTTGCTCGCTAAATTCCAACAGTGCTCTACAAAATGTTTTCCTTTTTTTTTTTTTTTACAGTTTCGTACAAATTAGATATGTTAACAGTACCCGATGAAAAAAAAAAATCACTACAGTCTTCAAAAAATGAAAATTACTACAGTGTTCTACGAAAGAATATTTCAACAGTAGCTATAAAATGAATTCATTACAGTATTCTGCAAAATGTAAAAAAATATCCACAGTACTTTAAGAATGGAAAACTTTACAGTCTGTGCTAGTATTTATTCCAATGTACATCTCCGGACACCTGCATGGGTGAATCGTATCACTTGTGTAAAATGTCGATGATATCATGGATGTGTAATACACAATTATTCACATAGGTTGTCAAGACATATATATGCATGTGTGCGCAGATGCATTAGTATGTATATGTATATATGTATACATATACATATATTATATATACATATATATACACAGCAGATACGCACATGCATATGTACGACAGAGAGATACATACGGCTACACGGATATATATCTCCGTGTTATATACATATACATATGGTATGTGTATACATTTCGCTGTATGGCGTTTTTGGAAACAAACATACCAGACAAAATTAAGCGAAAATAAGAAGAATATCCGATGATACGCCAATACACGCATTTTATATTACACATGCATGTATTTGCATATACGCTGATATCAATATATATATGTATGTGTGCACATGAACGTTAGTTCAGATACATAGATAGATATATACAGATATTTATTTATAGGGAAAATGATGACGGGCATACACACATGCACATATATACCTGAGAAAGTATATACATCTAGTTCTACAATTGTCACCTGCAGCGTGGGGTATGTTTCAATGCATGTACATTTATGCATTCACAATCAGTGAATTTCACGTCATATAAAGTGTCCATCGAAGTATTACACACACTTCAATTAAAGATTCATAAAAAAAAGGAGCAAAATCTTTCGAACGGTCTCATGGGTAAAATGATATGCATAGGTTTCAATCCTACTTAGTGGTACTGGATAGGATAATGGATAGTCTATAGCCACACTGATGAGTTGTAATACAACGAAACAGCTATTTTGGATGACACAATAATATATATATGTGTGTGTGTGTGTGTGTGTGTGTGTGTGTGAAATATGTGTTTGTATATATGGAACTTTTATCATGTTTTGCCACGTATACGTGCTTTTCTAGATGTATGGACGCAAACACAAAAGCAAACACATTAATAATGCACATGCACACACATACATATGAACATACATACATGCATACATACATACACACACGTACATGTAAATTTCATTAAAACAATTATTGTGATGTATTATTTGGGTGATTAGGATATGTGGGCCACGCTTACAGCTTTGAGTTCAGAGTTTTGAACTTGCCAGAGAACCGAAATGGATCATCGTACTCAATCCAGAAAACTAGGGCTTGAACATGATTGAATAATCCACAAAAATACTGTTCTTTTTTTGAGATTTCTCCTTTGACATCATCATTCTCTGAGTTATCGTTCATCGCAAAGATACGTCAACTCAATATCACATTATTCCAAACCTTCTAAAGAGATCAGCGTGACTGGTGGACTATATTTAGTTCAAATTCAGTAACTAATACCATCCGATCTGGTTCATTACTTTTTAGATTAATCCATTTGTAGGTTATATTTCTTTGGACATCGGACACCAAACTATTTTTTCCTTACAGGACGGGGTCCAAAGACATTTATATCGCTTTCAGCCGACATTTCCTTTGATATTTCCTTTTCATTGTTTACAAAGAGTGCTATAGTTGATATTGACTGATGTAGTTGATTTAGTTTTGACCTAATACCCTGTTTTATAAACCTTACTCACTACTGATCTGTTTTTCAAAAGCAAAACAAAGCTCAGGTGTAAACTAAGTCAAAACCGATTAGGGTTGGGAATGTAGAGAAAAAAATCACGAATCTCATTCTCAGAAATTTTTCGTTTCATTTAATGAAATCATAACTTGTTTTTCAATTTATACATTCAGATTATTCGTGAAACCTCAATTTCAGCTTCCAATAAGTCTTTTCTGCCTTAACGTGAAGCTGAATCGTTTGACATTGTGTTGACCTAGCCTTTTTTTTACACCAAAATTTGACCGACAACTTATCAAATTTAGGGAAAAATAAACAGAAAGAAGAAAAACACAGGTACCAACGTTGGGAGTGATCGACATGCTGAAGATGAAAAAATTGTGGAAACTATGACCACGGATAGAATACACATGATTTGAAAGACTTGTGGAAGATTATGGATGCTGTTTGTCAAATCGAATCAATATCAACTAGCACTTGTTTCACGTAGCGCGGATGTACTAATAAAAAAATACAGTAAATGTACCTTTGTTCTTAGATGCAAATGGGACAGCCATATGATTTCTTTCAGATTTTGAAACAAAGTTTCCCAAACTTTAAGTTGCGACACTTCAGTGTGTCGCAGAATCAAACATTATTTTCGCAGAATCAAATATTATTTTACGTATCTTTCGAACTTGAATCACTTGAAATGCTGCGGCGATATTTTATAAATGGCAGACAAGACTCGAGGTGATGTCTCCCAAGATATTATTGTAGAAAAGCATGTCACCAATTCAAAAAATTGGAGAGCTCAGAGTTTGAAGATGTCAGATGAGATATTGGTCAGAGAGATAGAGATTGGTGGAAGGACTCCAAACGAATAATTAAGAACATTTTTGATTATATAAGTCAGTATGTTTAACTAATTAGTCGAACTACTAATAGCACACACACACACATATCCCTCTCTCTCTCTCTCTCTCTCTCTCTCTCTATATATATATATATATATATATATATATATATATATATATATATATGTATGTATATATATATATATATATATGTATATATATATATATATATAGTTGGGTTGTATTTGGCTCGTTCGATCCATACATAAACAGACAGATAAACCTATATTGAAAGACTGGTGCCGATGTGATGTATCATTGGCAGAGATACATTCGATTATTAGAGACACACGTATATATATATATATATATATATATATATATATATATATATATATATATATATATATACTTTTTTCAGTAATAAGCCCTCACTTTCCCAATGTGGGTTCTAAGATCAGCAAAAGAGGTTGGCTCGCTTTTGACATCTTTTTTGTCGGTGAGGCTCCCTTGAAAGAAAGAGGACACACGTACGGACACAAACTCATGAATATATATAGTTCCAAATTGGGGTTTTCTCATAAGTGGATGAGTATTTGTATCGATATTTATTTTATCTGTTAGCAATTATTATGATTAACAGTTGATGAGAAACTTTTTTCTTGATGAAAGCAATTTCTGTTGACATCAGACGTGTTTTCATACTGAATATCTGATTTCTTGTAGATAAGAAGTACCTCTTTTCATTTTATTTCTCGAATTCCACGTTTAATTAATATCAGTAGCCATTGACTACGATTTTTCTAAAATGTCAATGACACCATTCGTAGATATCTACCATCCAGACCAAATTTGAGTTGTTTGGAAGCGTTGGCCTGAAAGGGATGATACAAAAAATAGGCGAAAAAGAAAAATGAATAGTTTTTTTTATTTCCCTCACACTGGGTCGTATGATCTTTTTTAAACAATCCTCGAAATAAAAGAGATATCGCGTAAAAAATATGGTTGTAATTCAAGAAGTTGAATTATATTGTAAGCGTAGAGTTATGATACTGCAGAGTTATGAGTGAACACCAGTTGCTATACACTTCTTGGGTACAAAACAAAAATGTAACAAACCTGAAGAAAATCAGTCATTGTCCATTTTCAAAGAGTCTCTTCCAATCTCCTGACAGCTTAAAATTATTTTCTTTTAATAAATTGGAAACAAATAGTTGGTGTAAAACACCGTGACAGTTTTTAAACAGTCATTCCCTTTTTGTTCAACAAATGAACAGTGGGTCTTTTTCCGATTTGTAGGATTTAAAAGTTGATGGCCGGGTTGAGGCACTTGCTAGAAGTTTACGTTTTGACAGCAAACACTATCTATCGAATAACTAGTGCCGAATTTTATTTGATTTTGTAAGTCAATTAATCGATACACATATGTATATATTCAAGTGATCGACCCCAAACTCGTGCTGATAGAAATAAAAAATTCGCACACACACGCGTGAGCTGACACAAATACATGCATACAATCACATCCACATACACATTTGGAAAGACGTATATGCACGTGCACACACACCATACTCCCTCACACACTCGTGTGAGCATACATACGCACATTCATACACACAGGCACATTCAAAAACTCACATAATCTACTATGCATGTGCAGGCTCACTCTCACACACGCGCGCACACACACACACACACACACAAACACACTCACACACACACACACACATATATATATATATATATATATATATATATATATATATATATATAGATCGTTTTTAATAGCGTTTATCACTTTCCATGTCTTAGATCAATTGAGTAGAACTGCCTTCACTCTGGTGTTGAAGATTCTAGTCTCATTTTGGAGGAACAAAGCCTTTCAGTTCTAAATAAGTCGTACAGTGTTGAATCTTTATTTCAAATTGACTTGGATAGTACCAGTTTAAGATGTATCTGTTTGGGAAAAGGTCGGACATTATTGCGTGTGAAACAGCCTGTCCTGTGAAATAATTTCATGTTCTTCATGAATAAAAAAGATAAAAAAAGATTTTAAAAAACTTCAGACTTGGATTATTTTGGTTAGTGCTTTCCAGTGTTGCCAATTTAGATATCTGGATGATTCTTATATTTTCAGAAATTCAGTTTTATTAGATTAATAAAAAAACTGTTGATCTAGAAAAAAAACTCCCAAAACGTCGAACTTGACTCAGCCACACTATGTGTGCTGACTAAAATATATGGCGATTGTCAATATCGTATAATTGCCACTATTTTAAGAAGTTGATCAATCGAGATATATATATATATATATATATATATATATATATGTATATATATATATATGTATATATATATATATATATATATATATATGAATATCAGTCAACATCCCTAAACTCTTGTTGAGTAATCACTGTGCATACAAGCATGCAGAGGGAGGTTTCTTCAATTGTAGTTTGATTGTGCACCAAGCTGGATTTCTTACCTTCAAGAAGTGACGAATGAGTGATTTAAAATACACACAAAAGTTCCCCAGTATGACACGCATGAACGTTGTACTTTGGTTGGGGCTTGTACTTCCGTGTTAGGAAGAGGAACATATCAATATTTGAGAAAATCTCACCGATAAAATTTTCAGCATTCAAAAATGTTTAAAAAAAGAGAAAACGGCACTTTTGAATATGAATTCAAAGCGTAAATATATTTAATAGCAGGATCTCAATGTTGTAACCGGTAGAGAAAAAAGAATCCATGTTTGAAAGGTTAATAGCGACGTCATTCATTTTTGAGTGCATCTTTCCAATAAAATATTATCATATTGAGTGCACTCGGATGCTCTATCGTCACACATCGACAAGTTGTTGATGTATTTAACATCGGAACAGAATGTGTCAAAATCAACAGCTTCACAATTTTGAAGGTAATGTCTTTAAGTAATATAAAGACAGCTGCCTGCCTCAGTATGATATTTTAGCAAGTTGCTCGTTTATTCAAGACTAGAATGGCCAGACGTGTCGAAATCAACTCTCTTATTTTAGTGCCAGTGGCTTCTCAGAGTATTGCTAGCTTTAAATATTTCCATATATAAAGGCCATATGCAGTTTCAGATGTCTGCATTCTTTTCATTCCTTCTATTCGGTACAGCTGAGCTCCTCCACTGCTGTGGATAAAAGAGGCTGAAGTTTTCCTCTATGCTGGTCTGTCTGTGGCCTGCAACAAAAGTTCTGACAGGGCCATGTCTGACCATTCTTCTATGTTCTCAGACTGTTCCTTCGATTGGTGCTCTCCATGCATAGTCTTGCAGAGGCTGCCTGTCGCTTGACATGACTGCACCACATCAATCTCATTGCTCTTGCATAATCTCATTAATAGTTTCGTATTTAAATCGAATTCAAGCAATGCTGATTCAATTTCGGGTTCTCTTTCGCTAATATGAATATCAACCCTTTTCGAATAGAGACTCTGGAATCATCAACAAAAATTCAGGAAAAGATAAACATTCCTTTATGATATATTTGTCACTCAGGAGCAGATAAGTCACCATCAGCTTGTGAAAGATTCCTTTCATTGACGGTGTTGTCAAAGTTGGTTACGTGAATCAAAACAGCTTGGCGTTGCTGACAGTTTAGTCCTAGATTCAACTAAAATCCCTCCATATAGATGAATGTTTAATGAAGACACACGTTTGCATGCGTCAGATCAATAGATTATCCTGTGTTCCAATCAATAATATGGGCATTTAATTCAAAACATAACTATGCAAAAGTTATCTTTTGTCTAATGTGCTGGTATTATAAGTAGAGAAACGCCCCCTAAAGCTCAAAATGGATACTTACAGGGCTTCGATTATTTTTCCACAAAACTTTTGTACACCATTCGTCTTATAGTTCAGCATTAATTTTCATAAATGAATTACTTGTAGACACAGTGGAATCAGTGATATCTCATTATACACAGTTTTAGAATCCAGAATCAATGAAAATGTATACAGTTTATCGGGGGAAAGTTCCTGTATGAAAGATATTCTTTTTTTGTTTAATAAAGTAAGGCTTTCTTCTTTTTTTTTCGATTTTCATAGAACCAGTCAAATTTATCTACGTGAAATATTAACATAACCGCTTTTACTCAGTTGAAACATCGTTTTTCACGCTCTTTGCTGTATCAAATAAAAACATAAGTGTAAAATTCAAAGAAATAAATAAATTATGAATAAGTGAATATAACCAAAAAATACATAAGTTTTTCTTTCATGAATCTTTTAAAATAATCTTTTTTTTTTTAGTTTTAGATATTTCTTTGTTGTGTGAACGTGTAAATATTTATTTCTATCAACGTAAGCTTTTGACAAGAAGGCGCAAATATAAAAATATCACAAAAGGATTAAAATATATTGGGGGAAAATCCGTCAAGCAGAAAGAAATTAATTTGCGGTATTCATTATCCGATCAGACTCTTTGATGAAATAAATAATGAATTCGTTCTTTTAGAATATCTAGTTCAAGTAATCTAATCAAGGCAGCATCACTTGCTTGTATTATTACGTGTCCATTCTGTTCAAGATGAGTACAGAGTTTTCTACTTAATAAAAAAATGATTTCTTGTGGTTTCGGTCATTAGCCGTAAGAAATAAACATGAAATACGAGAAAAACTGAGTACATACACGAAGATAAGTAAAAGAATATTGCTACTACTTATATAAACAGACGAGTATATTCTAAACAAAATAACGTTAGGCATGTCTCTGAAATCAGTTGATCGCTGTTCTTTCATTATTAAACTTGTCTTTGCCTCGTTAGGGTACATTTGTATAAGTGACACTTTTTGTGCCATAGTAAAAAAGCAATATGGGGGCCAAGGCTAAATTCAAAATTTTTATCCATCTCATATGGATTTCAATAATTATTGAAACTTTGTCATGGACTTACAAAGATACTGCACCACATAAAAAAACGAATTTTAGATGGATGAAGCGTTTCAAAGAGGTTTGGATTGGAACGATCTCAAATTTTTTCGAAAGAAACGGGACAATAACGGACATATATCGTCAGAGACATTTGAAAAAACTGAAAACTGCATCAGTGAGAAAACAGACAGGTGAGTTATGCAAATTCAAAGTGTTTTGATGAGACAAACTGGCAGTTTTGACATGTTGTGGATTGGTATGAACAAATTTCCCCAGGGCAGGTAGGTTGTAAGTGAGGGAAAACAGCACGTTGAAAAGTGTATAGATCTAGAGGGAGGAAACCAATATATATATATATATATATATATATATATATATATATATATATATATATATATATATATATATAGTCATACTTACATATAAATGCATATATATATATATATATATATTTATATATATATATATATATATATATATTAATATATATATATATATATATATATATTAATATATATATATATATATATATATGTATATAAAGATAGATAGATGGATAGATTGATATATAGATATACATACAAATATATATATATACCTACACATAAATACTTACGTGAACACACACACACATATATGCATATATACGTATATACGTACATACATACGTATATGTACATACTCAGATACATACATATGTACACACATATATACATATACATGTATAAAAATTCACTCATATATATATACATATAGATATACAAACGTATACATATACGTATATATTCACATGTATACATGTGCATATATGTTAATATGTATACATTTACATGCATGTACATTTATATATATATATATATATATATATATATATATTCATATACATACATTCAAGCGTATATATATCTACATAAACGAACATATTTTTGCATATGCCCATATATATACATATATATATATATATATATATATATATATATATAAATATATATTTTATATATACACACACATACTCTCAAATGCACACATGCAAAGACGCACATACACACGTACACATACACACATACATATACATATATATATATGCATATGTATATATGTATATATATATATATATACATATATATATATGTGAGTGCGTGTAAGTTATGTAAGCCATGCACCCTTCAAAAGACTAGAAGTCGCAGTTTCTGCTGCTTGTTTCAACTTTGTGATCTCAGTTTTTTTTATGGTCACTTCCTCAGTAGGACAGACATATATACATACATAGAAATATATGCATACATATGATATACATATATATATATATATATATATATATGTGTGTGTGTGTGTGTGTGTGTGTGTGCACGTTTATACCCATACATGCATGTCTGCATACACGTACATATTTGCATGAATGCAAATATTCACACATATGTATTTGCACATGTATACATACATCGATATACACATGTATGTATATACATACATATGCATGTACATATACATATATTTATACAGATGCATATGTACACACTTACATATACATACACATATATACATGCACATAATCATATACACATAGACATACATACACATGCATATATAAATGAATATATATATACATAGACATACATATATATATGCATACACATAAATGTTTATACATACATGCATATACACATATACATATGCGTACACCTACGTATATATGTATATATATACATACATATACACGTACATATAAGTATCCATGTATATAATTATACATGTATATATATATATATATATATATATATATATATATATATATATATATATATATATATATATGTATGTATGTATGTGTGTGTGCAAGTGTGTGCATGTGTACATGTGATAGAGAGAGAGAAAGAGAAAGAGGGAGAGAGGGAGAGAAAGAAAGAGAGTCATAGCGGGGGAAGAAAGCGATTGAAAGGTGATCAGACAGAGATTCATAGATAAACAGATAGAACTCCGAGAATTTTTTTCCCTCTACTCATGGCCAACCTTACTTCTGCTGCCTCCATCAGCTTGTCCCCTTCTGAAAGAACGATACGTCACTCAGGACAATCATAAATCTATTGGAAAATATAACAAAACCTAATTTTTAACCAATCAGTGTGTCCTGCGCCGAGCTTGAACCTATACATAACCAACCAATGTACAACCGAGACCCAGTGTTGGCTCATGAACAGGTCACTCCAGTGAGGAGGGCAGATGGACCATTTAATTCACAAAAACCTTCATGCAATTTATCCAAAGCTGCCCAATATGTTTGATGTTGATGTAGAATTTCTAAAGGACCGGGACTTAAAATACCAAATTGCATTCACGCTGTGTTGATTCTTTGTCAGTGCAGCTAATTCAGCCAGGCATCTTTCAATTGATGGCTGGAAACCATTTCAATAATAACTATATGACAATTTCTTGGAGTCTCAATTAGTGCTTTTATATTGCCGTAAAAGAAGTAGGGTATATTACAAAATAATGCCATTTTTCGATTCTGACCAACATTCATGTATATTTTGGTTCCCACAGTTAAATTTTGGTCAAGAAAAAAAAGCATATCGACTGTTTTTTTTCCGAAAAAGGATGTTTTCTGCGTTTTGAGTTCATTCATGTTTCTCTTCACCACGTTTCACTGTGTATAATACCCTATCAGTGATAATCTACAGCTTCAATTTCGAATGAAAAATGCCTCATCCTGTGTCCACAGTTATGCAAAAAGTTTGTTTTTACCGTTAAGTAAGCCTTTATTCTAGTGATATATTTCACTTTATCGAACTAAAAAATTCTCATTTCTTTCGATTTGAAAATGTTTGTCTAAAGTGAAACCTGTCACCAGAATAAAGGCTTACTATTTCGCATTATCTCTCTATATTATACTTATGTCGGATATCTCCTATACACTAAACAATTACGTGTACAAATGTGTATAACAGTTATGTTTACGCGGACGTTTTCTGGTCAAAATTCCAAGTAAACGTTCAGATAGTGCAAGGTGAAAAACGTTATTTCAAAGGGCTCTAATATTGGTTTAGTCTTCCATTTTCCAAAATGGCGGCGTTCTTTTTTTAATTATGTCCGTTCTTTTCTTATTGTTTTCTTTCATTTATTACACTTTAAATTACTGTTTTTTCTTTCTATTCACAAATTGATGGAGGCAAATTACTTTCGAAATGTGTTTAAAATAAAATAACTTCCGAACACTTCTATGGTATATTTCTTCTGGCATGAAATATCTTTTAGATAAGGATCGTTCAAAAAATGTTTGTGGCAAAAATGCAGTGATTGTTTGCTGAACAAAAATATACTAATATCAGAAGGCTTAAACGGAGGTGTATGGTGAAATGGGTGAAGCCACTCCGGGTGCTTGTCGCCTCGAAGTCTTTTTCACAAATCGTAAACCTTGTAACTAGACGAGACAGGGAACCTGGAATATGTAAAGCACGAATAGGGACAGCTAATGCCGCTGCCAGCGTGAAGGAAGTACTTTACTTTACATACGAATAGGTGAATCAAAGAGAGAACAATCATTTGTGTGCCAAAGAGTCAGATCGCTTATCCTGTGAACTCCAATAAGTTACAAGCTGGCTGCTGTAGGGTCAAACTAAATCTTATTCGTAGAAGATGATTATTGGAGACAACAATTTAGGAGAAGCAACTCTTCACTAATTGCATTTCCATTATTGTAATATTAGAAATGCAATCAGCGAAGAATTGCCTCTTCTAAATCAGACGAGGATTGAGCTTATTCTTACGTCGGGAAAAATCCCTGATAACCCCGAAGAAAAATCTTCCGGCATCCAACTTGGACCGCAGCTTGACAAAAAGAAGTTAGACGAAAGAAAACAGGAAGAGTAATCGTGGACATCTTAAAAACAGCTGTTCATGTGCTTTCAGAAGATCGGTGACAGCATTTATTATGGACAAACAAATTATGGATCATATCAAAATATCCCAGTGTGTTTTTTACGATTGTGTGAATATATTTTGTCTCTTTTGTGTATTATGCTGGTGAGAGTGGTGTAACGGTCAACTGTGAGCTGAATTCAAATTTCGACCGAAACAGTTAACATTCAGTTTCGACGAATCCCCATTGGAGAGACATGAAATGATCTCTTCTCCTGTCAGCTGTGGGTAAAATAGCAGTGCACACAGTGCTGTCTGGTCTTGGAGAACAAACAGTCTAGGACAGAGATTGCCAATGTGTGTGTGCAGGGGGGAATTTAAAGGGAGAATTTAGGTGGTCCAGGATGGGTAGGATAGGCCTTTTAGGTAAAAATGAAAGTTTTAAAATGATGTGTTCCATATTATTTCCTTTGAGTAATGAATACACAGCAGCAACTGTACAATTACAAGATTAAATGAGTTTCAATTAAAAATTGTCTGATTATAGGAAAAAGCTAAATCGCTAAAAGAAAATCTTCATTGTTTGAACTCATTTAAATTGGAGTTGGGGAAAACTAGCAATCATATTGACAAAGACAGGGAATGAAATTGGAAAAATTGGGAAATTACCAACTCTGGAACCAAACTGTACGACAGCCCGTCGTTGACATCATCCTCATTTGGGCAACTCCGTTGACGACACTGGTGCCAAACTGTCGAAGCCCTTGCCCTTTCCTTAGACAACATTGATGCGTGGAGAGGGAAGATTTGCAACCGCCTGTCTTCCATAGAACTTTGTCAATACCTGTGCCCTCGAGAGACTGAAAGTAATACTCTTCAGAGCGGGATCTATAGTTTCGCAAGACTGGCAGATACCATCGACTTCTGTCTGTATTGCCTGTGCATTTATAAAATGCGCATCAATATCCATAATCACGTGTCCATTCAAGCGAAAATATATAAAATAATCTATAGTCCCTATTGTAACTAATATTAGTACTGTCAACATATATATTCAGTTAACTTTTATAATATAGCCCATGGAAAACCTGCTTGCAACAAAAAAAAAAAAAACATAACAAAATAAATAAAAAAATACCAAATATTAATAACATTTTACCGTGTATAAAATAACATAAGAAAAATTTTCAAAATTTTTCTAATCTTAGCTTGATTTGATCTTGAATTTTCGTAAATTTTTAGTCAAAAAAGGAAAGAAAATGCAATTATAAATTAAAAATTTACATTTGACCTGTTTCGGTGCCATAAACAAAATAACTCGACTTAGTAGGTTATCAGTCCAGTACCAGTGTAGTGGGTAATTCTTTCTCCTTAGCTAAGAAACAAAACCCACACCAGATAGTGAAAAGAATTCTTAGAAATCCAAGAGGTCAAGGGAGTACAAACGAATGTACTGAATGTGAGATGACCTTAAGTGTAGATCAATGCTTTAAGATATTTCTTACTCCTTTGAATCTCGATTCAACACATTTATATAAGTATTACATTTATTAGAGATGTTCTGTCGTACACATCACTTGATTTGTATGAAAATAAATCCGTTTTAAACATGCAATTAAGACTATCTATTTTCATCAATCATCTTATGAGAAAAACGCGGCAATTGGTTGCTGACAGGTAGAAAAAATAACGGATTCCTTTTGTTCGAATTCAGGATTTTTTTGTTTTTCTCCACTTTTATTATTGTCAGTTATAATAATAATAATGATAATAATAATGATGATGATAATGTTAATAATAATAATGATAATAATAATATTAATATTAATAATAATAATAATAATAATAATTGCCAAAAAATCTAACTTTCAATATGGATCACAGCAAAAAAAACAAAAAAACAAACAAAAAAACAATAAAAATTTGAATCGGAAACACAAAAAGCAGAAAGAAAAAAAAAACAAACAAACATCAACAGGCGTAATTTTTTTCCCTCTCTCTCGCTTTCTCTCTCTCTCTCTCTCTGAAAAACAATCACAAGGGAAATGTTCTCTTATTAGTCTGACTTGTTCAAAACTGAAAATTTTTGTCAGACATATGTTTCATAAAGGAACAGTGAAATCATGCCTGGATATCTTTGGTCAGATTAGAAACAGTTTTTTCTTCTTCCTCTCTTCTTTTGCAAAAATAAATATTCAATTAAAAAAAATTCGAAAAGTGAAAAAAGGAAAAAACAAACCAATGAAATAATTACAAACAACATTTAAAATAAAACTTGAACGTTTTTCGGATGGATAGAATTTTTTTTCCTCAAAGTACTGTTGAATGGTCAACACAACGACTTTTTTAGTTATTTTTTTTCTTTATAAGTTTTGATTTTTTGAAATTTTGCCATTTTTTTTTTCATTTCCCCCGATGACATGATCAGCCGCCATTTTTGCCGTCAATTCAAACGTTTGTTTTTGTCCATATATCGAAGGTGGATGTCGATCATATTTAATACAGTTTCTGATCGATTTTGAAAAAGATAAATTTTAGCTGCTTGACTGTGTATAAGCTCCATGGTGATCTTTTCAGTCTGATTAAAGAATAAGTTAAAATGAAATAATTTTGAAATGAGAGTGGAATATATATATATATATATATATATATATATATATATATATATATATATATATATATATATATATATATATATATGCAAATGTAAAATGAGCTATCACATAGATTTATTCATATATATATATATATATATATATATACGTATATATATATATATATATATATAGGAATAAAACGTGCGTGTATAAACATGGGTGGATTGTATTTGGCTCGATCAATACGGAGACACACGCATGCATGCAATAACTTACATATAAGACAAGCATAAATTGGAGGACAGCTTTACAATTGTTAGATATTATTGGCGGAAATAGATTCGATAGATGTGATTTTTTAGAGGCAATGCATATATATACACACACATACACACACACACACACACACACACACACACTATATATATATATATATATATATATATATATATATATATATATATATATATATACATACATATGTATACATATCATGGATCATGTATCATATATGTATTAATGTATTGTATACATAGTATATATATATATAAAATCTGATAAATATATAAATATATAATATATACAACATATATTCATATTATATATTCATAACGCATAATATATGTATATATATGATATATGATATGTATATAATATATGTGTAAAATATATCTGATATATATATGCATACATATGTGTGTATATATATATATATATATATTTGGTGAAATGCAGAATTGATGTTACGCATTGATAGTTGAATATATGTAAAAACACACGCACATATATATCCTAAAAATATGATTATATACATATGTATGTATATACATATCAATAAAAGATATGTAAATACATTCGTTTATTATTTTCACATAGTTCATATATATATGTGTGTGCATATTTATTGTAGACAGAAGTTTCTGTTATTGAAAAGCATATAAGGAGTGCCATAGAAGGTGTTAGCAATATATATATACATATATATTTATATTCTGTGTGTGTGTGTGTGTGTGTGTGTAAGTGTGTGTATGTGTACAACATGCACACATATATGTATCTAAGTAACAAAACATATCCATGCTTATGTACAAAAGCATTTGTGTTTACACATGCTTACGCGCACATTGATTAGGGAGCATTGTGTATTTTTGATTTTCTAAGTAATACACACATATATTTATACACTTGAGGCAAAACGCTAGTGAAAAATATGCGTGGGTTTTGCTGTGAGTGAGCAGTAATTTTGTCAAAAGAAATTACTAGACAGAACTTGTGTTTCATGGGCTCAAATGCATCTTATGCAGCGGCCGCAAACAACTATGGTATTTTGAGTGTATGTTATTTACATTTCATGCTTGATAAATCATTTTTTCTTTTTTAAAAGCACTAATGGCCTTGCAAGTCTCCAAACCGTCTTCAACTCAAACACTTACAGTCTGACGGGTTCTATCCCGAGACGATTTTCATTTACAGACCGCCACAGCATGGGCTCGGTCCATTTCGAAACCGCTACCACCTCTTGTTGGCTGACAGTTGCGATTTATTTCGCCTTCGTTGGTTGACTAGACGGAAGGTTAACCGGAAGCATATATATATATATATATATATATGGAATGTTGAAGCTTTCTAAATATTCAGCTATATGAATTGCTCTGCAACGTATGTTGAGACGACTTGTTGAATTAGATTAGTATAAGCTTCGCTGGAAACCCATCAAACCAGACTGTACCACTCATCATTTGTCGTTAGTTTTCACATTAATTTTCATGGATTCGTCCACCAACCTGACTTGCTAGTCCCGACCCGATATTCATTTCTATTTTTTTAATGCAGTGACCAAGCGGATCGTAGTGGGGAAATGGCTGTGATAAAGGCGTGAATCTATCACTCAACTTTCCAGCTATGAGTAAAAGAGCCGGCTGAAGCGAGTGACACAACATCAGGGCTTATCGCTCCAATATTCACGTCTTGCAATACCTTCAGGGTGTCCTCGAAAAAAATTCGAAGCCCCAAACTGTTAAATTGGATTGATGAGGCCAAAACAGTGACAGCTCCGTCCTACTCAACGTAATGGTGATGATAATATATCATGTTAACCAGGGAAGCTTTTTTTCTATTCACGACTAGAATGGTTCATGAAGGAGCGGAAAACTTAATTCAGATTTCGGCCATTCTGGTCCCGTATATAGGAATTTTCCCGCCATAGTTCTCCATTCCTTTATGTTCTGTTCAGATATCGATCCTTATATTCACTTTAGAGGTACTGGCCAGTGTAGACCCTGTTAATCTATGCAAGCGTTCAAGCATAAAAAGCTAAGGAAACCACTTAGCATATATTCAAATATTTGCTAAGCTTAGCGTAGTACGATGCAAGGCCACAAATGTCGAGTGCCCAGTGTATATCGGACTCACTAAAATAGTAATGGTCGGCGAAACAAGTCATCTGACCCTTGCTCTACGAAGCAGCGCTCTGATGAAATGATCTACAATTTTTAAGACAAAAAGTAAGAGGTACAGTCTCGGCAGATGAATACCTGTCAAATATCTGTATTGTTCGCGTTACAGACCATGCATGGTCTCATTCTTCACCATTCTTACCTTCATTTTCACCAGCTATGCAGAGTGTTATGGGAAATACGTTTTATTGAAATGGATCGTTAGCTTTTGTTCGATATGTCCCTCTCCTCTCTCTCTCTCTCCGTCTCTGATACTCCTTTTTGCTACCCTCCCTCATTTCCTCAAACAATGGATACCCGTATATCCCATTACATACGGACATATAATTACAATATATATATATATATATATATATATATATGAGTGTGTGTGTGTGTGTGTGTGTGTGTGTGTGTGTGTGTGTGTGTGTGTGTGTGTGTGTAAAATAGATAAAATATTACTCTGCGCCAAATGCACTGAAATTATGACTATTGGGCCATTTACTGAGGCTTGATACGGGCACCTATCGGGCTCAGAGGAGTTCAAGTGAGTAATAGTCCTCCAAATACCCTAAAAAACGTTCGTCAAATAGTCTGGCATATATGGTAAGTGGAATTTTGATTATTAAGGTTATACGATAAATATGTTTATTATAGATTTTAAACTAGTTTTATTGGCCTGATTCTTGCTTTTTGTTTCGTCATCTCAAGTCAACAAATCGGAATAAAGAAGCAGTTTCCAACGAGACCTTGATTCGTATCTATATCGGTCTCTCTCTGTTCCGTTGATATTGACTTTGGATATGGCAGATAATCCAGTGTCACTGCCCAATAATAATAATAATAATAATAATGATAATAATAATAATAATAATGATAATAATAATAATATATATATATATATATATATATGTATATATATATATATATATATATATATATATATATATATATATAATTTTACGAAACCTACTGGGAGCACAAGCATTTTATAGTGGGCTTGATAACACTTGATAACGGCGAAAAGATGACGATGCTAGAAATATCATGCCGTACTTTGGGAATAACTGTTTCCATTGACACTGCTGGGTATTATTGCCAGATGTCTTGACATAAATATATTGTCACTGTCATGTCATGATGGATGACAGAAAAAGGGAGGAGTGAGCTTTTGGCCGAACCAATCTCCTATAACTACTTTACGTACCAAACAAGCAGTATGGGTAAAGCTGTTAGACCTGAAAGAGGAATAGGGAGTCGATGGAGGGTAAATTTATTCTCCTTACCACAAAAGCGAATTAGGCGCAAACTTAGGCTAATTGTGGGATCCTACATGCATACATGTGAGTGGCTATTACAGTTGTCTGGTTCCCTGATACCGACCCTACCTTTTTAAGTTTAAGAAGGAGGTGCTACTGGGAGCGGCGACTCTCCGGAACTTGACAGTTTCTTAACCTTGGCCAAGAATGACCAACGGGTAGTAGGTAATCCATTCGTACCCCAGTCTGAAGGAAAGTATGGGAGGGTTCAGAAGTCTTTTGCAACTTGAAAGAGAGACAGAGAGGTAGAAGTCATTAGTGTATCGCATTAGAGGATGTGTACGTCTGGACTTCAAGCCACGCATGTGTAGTTGTGTGTGTATGTTTATAGATTATTGAAGTGGGAATCCAATAATGCTTGAGCAAGCGGGGAAGAGAGAGGGGCAATTTAAAGCGCAGATTTTAAAATTCGGAGGGCTTTTTTTTCTGGTAAGCAGTAGAAAGTAGAAGAGAAGAAGAAAGCCGAATTTTTCACTTTTTTCTTCTCAGTTTTTTTTTTCTCTTTTGAAAATGATGTTTAGGATGAAGGAATGGATGGTTAAGTTATGATTTGGATGGAAAAGACAAAAAAAAAAAAAATAAATCATTTATCCAACAGGGAAATAATGAAAGGAAATATTAATTCTACTTGGGGATGGGAACTTTTGTTTTTGAATAAAAAAGAAATATAACTTCAAAATTGGACATAGGAAAAAAAAAAAGGAAAAAATTAATAATAATAATAATAATAATAATAATAATAATAATAATAATAATAATAATAATAATAATAATAATAATAATAATAATAATAATAATAATAATAATAATAATAATAATTTGAGATTGTAACATATTTAAAGTAAAATATTTTATGGACATTTATTTCAACTGTAACATAATAATAATAATAATAATAATAATAATAATAATAATAATAATAATAATAATAATAATAATAATAATAATAATAATAATCATAACTGATTATTGATATTGAAATCTACCGACCGTTTATATTTGTAATTATTACGTTTAGCAAGAAGACGGTTCATAGCAATTCAATTTACCGATTATGTCAAACTCTCAAATGAATAATTTGACAGGATATCTATTGAGAGTTATAAAACTAAGTTAATATTTTGTTAATAAAATTGTTTTATATGAAACGATAACAAGAGTGTTGATGTTTAAATACAGAATTCAAATTTAAAGTTCATGTCAGTGCTTAATGAATAAAAAGTCCCATAAATTATTTTTATCATAATAATAGTTATTGATTATCCCTAAAGATATAGAATTATATGGGCAATCTAAGAAAACAATAGCTATATTTAAGGGGAATAAATGTAATGATTGTAATAACTAAATTCATTCGTTTTGAAAGAAGTTATAATAATGCAATAGTCACAACTACAAGCGTTAACAATAATACCACTGCTAATAATTATTCTACAATTACTGCTTTGTTTATTGTTGGCAGGAATAATGAAGACAAGAGCAAATCATACGAAGACAAGATCTTTGAACAATAAGAGAACACATCAGATTTGCTGTTCAGGTAGACCAGAAAGCGAAGCTGGAAGAGTGTAAGCAGATTGATTTGAATCTTGATCTTGCCAAAGAACTGAGAGGAAAATCACAGAACATTAGGTTACAGTAGTACCAATAGTTATCAGAGTCCTTACAACTGTCTCGAAGAACCTAGCTGAGATGTTGTTGGAACTGGAATACCGTGGAAAATTGAGACTATCCAAACAACGACACTAGCAATATCGGTCGGAATACAGAGGAGAATCTTGGAGTTTGTGGAAACTTGCTGTCACTTAATCACTACTGAAAGCCCCTGGACTCTAACAGGCGTGAAAACCCAACCATTTATATTAATCATAGTGGCTTTTCTTTTGTAAGCCTATTGTATTCGTAGTAACCAGAATCTCCCCTAGAGAAAGAGAAAGAAACAATGCATAATCATCTTCGGCTTCAAAAATTTGAACGGAAAACCCAATCCAGGTCAGATGACTAGACGTAGTTATCGTAAACAAGGACAATAAGACTTGTCGATTGTCAGCTTTTGCTGTTCCAGCAGTCCTCGGGATAATTGACAGAGAATGAAAAACTGGAAATTGAATTCCCAGACCTAGAAAAGCTGGAAAATATCTAGACGTGGATGCTATAAATGTCTTTCATATTATAACAACAATAATAGGAAAGAATCTTATATGCTAACATAACTATTTTTGTGTATAATCGTTACAGTAATTGTACAATTATGAGCAGTGGTCAGGGAAGAAAGAATAATAATCATATTTAAAGTCAGAATTAGCAATAACAATTATTTAGAATAACAAAAGTTGCCATGTAGGCAAAAAAAAAAATATTGGCTGATTTTAGCAATAAAAATCATAATCCTGTATAGAAAATCAACGTAAATAGTAATAATAATTGCGTTAAAGAAAATTTAGTTGAAAAAAGATGAATAGATCAATCACATTGTGAAGGTTAGCTTATGTTTAACAATAATAATAATAGTAATAATAATAATAATAATAATAATAATAATGATAATAATAATGGAACCGGTTTGAAAATGAGAGAGACAATAATCAATATTATTTTAAATCAAAATAAGACGATAAGACAATTGATTATCGATTATTTCGGTAGGATAGCAATATAAATGTACTGTTTGCTTATGTTAATAACAAATACTGTTAGTAATAATTTATGCAATAATCATAGAAAAAATGATGATCACATGCAGCGTATGTAAATAGTTTTTGAATTAGGGGACATCATTATTTTAAACTAGAAACTCAAACAAATCTGATTATAAGGATATCGGATTCCTTATAAATAGCAATATATAACTTCAGTATTTAGATAGTATCAAATTAGAAATAAATTGTCATAAATAATAAAAATAATAATAATAATAATAATAATAATAATAATAATAATAAGGGCAGGAGATGATAATAATAATAATGATAATAATAATTATAGTAATAATAATAATAATTGATTGATATGGTAATGGTAGAATCAAAAACTTTGATACGGATGAACATGTTTGATGACTTATGACTGAAATGATTATGTATACATGTAAAAAAATGTACCCAAAACCCAGTTCTCTCAATATTTTTTAGTAACCCTTTCGCTTTACCATAGCGTAGTGGGTTAGCTGGAACTCCCCTTTCCGCTTGTCCCCCCTCTCAAGGGTCCCTGTGACGCTGTAGCCCAACTGAAAGTCAGAATTGCTAACGTTGGTCGTCAGGGCCATCTTAAAGTCCGGGTTGACAGTCTCCTTAAACTTTCCTGTAATCCACATAACACCGTTCCCCTTGTCGATCATTTTCCCCCTGGTAGCCATCTTTTTGGTGCCCGTCACTTCGACGATCTTGCACCTCGTTCGGCTCCACCAGTAGGTCTTCAGCAACCAATAAGAGATCATAGCCGGCTGGGCCCAACCTTCGTAAGGGTAGAGCAGGACTTTGGTTGGGTAGCCCTCGTAGCTAAACACTTTACGGCAGCATTTGCCCCTGCTTTCATAATAGAATAACTGGACCATGGTGATGATAAAAAAGAAATGATCGTTATAAGAAAGTTTTCAAAAAAGAAAATGAAAAAGAGAAAGAAAATATGATTTTAGGCGATGTTGTCTTGTTCCTTTGTTAAAGTATTTAAAACCTGTTTTCTTTTTCTGTAATGCAAGGTATGGTTGTTTGTTTTTGACTACAGAAACAAGTTTTGTTGTATATTTGAAATTCAAAAGTATACCTTAAACTGAAGATACTAAAGTCTTCTTTATCTTTGAATCAGTAAGAAATTGTAAAGAAGTATTCTCAAAAAGAATATAATAACAATATTCTGTTGTTTCTTCTGTTTCTATCTGGATTTTTTTAAAGAAAGCAACAAAAAATCTTTAGTTATCTAGAAATTTTCTCAACTTAAGAATGAATTTCTGTTATGAAGAAAAAATTCTGTTGAAATATTTTTGTATATAAAAACGATTCTTTTTCTTTCAAGGAATTGGGAAACTTTAAGATAATCTCTTAAAATCTCGATTGAAATTCAGAAATTGTTTAAATGGTGAATCCGAAAATGGAAGAAAAAACGAGAAAACTCGAAAAAAAAAAACACAAAAACGGACAAGTAATTCCAGGAGGGATCAAAAATCCTCGAAGACGAACGCTTAGCAGCGTATTTGAAAGTGTTACCAGTTTTGAACGTAGGTCGAAGGAAGGAAAAATGATATTAAAAATCTGTTTTCTTTTTTTTTTAATTGACGGTCTGCTGATATTGAACCTGGGATTCTGTATTTGTCTTGCGGTTCCTTATGTATATCGTTGTTCTTACCGACAGACGTAGTGTTATTTCTTGGGTATGTTATTTACAAGGTCTCTGGTTAAATCACACTGAAAGCTCCGGTTCTTGTCTGGTCTCCGATTTAAAGCGGTACCTAACTTGAAGCGCACTCAAGTCGTTGGCTGCTTTAGAACATCGGATAAAGTTGAGCTCTTTATTGCCCTGTGTCAGACTAAGCAAATCTTGATAAATTATTCAAAATATGCTGGTCAAGTAAAACTGCCGAAAGGATTTATTTCGTGGAATGCATAAGAAAACCACGAAAAAATATTTGAAGATGGACAGGACGTTGTAACTAGTATCTTGTTTTGAAGCTATTTTCTTCAAATATATTTTGTTTTCGTTTTTTGTTTTTGTAATTGTAAAAAATTATGTTTTTCGTTGTATTTTTTTTTCAATCGTCTGAGTTGTGTTTTAGACGATTTCAATATCACTATTTGTGTCTCGTTACCGTCTCCTTCTTTCTTTTTGTCTTTGTTTTATTTTAGTTTATTTTATTTTATTTTTATATATATTTGAGAAAAATTACTTTTCTGGTTCTTTTGAGTAGCACTTACATGCGTAACGGCGTCTAAAATCTCTAAAATGAAACCCCGTGTAAGTAGTCCAGGAAAATGGAAGCCTAATATTGTAGCAGTTTATTTTCAATTTTCTCTTTCTCTTTGTTGATTACTCCTCTTGCCTTTGCGTATATATTTTTGACGAAGTCAGTAGAAATAGGTCTGGGCGGCAGTCATCGAAAGAGATTCTCTTGACTTCCGAGGCTCACAAACAACACAGTCGAGATGTATATAACGCCACCTGAAAAAGAAAAAGAAGACAATATAAAATATTTATCTCATAATTTTTTAGACTTGGGTGCCCACGCCTACAAAATGCATGTTTGAAAGCGACTGGGTATGATGGTACGTGGAGTAACCTGTCATAATAGTCATGTGAAATTATTTTTGGTCTGTTAAGCTCGAACACCATCTCTCTCTTTTAGTTTTTCTGCTTTCATCGACAAGGGTAGCTCTACATAAAAAATCATTTGGCTCATCGGGCGTCGATGCAATGTGTGTATTGTACATACTCTCATAAGCCTTGACCATATCGTATATTTCAAATAAACTCCTGTTTTTATCAGCTAAGTTGGCTCCACAAATAAAAACTCTTTCAAACGCCCTGGCTGTGCTGCGGACAAACACCTTTCAAAACAGAGCTTTGACTATGGTTTCTATTACAAGCCTAGTTTTGATATGGGGTATTATGGGCAAGAACAAAACTATGCCCCTGCAGTGATTTTTGAATCCCAAAATGTTATATGGGATGGGGGTATTTCATACTTCATAGAAAGGAAAAGTTTGGTCAGCTAGCAGCAGAGCCAATATGTAAATGTACGAATAGAACCAGGAAAATTATCGCACATGCGCAGTACATCATTTGGAGGACTTAGATTGTTTCGAGGAGAACGGTGCTTATTCTTCATTTGCTCAATAGAAAACCGCCAAAACAAATGACTGTAAGATGAGTAAACGAATTATTGTTGTAGCGACTGAATAAGTGCGAAATGCGCCAAGGATAACCTACTTCGTTATTGTTTTATCAGAGAATGAGATAGAAAAAAAAAACAATTGGAATATGTGGGCAGGGGTAAACATGTATACATCAAAGATATGTGAGTGATTGGGTTAGGGTTAGGGGTTTGTGTGAGTGTTTTTTTTCCAAATTCGATGAAACTAAAACCGAATAACTTACTTCGCGAGTATTGATTGCTGTTTAAACATAATGAAGGTGAAAAGCTGTTTGAAAACACATACACACACGTACACTTGCACACACACACACACATTGAAAGAGAATCTCCGGTACAAATGGTTTATGTAGGCGTGAGTAAATGGATTTTTCTCAGTCTGTTCCAATCTAAGTATGTATATATCTATCTCTGTTCATATGTATCAATCTATCCACTTATCTATCTATTTATGTTCCTATCTATCTATCTATCTATCTATCTATCTATCTATCTATCAATCAAATGCTGATAGTCAAAACTGAATCATTAGAAATATCCATAGAAAGTCATAAATGACCGCTAAGAGACTCCCCTACACAATTTTCCGACGACAATGTTTAACATCACAAGTTTGAAAAACATCTTTTAAAACTGATCTGATAACGCTGCTAGTCAGCGGATCGCGCTATCGGAAATAAATATATACAATTAATGATTGTTTGTAATGTGCCAAATCACACAACTTATATATTGTCGAAAATATCTTTCCACTAATAACTAAACCATCTATCTATCTATCTATCTATCTATCCGTCAATCTATCGTTGTATATGATGAGCCGAGTGTAGTAAACATTACAAAAACCCTTTTGCTCCTTGAGTCACATTTTGCAAGAAAATTAGAGCTATCTAACAAGAAATAACCTGTATGCGCTTGCTATTGAATAAAAAGAAAATGAATTAGGGAGGCTACACTATATCAAACACCTATCATTTATCTCACGTGACGAATTGTTCGCTGTGATATAGATCGGAATGAGTGCAAGCATTGAACCCAAATCGATATAATACATAAACCAAATTATTGAGCTCCAAATCACCAGGGCTTTTTGTATTCTTCAAGTTAGTGCATAATAAGGGGTACCTTAATCCACTGGATAGAAATCAGATCATTATTATCGGACTGAGATCATCTTCTGGATGCAAGTCACCCAGCTTTCTTGCTTTATTCAAGTTAAGGCAATCTAAGTGTATATTAATTCGATAAATCTGGCAATAATACAATATTTCGGCTACTTAGAGGTCAGAAACCGATTGACTGAATTAGACTTTTGGTATTTGGTAGATTGGATCTCATGTCATTGGATAATGTAGTGAGTATCAAATAGGCCTTAATACTATGATCAATGTATCCGTGTGGATTATGGTTAATCCGTCAATATGAGATAGAAGTGATAAAACCTGATCTACTCCTTATAATATAGATGGAGGTGAGCACATACCACTTATAAAACACCATTTTGTGTATCCTCTAGCATATTTTCTTGATAAAACCAGCTTACACTGGCGGAACGTTGGATTGAATTAAAGAATCTCATTTGTACAACGTATGGCTTTTTGTATTGTCATTTCACTCTAGTCTCAATACTATGTAATCAATTTGATCCTCCCTGGGGAACCCTTATATATGCTCCTGCTGCAGCCCCGGAAATGTATCTTTGAAACCTCCCCCGACACCTGAGAAAATGGTAGCAGACATCCATGACTATGTCCTACACAGGGAAGATGTTGAAGTGATATCTCGTTATTCCGAAGAAAATTTCAATTTGTTGCAACTAGGAATAACATCAAAAGAATAATTTTCTATCTTGTCTTTGATTTGCATTGCATGTCCACAACCCCCTCTCTTTCTTTCGTTTTTATGACATTTTCTTTTCCTTTTTCTATCACTTTCTTTCTTCTTTTTTATATCACTCTCGTTTAGTGTTTCATTTCTTCTTTGTTAGTTTCATTCATTTTGTTTTATGGCGTTAACTCTCATCGTTTAATTTTTTCCCTCTTTCATTCCTTGTTTGTTTCTTTCACTATCTTTTAATGTTTTTTTCTCTTCTTTCAACGTCTTTTCATGTTTTGAGACACTTTCTTTCATTTTTCCCTTTTTTCTTCATTTTCTTTTATTCACTTTTCTTCCTACACTTCACTGTATTTCAAGTGCTTTCTATCTTTTACAATTCCTTCTTTTTTTCTATTTTATTTTGAATCCATTTTTAAAAAGCTTTTTGTCTTTTTTTCACAGATCCTCTTTTTTTTATTCTTATGTCTTCTTACACTTCCTTTTTTTTTCTTTTTTTTTTTGCTCCTTCATCATTTCTGTATTTTAAACCTGACCATAAAATTTTATTTTTTTTCTTTCCCTTCATTTTTTTCGTTCTCTCTTCTCTTTTCTTTCATAATATCTTTCTTTCTTTGTCATTTTTTCCTCTTTGTTTTTTTTACTGTCTTGCATTCTTAACTTCTTTCTTTCTTCCGTCTCTATTTCTTGGTTTGTTTCTTGCCCCTTTCATTTTCCCTTTCTTTCTTTCTTTTTTACAAAAAAAAAAAGATTTATTATTCCTCTTCATAATCCTCTCCCTTCCTTTTCCTTCTTATTTCTTTCTATTCCTTTCTCTTTTTCATTTCGGTAGCTTTGTTTGACTTTTCCTCTCTCCTGATCCTTACTCTCTTATTTTTCCACTTTTCTATCTTTTTCTTTGTCTTTCCTTCCTTATTTTTCTTTCCTTGTCTGTTGATTTGTTTTTTAAAGAGAAAAAAAAAAAGATTTTCATCCTCTCCTTCATTCTCTTTTATTTCCTACTTTCATCTCTTTGAATTATTTTTCTTATTTTCCTTCCTTTTTTCTATTCTACTATACTGACCTCTTCGTGGTTTGTGTTCTCTTTCTTCATTTCTTCCCCTCCCCTGTCCCTTCCATTCAGTTTAATTCATCTCTTTTTAATTCCTCCCTTCTTTCCTTTCTCCCTTCCTTCTTCCACCCCTTGCTTCTTTCCTCTCTCCCTAAATCTTACTATTTATCCTTTCTTCCTTCCTCTCTCCTCCATTTCTGTTTTCCTTCCACCCGTCTTTCTTTACTTCTTTCCACCCTCCGCCGTTCTTCCCGTTCTTTTTTTCTTTCTTTCTTCCTTTTTTCTTCCATCTTCTTTTGCTCCTTCTCTGTCTCCCTAACTCCTACTACTTGTCTTCTTTCTTTCTCTCCCTCTCCTTCGTACCTTTCCTTCCTTTTCCCTTTCTCCATCCCTTCTTTTCCTCCGTCTACCCTCCACCTTTTCTTCCGTTCTTTTTCTTTCTTCCTTCCATCATCCCTTCATCTTCCTTCCGTCTCCCCCTAACTACTAATGCTCGCTTTTTCTTCATCCCCCTCTCCCTCACTTCTTTCCATCCTCTTATCTTCCCCCGCCCTGCCCCCTCTACTTTCTTTCTTCCTTCCTTCCTTTCTCCAACTTTCCCTTTCTTCCACCCTTCTGTCATTCTTTCTTCCTTTCTTTTTTTCCCTCCATCCCTTACTCCTTCTCTCTCTCTATAACTCTTGTTGCTTGTCCTTTCCCCCTTCTCTATTCCTCCCTTTTCTCACCCTCTTCCTACCCTCATCCTTCCATCATTTCGTCCCTTTTTCTGCCTTCCGTTGTCCTTTCCTTTTCCCTTTATTCCTTTCCCTCCATCCCTTCCTTTCTTCTTCCTTTCCTATCTTTTTTTCCTCCTTTTTCTCTACTTCCTCCTCCCCTTTATCCCTCCCTTCCTTTCTTCCTTCCTTCTTTCTTCCCTTCCTTCCTTCTTTCTTCCCTTCCTTCCTTCTTTCTTCCCTTCCTTCCTTTTTTCCTTTGTCTATTCAACTCTCCTCTCTCCTAATATTCTATTCTTACAACACTTCTGCAGTCTTCCGTCTCAATCAATTAATGTTTTTTTTTGTCTTTTATATTCTATTCATTTACGTACATCTCCACCAGCTTCCAACCTCATCACTTACCCACCAGTATTTAATTCGCTAGTTTCTCATTCTTTTTTTGGCATCCAGTAAACAAATAATCTATTTTCAGGTTGAAGGAGGAATCACTTTAATTTAAATTTCAAAGCTAGTCCAAAATATAACAAAGGATCTTCAAGTCAGTCGGTATTTCAACATTTGGCTGACTCAGACACCATTACATCTGTGGGATAATTGAAAGGATACCAATCACCGAGGCCTACTGGTAGAGTACTCGACTCCGGTTCGATAAAGTTCGATAAGCATTTCAAAATAGTATTCAATGCCTCTCCGCTGAACACAGAGCACAAGAACTAAGATTGAGACACATCTCTCAAAGGGTGATGGGCAAATCACGTTCAATATCCCTATTCTCATAGGATTGCCTATATTAAGCAATGCCAAGCCAGGTCATTACCTGGATGGGTTACCATTGGGGAACCCAGTTACTGTAAGTGGAATTAAGCCTCAACAGGCCTGGCAAGCCGGAAGTGGGTCTTAGCAACAATTGCCGATGTGCACTCAACTCTATATAAGCAGGGAATGGTGATATATACGTACATGAATGGTACCTTTCTGCTAATAAAACATCTCATTATATGCCTATGGTAAACCATCAATATATGATGATGTTGACAATGCCCGACGTGCTTTCAATATGTCTAATTTACTCCATCATGGATTAAAGATATTCTCCCTAGGTTGGGCAGGAACCATATGGGAAGGTAAATCAATACTCTAACCACTGTTATGCTCTACGCAGCACTACGGATAGATTTTTTTAAAAATCGTCTTTTAGAGTACTAAAAGTTATTTTGGGCCAACATTGCCTGAATCTTGTTTTGGTATCTTGAAGAAAAAAAGAATATGATTATTGCTAATCTTTTAGACGATTACCTTTGGTACACGCACAGACTACGGTGGTTCATTCGTGTTATAATGTCTTAGCCATGGTCTTTATTTATAATGCCAGTAGCAATGCAGATAGTGAACTATGATTTTTCGACATGTGCCCCAAATAATGACCCAGGGGCGTTTCCTCAACTGCCTCAACTATTCTCTTGGAACTATTGTAGTCTTATGTTGAGCTTTTGAAGCTTTGTCTTTTAGTACTAAAGATACTTCAACTTTTTTCCAATGTCAGCCGTGAGTATAGTTTCTTTTTTGTCAAATTACAAAAACGTTGAAATTCATCATCTTTTCGTTTCTATGTATTTGTCATCGTTTTCCGCTTATACATTCATCCAGGATGTCGCTGAGTTAAGCACAGTTAGGAACAATCGTTAGTAAAACTCATGTCAGGCCTGTCAAAACGGGGTATCCCCTAATGGTCAGCCAGCTTGGTACTGAAAAGGCTAGTTACTTAAATTCTGTGATCTTATAGGAACCAGTGTATCCAACGTGATTTGGCTGTAACCCCTTAACTTTAACAATATTACTAGAACCAAATCAAGGAAAATCAATGAAATTCCGGAGATAATTAGCACTAAAAATGTTTCACTTCATTCCTCCCGATAGAATTATAAAAAAACAAAAAAACATTTATCATATCATCGGTAAACCATTGGATGGTTTTAAATGATTAATTTAAGAAACTGTCGAGTTTTCTTATCTTTTTTCGTCAAATTGATTGTGTTTTATTTATTTAAGATCTGCCAGGTGTGTTGCTAGTGGTATGAGTTAGTCTTATCAACGTTATTAAAGCTCTTATTGAGTGACGATGTATAACATTTCCGAAAAAAGGTCACCTTCGTTTTATCCGTAACTGCGTGTAGATGAAAGTTTTGAATACGAAAGAAACAAAGCGTATGAGTGTTATAAAACTGATGGTTTTGTGAAACTTATCCATAAATATGAAACTGCCAAAATTATACTCTTTTGAAAATCGTTTTCTTTTGATAATTGAGGGTTTTGGTCCATCATCTCCATCATCATTATCATTATCTTTATTATCATCATCCGTCTTTCAGCATCTGTTGTTGGACAAAGACCTGCCATATGATTTGCCAGACCTCTCTATCGCGTGCGTCACGGAGCCAATACTTTCCAAACATCGAGTCTGTCATACTATAAAACATTTTGTCGGTCCCAGTTTTTAATGTGATCCACATTTAGGGATCCACTTTGTGAATTGCGATGTCCAGTAGTTGCCTGATATCTTTGCGACATGTCCTGCCACTTGAGGGTTCTTAAGGGTTCCACGATATATCAGACTCCTGTCTTTCCCCGAATATACCTTGCTTGTGATTTTTCTACGTGAGGTTTAGCATGGTTCTCTGGAAATTTTCTTCTTCTTGAAGGTTGCACTCACCCTGCTGAAAGTTCGCCAACTTTGAGTGATTTTTCGCTTGATCTATTCTTCTTTTGAGGATTTCATGGAGATTTATTGTCCTACGGATATGTAGTGGTATACTTTGTCCAGTTTTGCATCTTCGATTCTGATTGTTATGTCTTTGTCTTCAGTATATTCACTCAGCATGACATTTGTTTCTCCAAAGTTCATGTGGAGGCCAACTTTCTTGCTTCCTTCATTCAGTCTGTTCAGCATCATCATCAGGTGGTCATGGAGATTCTCAGCAAAAAAGACGACGTCATACACAAATCTGAGGTTGCTTACGTATTCACCGTCTTTTCTGATTACTCTCTTTTCCCAGCCTAGACTTTGAAAGATAATCTCGAGGCAGGCTGTGAATAATTTGGATAAGTTGGTGTCTCCTTTTCTTACCCCCTTTTTGAGCTGGAATGAGTCCAAGTCTTTATGTAGCCTTATGGAAGAACTGCTTTGCCTATATATATATTGCAATACTCTGACATATACTTGGTGTTCGTTTTGTTGAATGATAGCATCAGTAACCTTAGGAATGTCTACTGAGTCGAAGGCCTTCTTGAAGTTAACAAATGTTATCACGTGGTTTTTTAAATCCCGCTGCTTTCTCTTTTAGTTAATGCATCAAGTGGACCATGTCAGTATAGAATCAAACATGTTAGTCTTTTACTGTCGATATTTTTTGGAGGGTGGGTGGGGGGTTAGGTGGAAGAAAATGGCTATGGGCAGGCCATGTTGCAAGAATGAAAGACAACCGATGGACATTACGCCTCACATCATGGATCCCCGGAGATCACAGAAGAAACGGAGGCCGACAGAACACAAGACGGAGAGATGAACTTGACAGATTCAGGAAATACTGACTCTGCGATGCCCATGATAGGGAATTGTGGCAAATCCTGGGGAAGGTCTATGTCCAACGACGGACGTTAAAAAACTGGTGATGATGATGATGATAACCACACCCTGTTTACATAATGTATCTTCTGTTTTCTTCTTTTTGGGGGAGGGGTTCTTAGTCCTTTTGCTGAGTGTTCAGCAGGGAGACATTTCAAAAGTATTTGGCATCACTCAACAGTCAATCAAACGACAGTCTATTAAATCAGAGGCAAGCAGTTTACCACTGGGCCACGGTTGGTGATGTTTGTTGGGAAGCAAATCTTTTAGACTTCGTTTAAATACTTGAAAGGTGAGGCTCAATGTGTTTTCGTTTCTATATTTCCATTTATTCCTGTTATATACCGACAACCAAAACTGTCAACATAGGTTTCCCAAAGTTTTTCATTTGGTCTAGCTGATTGGCTTGATTTCAAAATTAACTCCTTATTATGTCTAGGAAAATGTTTTATCAAGGAGTGAGACTGTGTGAAAGGAAGGGGGAGATAAGAGAGAAAGACAGAGAGAGATTTAGAGAGCAATAGATGGAGAGGCAGAGAGATGATGGAGGAAAAGGAGGAAATAATGGGGGCAGATATAGGGAGACAGAGAGAGGGAATAGTTGGTAAGAGGAGAAATAGGACACAGAGGAAGAGGAGAGAGTGAGAGAGAGGAAGGATATAGGACGCACATGTATATGAGAGATAGAGGAACAGTAGACAGGAAAGAAGAGAATGGGAGGAAAGAATGGGGAATGAGAGAAAGAGAGACTGGGAGCAGACGGAAGGGAAAGGAGAGAGGATGAAAGGGAAGAAACGAGAGATGATGGGAAGAGTAAATAGAGAGAGAGAGAGAGTGAGAGAGACAGAGAGAGAGAGGGAGAGAGAGGGAGAGAGAGAGGGGGAGAGAGATGGTGAGGTAGTGATGTAGAAAGGCAACACGAATTGATCGGAAATGAGTGATAATTGCAGATTCAAAGATTAATTGAGTGAAAAATAATTGAGTGCAAAACGAAAAAAAAAAAACTGATGAAATTGATTACTACTTAATGAAACAAAATTTCGGGGCGACGAGGTTTAATGTTTGTTGCGGGATTTTTAATTATTTAATATTGTTTTTTTCGGGGGAAAGAAGTCTTTCTTTTATGTGAAATGTTCGATGTTATCGATTATTAATTCGCATAGAGTTTTCTTGTCCAGGAGCAGAATGACGAAAGTTGACGGCATTTTTTTTTTTTTTTTTGATTGTAGGTGAAGGTTAACGAGTTTGATCTGTGATAATGAATTGATAGGCAAAGAGTGGAAACGAGCAAAAAGATGGGGATTCAAAAGAGTAGACAAAAGGAGGAGGTGGGGGGATGAGAGTGGGGAGACACGAAAGAAAGAAGTGGATCAGTTGAGAAGGGAGACACGGAGAAGTAGTGGAGTTAACAAAGGAGACACGAAGATGTGGAGGAGTTGACAAGGAGACATGAAGAAGTGAAAGAGTTGACAAAGGAAACACGAAGAATAATTGGGGGAATTGAGAAAGAAGAAGAGAAAATGAAGAGAAAGCATTAAAAAAGGAGAAAGAGAGGATGAAAAAAAAAGGAATGAAGTTTGAAAGAAGGAAATGAATTACAAAAAGGTGGGAATAAAGAAATAAAAGGGAGAGAAAGAAAAATAAGAAAAAGATACATCAAGAGGGAAGTAAGGGAAGAATGAAAAAAAAAAGAGGAGGAAGGGAACAAAAAAGAAAGAAAAAAGAAAGAGGAAAGGGTTAGGAAGACAGAAGAAAGGACAGAAGGGAAAAGACAGGAAAAGAAGGAAAGACTAGAGAGGGAAGACAGAAGAAAGAAGGTAAGAATGGTTGAAAGAAACAAAGAAAGAAAGAAGAAAATAGGGCGGGGAGAAAAAGTTAGACTGAAGGTAGAGAATAAGAACTTGGTTTGGGGAAGAGTTACAAAAGTTTAATCTAAAGCCACCCCCCCCCCAAAAAAAAAGGAGAGAGAAAATAGAGAAGAGATTCAGTGAGGAAGGCAGAAAGAGGTACGGACAGGAAAGAAATAAGATGGAAAGAAAGAAATACAGGTGAGAAAAAGGTAGAAAAGAGAGTGGGTGGAGGATAATACATAATGAGGAAAGAAAGGATAAGAGACAAGAGAGCAACAGCAAAAAGAGACATACAAGAGGAAATATAAAGAAAAGTAAAGTTTGAAATAAAGCGTACAGCTCTGGACGTTCTATGTTAGAGGTGGGCCTTCAAGTCGTCGGTCACCTCTAGCATCGAGAACTTGAAGCTGCTCATTAATATACAGCAGTATTTAAGAAATAACTACTTGAGTGATGAAAAAGCGTTTTTGAAGTAATCACATGTGGTACTACTATAGTGTGCATTCTATTGGGACATTTATTACGATAATACATAGCCTACAGAGACATTTATTAAAATAGCGTATGGTCTACTCGGTGTATTCACACTGCAGGAGGATAAAAAACAAATTGGTGTATAGAGATTAGCATCAAATAAAATACGTGTACTTATGCGAGCACGCTTACAAAGGAAATCAGTGGATGCACAAAAGATTTCAAAATCTATCGATAGCTTACTGATTTTTTTTTGTTGACATTATCGAGTCCATGTGTCGGATTCAAAAGCATGTCCATATTTTTTGTCTCATGACAAAAAAAGAAGATTTCAACGCAAATGAAGAGAACATTGGAGTCACTCCCAACACCTTCTTTGGGAAGCCCTGGGTTTGATAGATATTTTCTTATTTCATCTTCGTTCAGTAAAAACATAAGCCATCTTATATAATAAATGTATAACTTTCAATAGTTCTGGTACAAGGTCACAATTTCTAGGAGATATGTACTTAAAAAAATGAAACATTGATACAAATTGTTTCATTTTGTATTTACGGATATACACGTTGAAGACTGATTGTGTTTTGATTACATTTTTTACTCGAAAAAAATCATTATATTAAATCAATCAACTGCCTACGTAGGTGTAGCAATTACTTTTATTAGAAACCTCTTAAAGAGCAATAAATACAACCTCAATATGACTAACTACTGTTGACCGGCGAATCACAAGCTACGATCACCTAAATGTCGTGCTGGTAATAAATTCCGTTCATGCAGGGGGCTCCACAGGGCTCCACAATCGTGACCATATTCAAGGATAAGAAATATTATTGAATATCTAAAGCTGCACCTAGACTTAAGCTATGGTTAAAAAATCATTCAAACTGACCTTTCCTAGTACGGTTGGGACATTTCTTACTTAGAGCATTGCTCTTGTTACCTTGTAATAGATGTATATCAGCTTGGTTAACATGGTCGAACAGCGATTGTTTCAGGTTAGTCTTGACAACTCCAGCCAATGTCACAAAAACTCTCTACATGGGCTAAATACGTACTAATATATGCCCGATCCCCCTTTATATATATATATATATATATATATATATATATATATATATATATATATATATATATATATATATATATATATGAACAGTGAAGAGTGAGATAGACTCGGGAGTTAAGTGTTTTGAGGAAAGGTTTATTTATCCGTAGATATTTTTTATTGTTAATGGTCCAGACATGTTTCAGGATGTATTCCCATCTTCAGTGGGGTGTGCTGTGTGAGTATGTGTTTTTAGGGGTTGAAGTTTCCATGTGGAACCAGAGTCCACGATCAGGAGCTTTGCCTTACGGGTAAAAAATTGTGGAGACATCCTGCTGTGTGAGAGAAAGTCCAGCCGATGATGAAATCTATGATTAAGCAACAGCAGTTGGTCTTGGAAAGGGCAAAATGTGACAGGATAGGAGGAAGTGATGTGGAGTTAGATTTATGGGGTATGTTAGGGATAGTGTAAATGGAGGAGTGATTAGGTTATATATATATATATATATATATATATATATATATATATATATAATCACACACACACTTTGAGTCCTGGATTGGCCCTGTGGCACAAAAGGACGTAATGTGTCAAACATCAAGCGACCTCAACCCCACGCCCGGCAGTTCCATTGTCTCTTACCTGAGGCTTCGTACAAAAGGATTTGCCGACGAAACTGGACACTTTCTTGAGCCATCAGCGCGCATGCGTAATGATCCTTACTTAAAAGGTGACTTCGTGTTAAATTTGCCCTCGTGGGGAGGTGAATAAATTAATTTTGTATACCGATGCACATTCCCCTTTCACATCCCCAAACTGACCCTCTGACCTGAAACCTTCAGTGAACTCCAAGTCAAGTCGATACCTCAGCAGTGAAAGTCTTCAACCCGAGTCTATCTGCTCAACACAGGCTTGCGATACTATTTCAAAACCGCTGGCATGGGCGTTGGCTATTAACCAGTCATGTGCAGACGTTAAGACACAGATTTTGTGTCCATGATCACAGGTAACGGTAGCAGTATGAGGCCTGGATTACTGACAAAAGTCGTTGAACTGGTGACTTGAGTCACTGCAGACGCCTTATACAGACTGAATCAAAAGTGTCGGAAAACTAACAAAACCCATGAAAATTCCATAGGTGTAAACAACCGGATTATCCACGATCTCATGCCTTTGCTATTCTTTCACCCTTCCCCAGTATTTTTTCGTTCTTTTAAATCCCATCTTGTCATAGTTGTCAGTCAGTTTCTTCGTCTACATGTTATGCAAATATGGATTAGTTTCAAATGAAAAAAAATCTTCGTACCCCACCCTCAATAAACTATCTAATTTTCGTGTCTGTCTTTTCCTTTGCTACCTTATCATTAGACTACCTAAGTTTCTTTTCAACATTTTTTCTTTACTTTCTTCTTAAACAACCCGATCTTACTTACCCACCCCTGCTTTACTACACCTTCTGCCTTTCTTTCATCCATATCAGAATATTCAACCCGTTCCCTTATGTTAATACTGAATGCGTAACATTCAAACACAGGTAGGGAAATTAATCTGCACACGTATCAGAACTATTTGCCTAAAACATTATCTAAAATCATCTGAAATACTAAGACAAACTTTTATCTAACATTATCTGAAAAATATATAATCTAACTTAAAAGATCTGAAAAAAAATCTTTGATCTGAAACTATCTAAAATATACCAGCCATAGAGATCCCTAAAAAGCACTTTTGGGAAAAATAGGAAGAAAAGTTTTAGATAGTACCTATTGGGTTATCATCATTTTTCAATTCTTTTGGTGCAAAACTTTTGGTTCTAATAGATTCTAAAACGATCAATTTCTGTCAAACTTTTGGGGACTCAGTAATAGCATATTCAATCTTTAATTAACTTGATACCACAGAATCGTAAAGTGTCTTTTCTTCGTGTACTACAACTTAATAAAATAGTAGAATGGCCAGATTACAATTGCTTATGATACAATATAATACAATAAAACTGGTGAATGTTATCTTGGGCATATTTGTCGTATCAGCTCCTGAACGGTTGACTTTGAGAACTGCAGTAGGTCAATAGCAGTAACTTGACCCCAGGGTTAACATAGGATAAGTGGCACTGACTTTCGAGGCCCTCACAGGTAAATATAAGGTCAAAATGTTTTTTTCCTCTCCAAGTTGTCAGTTTTTATTTAAAGATTTGATGATTCCTTGGTAGCAATAATGATTAAATTGTTATAGTCGTAGAAAATGAAATCGGCAGAGTTCAAACTCTAACAGAGAAAGTATTTTTCTTTTAATTTTATGTGTTTCCAATCTATTACGACTCAAACTTTTTGAAAATATTCCTGCTGTGAGAAAAGCGCTCCAACTTTTTTGAAGGGAAGGCTTCTATTTACTATATAACTTTAATGGCAAACTGGACTTTTACTTTCAGTTGGTCGCAGAAGATCTCTACAATTTTAACAGTGTTGTTCTCAATTCAGTAGCATTCTTCTCAAGAATCTGACCCTGACTGGACAATGAGATATTTCCCTTTGACCTAAACCCCATTTCATACTCTTTACCCAAACCCGAATCCATACACGACGATTAAATATAGGTGCTATTTTAATCCGATGGTAATCTTCAACGGGAGAACTACTAACGCAAAAACAATTCGAGAAAAATAGTTTCCTAAAGGCTTTGGGAAGGATCAGGTGGGCCTGCCTGTGGGTGTGCTTAGGACTCTCCCTCGAAAGCGTGTAGACTTTATGAAATCCCAATGAAATATCATCTATTTTCTTTTGCTGAAGTTTCTTTCTTTCCCGGGCAATGCCGGCTACTCCGGATGATATGATATATACCTACGCGAGTCTGTATCTAATGGACAATAACTTAATATAGCAGTTATTTCCTTGTTGAGAGATGAACATTTCCTCTTTTTCTTTTTTGTTTTATTCTTGGCTTCAGCGATTTCGAACATTGCGAGCGAGGAACCACTGACAAGTAGCGAAGGGGGAGCGTAGTTCTGCCGCAGCGGGTCATTCCACAGAAGGTCAGAGGTCAATTCTATTTTGGCTTCCTTGACTCAGCTCTTAGAGAATTCATAAAAGCAGCGTGCAAGGAAGTAGGTATTGACCGGCCGATGGTTATATGAACGAGGACCTTCGGGTCACAGCCATTAACCTTGTTTGGTTAAACCGAATTTCGGAAAGATCCTTCAACTAGATGTGGCTGGAAAATAATATACACTTGGTTTTGAAATGTCAGTCTTGAAGCTCCACCGTTGGAAATGGCTGGGAATATTCTTGAATGCAGGTTATGGAAGAAGAAAATAATATTTCACATGTTTGGAAGTGTAAGAGTATTTTTCGAGGTGAAAGTGTTGATGCTTTTAAAAATGTGACAATTCAGTTTATATATAACTATTTTCCTTCTTGTTGACTTGATGTATATATATATATATATATATATATATATATATATATATATATATATATATATGTGTGTGTGTGTGTGTGTGTGCATGTGTAGGTGAGACAAAGGCAGGTAGACAGAATAACAAACAAACATTTCTTGTGAGTGGAGCTAGCATTAATTCCTGACCACTGACAATCCATTTATTACCGATTTTCAATGCATCTTTCCAGTGAAATGAGTAAAAATGCACTATCATTTACGAATGCGTAAGAATCTGGATCTTACCCGAAAGCTGAGAAAAATTATTTAAACAAAGAGAATGACTGAAATGCCTATCGTGGTTGGAACCCTTTAAATATTCGCCAAAAACCTAGGTGAGTGATTGAAAGAAAAGGGAAATCCAGAGAATATTCGACAACATCCAGACGACAGCACTTCTAAAATAAGCAAGAATAAAATAGAAATAGAAGAGCCTGTGATATGCGTGGAATGACGGAAATGCCTATCGTGGTTGGAACCCTTTAAATAGTCGCCAAAAACCTAACTGAGTGACTGAAAGAAAAGGGAAATCCAGAGAATATTCGACAACATCCAGACGACAGCACTTCTAAACTCAGCCAGAATAAGATAGAAATAGAATAGCTTGGGATATGTGTGGAGGTATTCGGTAAGCTTTCCCGAGAGCTATCAGATACCACCGGCGTCATTGATGGACGATTATAGAATATTGATAGTCATATATCATTTGACAGAGGCATTGTTATGCTGTTAAATATTTAAGGAGCTAATTCCTGACTCAATTTCTGAAATTGGGAATTATCATCATTATACAATAAGGTATTCTAGACTAACGTTTTTATTTGGTTATTATAGGCTGAAAACTTGGCACAGTTTATGATATGATTTATAGCTGATCACATGTGGAGAGAATCTGCGGAGAGAACCAATCTCTGTTAAAATACTGACAGAAAAAAAACAACGCAGGAAAAAGGACGAATTACAGAATCAGTGCTCACGCTAAACTCTTATTAGAGCTCAGTGTGCGCGCTGATTCTATAACCCAGCAGACCAAGCATTGAGATTAACAACATGAATGATCCTTTGATTATAACAGTAAAGTATAGAGGGATGGATTAATCGTTGTTTTTTTTCTATCCCTTTATCTCTTTTTTTTTATTGATGTAAGATTTCAATGAAACTTCCATTCACTTGATTATTTCATTATATTACCTGATTTGTTATCTAACCAAAAAGCACACATTGCAACATTACATTTCTATGATTATTTCATAGTTTCGATTGGGCATAAATGTGATATGAATGGCGTCAGTCTTTTGAAAATAGGAAAGATTTTTTCTCAACTGATATATGGTTGTCTTGGATGACGGATACATGGTGGCTGTGAGTTAAATCCCTGGTTCAGACAGTGTAAGTCATATATACTCTGGCTCAGTGACAAAAATCAAAAGCAATATTACAAGGAAGGATTAACTAAGGAAAACTAATTGAGAAAAGATATCCCCAGGGATTGATAGTGAAATTGAAACTTTGTAACATCTGGGAAAGGTTGAATTCAGAATTCCCAGACGGACAGACACCTTCAGAAAGCCATAGAGTACAACGGACAAAATGTCAGTACATGACAACTTAGTCTAAATAGATTAACGTATTAACAGGATTGATCTGGACCAGGGACGGCGTTATGCCCATTAGATGAATTGCTCCCAATTGGGCACTTTGAATAAGGGACCCCTGCAAAGATAATCTACCCTTGTCAAATATACACATTGCAACATACAAGTGACAAGACATTGAAAGTTTCACTGGAAGCAATAACATTTTTAATTCTCTATTGAATACCTAGAAAGTCAGTGGTCTTTGTATATACAGTTTATACTTTGATCGTCTTCTTATTTTGAAGAACTTTTACTAAATAACAATTTTTTATGATAAAATGGCTCAAAAAATGTTTTTTTTTCTGGAATTTTTAAGCCTTCTTTTTGATTGCTTTCTAATCTATCTTAGAGATATAGAGTCCTTGATAAATTTCATTCATATTTTCAGTATTCTACAGGCTTCAACTGTAAACCTGAGACCGATAAAATGTGTCGAATTCGGCTGCACCGCTCCTACAGTCGGCCATGAACGGAGCACTTTTATATTGAATAGCAACCGCCATAACCTGACGTGATTCTGTTTGAACTGACCAAGTGCAAAGCTTTTAACTCAACATTTTGGTATTCTCTGATTAGCATCGCTCCACAAAGACTATTGATACACGCTGTGCTGGAAACTTTCCCTTTGATCAAGAGGCAAAAAGAAAAAAGAAAAAGAAGTCCTGTTAGACAAAAATCAAGCCGAGCAACGAAGTAAACAACAATAACGAGTCAGCGCTTAATTGTTCTCGTGCTAACGATTCCTTTCTCTTCGGGTTAAATTGCTGAACTAAATCGCTGTTTATTATCCAGGCAAGTCTTTTGTAAGTACACCAAAATATTTTCTTCCCTTTCTTCCTGATTCTTATCTCTTGTTTGTCGACAGAAGGTCTTAATTGTTCCAGTCTTTGAAAGAAACCAAACTAGCATGAAGACGTTACTAGATTGGTCCTTAAGATGTACATTATATAGGAATAGAACAAAAGTTGTGTTTGTATATATATATATATATATATATATATATATATATATATATATATATATATTTATATACGTTACTTTTATTTTTTTCATTAATGTATATATACACACATATGCATATATGTACGTACGGAGAATAATAAACAAGAATATGTGTGTGCAAGTGTGCTTATATATATATATATATATATATATATATATATATATATATATATATATATATAAAATGAGTATGCAGATGCGATATCTGACAATATGATTGAGTGAAGAAAATAGTGGAATATATATATATATATATATATATATATATATATATATATATATATATATGATTACTAAAAGAGTGTAGATTTAAGAAAAAGCCAAACAAAAACAAAACATAATGTTACTAAGCATAAATTAGGGGACAAGTCTAGTATAAACTTATATTGAAAGAAAAACCCTCTTCCAATCCTTATTTCGGGGTATTTAAAAAAAAAACTAAAAAAAAATTTTCCCAGATATAATAGTAAGTGAATGTTCAGGCCTCTACCACCATTAGCGTGGCCTGTATGCCTGATACATACATATGTACATATATATATATATATATATATATATATATATATATATATATATATATATATATATATATATATACGTGCGTAGCCAGGCAGCCACACCTGCATGAAAACTTAAGAAACTTATGTTGACAAATTCGGTGACAGTTTTGGGTGACAGTTTCGTATAGAATATCTTGTTTAAAATATTCCAAAAACTTCTGAATCTGTGTTCCATTTACAGCTAGAAAAATAATCGTCGGATGCCCCATTGAAAGGCTTACTAGATGCGATTTACAACTAAAGTCCGCAGATCATGCAGACTGAAAGAAAAAAATACAATAGTGATTAGAATGATTGGTCAAATTTATTTTAAGATTCTAACTATACAGTGATTTATTCAAACAGGTGTCTTTGCTTTGGTTCTTTTTGTTGTAATATGTCTTCAGGTGTCTATCAAAGTCAGTAACCCTCTTGGAATTTCGAACTGAACCTTTCATTCGATTCACAATGGTATATTTTTACCTGGGAGAATGTATCGTATCTGTTGATAATTCATAGTTTCTTAGTCCTTACCATGCCGACCGTCTGCCTCTTCCATTGGACCAGCGTATATTAAGAAAAATTCGATTAAAATTTTCCTTCTCCGACAGACACGAAGATCAGAAGATACAACGATCGAAATGTTGCGTCTTTAACTGATAAACTGCAAACTGCTGAAATCTCAGTCATTGCCATCGTAGTTGGGGCGGGATAACGAGTCTCCATACAAAAAAACAGGATAAAAAATAAAGCAGACAAGAGAGTCGGGGGAATTAAAATCCACAGTTCAGGTGTTTTAGACGCTTTCCTTCCAATTTGAGATGCTTCGAGTTGCGTCAAGATGTCAAAAATCGCTGTATAGATGAATTTTAATGAAATATTTCCATTTACATATTAGATTCTATTTAAAATTATTCAATTTAATTCAATTAATTTGGTATTGCACCTGGAAAGATATTTGTCATTTTATCCAGGTGATTTTTTGGACTAAAGGAAGAAATTATTATTCTACTGCGGAAATAATTGATAGTCTGTTTCATTAAGTTTCTCAAATGAAATGCAGCATCCTTTGGCTCCATAAAACTAATTTACTTTCAAAATGAAATTCCTCTACTTGGAAAAAATTGTAAAAAAAAAATGCTTAATTATATCTTTACACATACGTATCAAAAAGTTTACAAAAGCTTACAACTGACTGAAACATTAGCAAACATTATGCAGCCACACTTTCATTCACCAGCATTTTAGTACCTGGCCTCGCCCCTAACGTTCGCAATCTGAAGATTTGCACGCCTCCAGTTGATAACTATAGCCACAATCAATAGGTTAACGATCGAATTGAGTATACCTGTCCGAGTACACCAATACATAATTATGATAATTTTTTCAATTCGGATATTCAGACAAACCTGAGGACACTTGTTAAAACTCTTAGGCATCAATATTCAAAACTCACACGCTCGAACGCGTCATAAACACAACGTTTCTCTGCAGTCTCTCTTTTCTCTCCCAGAAAGTCTCAAAAAACCTCTTTGTTCTCTTGGAAAACATTCGAAACAATTTCTGAAATTACTACTGATCGGCTCGAGGCCTTTTTTGTTGTTAAGAACACCGTGAAATACAGAGAAGCCGAAATTCTTTTGATAAAAAACCTAATAATCAAAGCGATTGAAAGATTTTTGTATTTTGTATCAATTATATACGATTTTTTTGTTAACATTTTCCTATCATCCTGAGCACTCCTACCATCCGAATTCAATTCTCCCGTTTTTCTTATTTTAAAAAAAAAATTCTTTCTTTCTTCTTCATTCGCCTCTTTGATTTTCTCTCTTTCTTTTCTTCCATTTTTCTTCTTTTCCTCCCTTTCTTCAACTGCCTCTCTGTTTTTTTTTTCATTTTCATTCTCATTCTTTTTTCTGTCATTTACTTCATGTTTTTAAATTCTTTTTCTTTGATTTTTCTTTCTTCTTCTCATTTTTCCCTTTTTCCCTTCTGTTCCTTCCTTTTTTTCATCTCACTCCTTTCTCTCCTTTTTTCAATATTTCTTCCTTTATATCTCCCTCTTTCACCCCTTCTTTTTTCTCCTTCACTTTACTTTCATCCCTCCTTGTTTTTTTACTTTCCACTGCCTCTTCCGCTTCTCTCTCTCTTCCCTTCTTTTTTTTCCCATTCTCCTTTGATCATTTCTTTCTTCTCCAATTCTCTCGTTCCCCCTGTCTTCCTTTTATTCTTTCATCCGAACATTCTGAGAAACCAATTCTTTTCTTATTTATGTAAACCTTTTCTGATCTTAATTCTTCAATAGCGCCGCTATTTCCCTCCTCTTCAAAACCCAAAACACTTGTTAGCCAAACATCTTTCAGATACCAACTCTACTTCACCGAATAAGTCGATCACCTCTTCTTTATTGTGGATAATACAAGAAAATAAACAAACCAACAAACAAACAAACAATCGCTGAGATGAACAGTCCAGGGACAAGAGATCAACAATGGAAACCAATTTATTTGGGGATTTTACATCGTGTAGAAAAGCGAAGAAATGTCAAAGAAATCATTATTTACTCATCATTTTCAGGGTCTGCCTTATGATTTCAGATTTGGACGTATAAATCATATCTTACTGGAAGGATTTTTGGTTATAAATCTGTGTAAAAGCCCGGTTAACGTACTTGGAAAAAGATTAGAAATTTTTTTTAGAAGTGCACAGATGAGCAAGTAAGTTAATACCAGGATTAAAAAGTATGAATTATGACGATAGGTTCGAAGGGTTGGGTTAGATTTAATCAGAAAATGAAAGGGAGTAGAGAAAGCAAAAGAACATTTAAGATTGGCTGTGGTCTTGATTCTATATAGGATCTACCAATTCTACAGTCGAAAATAAGTAGACCCTCGCATATTTCTTACCAGAAGTGAGTGTAAAGAACTGGAAGACCATACATATCAGGTAGAAATGAATAGAAATAGAAATCCTTTTTATCAATTGAATGGTAGGACTATGGAATTGATTCCCAAATATAATCAAATGATTTTAAAAGAGTTATGTTTATTATATCACTGCATATGTATAAATCATCACTGCATACGTATAATCACTTATGAGGAAGGAAAAGAGACTGATTTTTCACACGCAGTGAGCAAATGCATTTTCAATACATTTTTAGTAAAGAGAAAGAACTATTTTTTCAAATGAAGTAATGTAATGATTAAATTGACTGCTTTTCCTTGAATCCCAATTAATATTATTTCCTTTACTGAGTTAAAAATGTCCTTTTCATGGACGTAAAAAACAGAACGTGACATGTTTTGAGAGTTGTGAAGACACAGGGGCTATATATATATATATATATATATATATATATATATATATATATATATATATATATATATATATTATTATTATTATTATGTCATCCACAGACAGCTGTTTTGTTGTACTACAACTCTTCAGTGTGGCTACTGACTAACCATTATCCCATCCAGTACCACGAGGTAGGATCAAAACCTTATCTTCAGATCCGGGGGCTGGTATCTTTTCTCTACTCAACGGAAGTGGACGGTCAGTAAGGTTGAATTTAAGTGATATATTTATTTACGCATATATATATATTCCCTGTCCACCAGAGTGCTTCATTCCATGTTGGAAGAGCATTGCATAAGCTTACAATAAATGAGTTACCTCACTTATAGAGTGCTCAACCATGAATAGGGGGGCGTTATATATATATATATACTTTCGGTTCAGGATCTGTTCTTATACGTCTCCATTGCACTTACAGGGGTAGTATCAGTTTCATTGCCTGATACCTGAAGCTTCCAACGAAAGTAACTGCCAACGAAACTATACAATTTCTGAATCCATCCCCACGTACGTGAGAGGATCTTTATCGTGTATGCGTGTGAATAATACATTATTCATTGGAGGATCTGTTTCTTACTTAATAACAATAGACAAGTGACCCCCTGCTAAAAGTGCAGATATCCTAAAAAAACAAAACATTCTTCAAGTGCGCTACAGTATTTGAATGCATAATGCATTTTATGTATATCCTTCAAAATTTATCATGGGTATCAGAAATTTAATTCGTACAAACCATTTGACTCTAGCGTTTTGATTTTAATGGAACTGATCGTTTATAATGAAATGTTTGTTTAAAATGTGTAATCGTGTCGGGAATAATATTACATAGAAGAAGAATGCTGGCATTAATTCTTTCACTTGTTTCCTGAGATGTGCAGGCAGGAGGACGATTTATTTATTCATATATAGGTTAGACGGTTAAATTTATTACCTGATGACCCTTGGAAACTAATCCTTAACATACTAATCCTCTATTCCGTGCGCAGATGTAAGAATGCAGGAATAATTTTATTCTCCTCTTGTTTTATTTAGACATTATGAAGGACTTTTTACACAAAATATGAAATTTGTATTTGGTATATGGATTTATTACTTAAAACAATAGATTTTTGTTTATGAATTAATCATGTGGGATTAGTTTACCAGATATCAGGAAACCAACTTTTTTATGGCCTAGGACATCTTATGCTAAGATATATTGTTCTCTGAGGTTGATTCGTGCAAAACATGAAAGTTGTGGCTGGTTTAAATATAACCAAAAACAAAACGTCATCATTTTAGAGTAATGAACCAACAGATTGTGATATATATAATATATATATATATATATATATATATATATATATATATATATATATATATATATATATATATATATATATACATATATATATTCGCCTGATGAGGCCCGAAGAGGGTAGAAACATGAGCTAGTTTGTGTACCAAATCCACAATCTATTTTTTATTTCCAGCTCTACTCTAAAACAACTTAACTTCATGAGTAAAATGTTGTATGTATCGAGTACTCTATAAAATAAATCAATTGCATTTCAGATGTGGCTATATATTATTGATGTATTATAATATTATGTTATACTGCTAGCCTGATTTGTACCACATATACTATATATATATATATATATATATATATATATATATATATATATATATATATATATTTAAACTTAGTTTCTAATGAATATCTAAGTAGCTAGCTTTCCAGATAGATGTGTACGCATGCAAGGTTGTGGCACAGGCTAAATCAATTAGTCCGTGGCCCAACGTGTAGTTTTTAGCTTGATTTCTATTTAAAACTTTCAGTGTATGATATGTGATCCATGTGAATAATATCTACTGGTTATAATCATTTGTTGTGTGAGATGAGAGTATTGTCTTTCATCTCCATTATACGGACATCAATATACCTGCGTGTGCTGCATATTAACGCACATGTAAGAAGAAAAATCAGATCATGCTAACCATCCATGGTACACATACTATGTTATTTTCAAAATCCGAAATGATACAGTGTTTCATAAAGGTCGCATCTCTTAGGATAAGAGAATAGAATTTACGTGCACGTAAATATGTCACAATATTGATAATGTGTAACATTGTACTCAGAGTCGACAGTGATCAGCAGTTGAAATGATTGCATCATGACCAAGCCTCAATCGAGCATTTATTCCTTTATGTTGTGTGTCTGCTATGCTATTTTCCAATGTAATGAAATATCTATTGAATGAAACGAGGACGAATCTGCATCCACGTTGAAAGAAATCAACATCTATTTTGAATTTGAAATGTTTGCGTAACTAGCATTTGTTTGGGAGCAGTATCTGAAAAATTTGTTCTTTGATTTCATCATGATCATCATTAGCTGTTATAAGTCCACTACTGGATATCTCCTTCCATGACGACCTTATAACTCTGTTATGTTTTAACGACTATCTGTTCTGTTGCATCCTTGCGCCTTGTGTCTGGTCTCACCTAACTGCGTTTACTGTCCTATGGACATCAATTCAGTTAATCATTTGCTCCATCTGTTGACAATTTTTTCTTGCTAAGTGTCCTGCCCATTTCTATTTTGGTCGTTTAATGGCATAATATTTTTTACCCTTGTTTGCCCATTGATCCATAGATAGTTTTTCTATCACTTAGAGCTATCACTAGAATTGCTCTTTCCGTGACTCTCTGTGCAATTATAAACTCGGTTGTATTCGTTTTACCAATTCCCACGTTCCACATCCGTAAGTCGTAGCTGGTCTTATGTATTCGTTAATATAGATTTGATAAAAGCTGTCAAAAAGTCGACTACATACTTTTCTAAACACCCTGTACGTAGCATCTACAAACTGTACCGTCAATCAGCCTCAAAGCAGATCCCTCTGGAACATTGTGCTCGGAGGCCCGGTAGATGGATCACGGAATTTAAGGGTAGAGCCTCTTGAAACTCGGGTATTGGCCATGTCAACGTGAAACAATAATCTCTTTGTCAGCAGAAAAAGGTTTTAGATGGAGATTTATTAGAAACCCAGTTGAGTAGCATTCTGCATGCTATTGCCGCAATCGAAAAGCTTTCAAATAATTAACTGTAAACGTCTTATGTTGCATTAGAATCAAATTTATGAGATTTCTCATAAGATATTTTACTATGACAGCCGGTTTTCACACACAAATACACAAACACACACACACACACACACACACACACACACACACATATATATATATATATATATATATATATATATATATATATATATATATATATATGTACAATTATTAGTGTACTAGTGCTGTAAAAAAATTGTATACATAAAACTTTGTATTTTGCTGAGTCAGTGAAATGTTTGTACATAATGCATCTCATTGTTACAGTTACTATGTTGCCCAAATCAGGATATTTCTTATTGTGCTGTCATATGATAATGTTTGTGAACCATTGTTCCGATATCTCATTTGAGTATCATTGCTTAGAATTTGGAATGTTACCAGCAAAATTAAATGTACGAATACAGTGCCTGTATCCTTATAGTAGATTTTATGGTTATCACCCTCAATTGGTGAATAGGGTTCAAAATCCAACCTTGGTTGTCTACGATCATTTATTAATAATCATCTTATTGTAAAACAAAAACTGGACATCACAACTCACAACGTGGATCCTTAGAGATCATATATGAAAATTAGATGGTCTCACAGACTAGACAAGTTCAGGAAATATCAGCCCCGTGACGCCCATTATAGAGGGATCTGACGGACTTTCGGGGAAGTCAATTTCCAACGACGGACGCTTAAAAAATAATGATGGCAATGATGACTACTGAGAAAGGAATGAACATATTTCTTTGTGCTCTTTGTCTCCTCACTAGATATTCCGACCAAAATGGGATGCCACGAAGCCTGATGGGTGTTTGATCACTTAGGCAAAATACTCTCTCATGTCGTTTTATATAATTTGATGAATTGATGTTGGAATGAGGTTTAGTTCTACCAATTACGCGTGTGCAGAGTTCCATGCAATAAGTTACAACTTGAGTTGTGATACACCTAGTACAACGGAATATCGTTGAAAATTTTGTTCGTATTCCCTGGCTGAATGATTTGAGATATGTGGTATGTATTCACTCAGGAAATGGTGGATGACGTATCACTTAGATGAACTGACTAATCTGTACAGATTCTTTTAGAATTCGGGTAGAACTTCTTAGGTGAGCTGAACGATCACACCTGCAAACATACACAGCGATGTAATATCGTATATATATCTTTATAATATACATACTGATTTTGCTTATATATATATATATATATATATATATATATATATATATATATATATGTATATATGCGTGTGTGTGTATGTGTGTGTGTGTTAGTGTGTGTGATGAGTTTGTGGATACGATATATTCAAGATTACGTAATTGATAATAAGAGAAACTGGTTGAATTTAGATTTAATTTATTTTACTAATGTGTATTGCCGTTTAGCTTTATCAATGCGGCAATTTCAATTGATGCAATATCTAATTGGCTGTTGATTTGAAAATTGCAGTTAACTCCAAGTTTTCAAATACTTTGTGTTTGACACCCCCGGCATTATTATACCGAGAGACTAATATTTGGATATTGTCCCTTTTGAAATTTTAACTCTAGTAATGCCGAATAGACGTTCAACCAACTTGTTATTTGGTCACTTAGGAGACGTCTATGAATGAGTTGATGTGCTCCATTCGCGTTATATAACCCAGATCTGGTTCCCTGTGACTCCTGGCTTTTTACAGTTGGAAAAAAAAGTTATAAGATTGTAACAAAATTATGGAGAAATCGGCGGAGAAACTAATGAAAATCCTGAAAGAGGACTTTGCAGGCTATTTTGAAATGGAAGGTGACACAGTGATTAGAATGTGAGGTCCCAAACGAGAATTTTGATAAGAAGTAAGTCACTTTTTCTTGAAATTATAGTATATATATATATGTATATATATATATATATATATATATATATATATATATATATGCAGATTTTATCTATAATTCGAACGTCGAGCGTTTTGAAAAGACATTTCGTAATATGCAATGTTATAGAGCAATAAATTAGTTGCCATAATATCTAAGAGAGTGTATTTTAAAGATGTGCAGAGCTAAAAATCTGCTGCTTCTATAATGGCTCAGGGCCGAACAAAAACCGATTTCTATTTTTGCTTTCCAACTTATTCCCTGAGACCAAAAAAGTGGCGTGATGCAAACTTTCAAAAAGCAGGACATTTCTTCAAAATAACACATGATTGATAATATATATATATATATATATATATATATATATATATATATATATATATATATATATATACATAAAAGTTTTCAACGTTTACTGTTCAAAGCTGTAAAGCTTTCTAAGCTATATATATATATATACACACACACACGCACACACACACATATATATATATATATATATATATATATATATATATATATATATATATATATATATATATATATACCTTACTTTATTTTGCAGAAATGTCCAAATAAACAAAATTCTCGGATTAGTGAATCCTTCAAACGGTTTACCGTGTGTTTGCACAAGATAAGAACTGGTGAATGTAGAATTGATTTTTTTGAAAAAATATGGTACACATCTTTTGCTTTGACATTATTTTCTCTAAGCCATTTCTCTTGAAGATGTCGTCTGGCTGTCACAGTTCGATAAAATCTCTTTGAGATTATTCTGCTGATGTTGGCATACTGAAGAGATTCTAAAACAGCTCTGGTTAGTTAATCTATGGGAACTGTGTTACATGTAGTGTTTGGGCTGATCAAATGATTGGAAAAAAGGGTGATCAATGCTTAAGTACTTCTATTGCCTTTTTAGGGCGGTGGTCATTGAAATAATTTTTACAAAAACAAGCAAGAAGGCCACTGAGAACAAACTAAAGGACCTACTTGATGTAAATTTACACTCAAAATTGACACCTTCACTGAAAAATACTTTGGGGGAAAGGATAAAAAAACATTTTTCTGAATATGATAAAAAGTGATTTTTTTAAAAAACTTTCTAACCTCTAGCTTCCTACGTGCAGCCTGTACGCGTACTTACATGGCCAGCTAGATAGAATCGCTTAAAAACTGAAAGAACGTATACAAAAGAAAAACCTTTTGCATAAAAAAAAATAAACAAAAAATATGGTATCGGATCTTAACGACTTTTTAAAAGTTATATATTTGATAAATGTTTTAGTACTGTATGGGTTCGAATACATAAATTCTAATCGAATAAAAATTCAAGGCATCATAAGTCTTCTATTCGTGAGTAAGAGGAATCAGAGAAATCGGTTTTGTGAGACAATATGTTTATATGCTGTTGTAGAAGAAAACAAGGATATCGTTCTTTTAAGAAGATCTTTGAAGAACTATGCTGATAGTTTCTGCAAAGTTCTGTACAGTTTTGATACGAACAGTTCGTGAAAAAGTGTTTACAGGAATGCACATCAACAGCTTAACTTAAAGAGGCAGTATTTTACTTCTTGCCCAAAGAAACTGTTTTTTTGGTTAAAAGATTTGATGACGGTTTTGGTTGTCGGTTTCGAATATTGGGAATGACAACACTGAAATTCTAATTAATTTCTAATAAATTGTGAAAATTCATCCCTTTTTGAATTTCAGAATCACTGTGTTCTTGCGATCAGAAATGACAACCTACATAAATTGATACTCTATGCATACAATATATAGAGATTTTATATTGACTAAATGACAGTGATATTCAACATATACAATATGAAATCGATAATTCGTATATACAAATAGATGGTGTATAGACTAATGGGATGTTTCTGTCTAATTCATTGCATTTGTTTCAGTTAGTGTGATATTGACTGATTTAGAGTGTTATATAACAAATGAATTATCAACCAACATCACAAATTATTGTAGCAGAAGATCGGAAATATCACAGAACAAACTGTTTATTGTAATTACGTATAATCATAGTGGATACTGTTTCTTTTGGTCCAAAACGCTTCAATCAATATGAATTAAACATTATATTAAACTATTTGAATTAATGTTATCGATTATTCACTATGTGAAATTGTTCGAAACGATTGAGTTAGTCACATAAAAATTCAACAGCAATTGATTTACGTCGTTCAAATTTCCGTATCATTTACCTGGTGTTATATGCCAGTTATTGTTATCTAATAAAACACTTGACCAGTTTCCTGTGTACTTGGATATCTCCGGTTAAATAATGAAAGTTATTCATAAGAAAATGAACTTTCCGAATACAATTATCTCGATTTCATTCTACGTCACTTTTGTGAAAAAAAGGGGAGAAATTGACAAGCAAAATGAAACGTACAGCATTTTTTGAATATTTTAAATATCATTCCTAGATGTGTCGACACATCTCAATTAGACGCTCTTCGATCAATCAGTTTGTCAGTCAGTCCAAGTTACGTTAAACGACAAAAAAGGGAAGGAAAGAATAGGTACAATGACATTGAAGGTGTGACATCATTAACAATCCAGTGTCATGATGTCATTATAAAATCTAAAAATTAGACGGTTTTGTATTTAAGAAAAGCTAAAAATGGCCCCAAAGAATTTTATTGAAATTGATCTTCTCGGAATAATTCCATATTGCATCATTTTATGAATACGAGATTCGATTGACTCAAAGGAAAACTACTTATTCTCATTCGACTTTCTCCTGCCACCATGATAACGGATGTTAAAGCCATCGTTCAACTTCTGGTTCTTGTTTTTTGGCGAGCCATTATATAAGCAGTGAACACTTCCTTTTTTTTTCCACTCAGTCTTTAGGCTGGGTCAAGACCAATGTTCTCTTTAAGCCTTGTGCGTGCATGTGGGTACACATGTTTAGGCAACTTGCATACAAAAGAAATGTGTGTGCACAAAAAAGATTTCAAATTCCCTAGATAGCTACCTGAGTTTTTATTGAACATATTGATTCGCCATAGTGTCGAATTCAAAAGGGCGCTGAAAACAAATCTGCTCTACATGATGTTTTGCACACACTGGCTACAAAAAATGAAATATTTCGGAAGGTTTTTCCATAGTAAAGGAAGAAGACTGTTACACCGACCTCGGTCAACAAATCTCCATGAAATCCTTTAAAAAAAGTCAAGGTAAGAACTGCACTAGGTTGGCAAGCTTTCGGTAGAGCAAGGTTGACCTTCAAAGACTAAAAAAATCCCACTAATCTTGAAAAGAAGGGTATACAGCCAATGTACCGTCCCTAGAGATACCTATGGAGCTGAACCATGGCATCTAACCAAAAGATTGATCCTCACACTGAAAACCATTCAACGTTCACATGAGAGAATCATACTCAATCTCACATGGAAAGATCATGAGAGAGCATTATATAATCGAGAAAAGGCAGGAGTCCAAAATATCATTAAGAAAAAAACTTGGAAATCTCAAATGGCAATGAGCTTGACATTTTGCAAAAATGTTAAACAACCACTGGACATCACGACTCACAGGATGGATCCCCCGAGATCAAATGCAAAAGAGTGAAAGACAGATAGTAAGATAGTGTAATGAGCTTGACGATTTCAGAAAGTACCAGCTCTGTGACGTCCGTGATAGGCAAATCTAGGGGAAGGTCAATGTACAATGACAGTTGCTGAAAGGCTGCTGCTGCTGATGATGATGATAATGATGACGATGATGATGAATAGATATCTTTGTCTTTTACTTTTGTTTGGGTAACCATATCATTGAATAAGGGAACTTTATCTTCTGCTGTCATCGTCCACAAAATCTGAATACGGCTTCAAAACGTTACATTCGTTCAATGTAAAACTTCTCCCACTCTATCCATTCTGACTTATCTGCGTATATCTGTCTATATTAGAAACTGTCAACCAAAACTGTCACCGAAACTGTCAACATGGGTTTCTCCAGTTTCAACTCGGTTTGGTTCGCCATGTAAATATGTATCATACGTGGGAGCCGTATCATCGTAGCTAATGAGCTTGAAGTTTAAATAATTACTCATTCTTCTGGATACGAAAACTTCTCATTCTTGCTTTTTGAACCCTCCTGAATAATTTTTTTCTGGGGGGGGGATACAGTATTTAGTGTAAGTTCACGCTAAATTGATCCCTAATTTATGCCCACTTATTTTTTTAAAAAGTTTTTTTTTTTTTGTAAAATTCGGACTTGTTAGTGATCACTGCCAAAACAGAGGGCGATAGAAGTAGCTTATTTAATGCTCTCTGTCTCTTTTCAGTTTTTCAATTGATCCCCCAACAGTACTTTCTGGTAAAAATCGTCAGTCATATGATGTTTTCCAATGAGTGACTAACCAGATCTGTTTATATTTACTTTCTACACAAACGTTTTGATTATTATCACTTTTGTATGACTTTGTCACTCATTATAGATATACGTTTATATCTTATTCCATGTAAACACACACACACTCACACACACACACACACTCACACACACACACACACACACATATATATATATATATATATATATATATATATATATAGGTGTGTGTGTGTGTGTGTATGTGTGTTAGACAAGTTCTATGAAATATTATTTCTATATAATCCTGGGTGCAGAAGTGTCAAAATACACTCTCACTCCTATTCCGACGGATGAAGATCACTGTGACTTTTGTATTGTAAATATATATATATATATATATATATATATATATATATATATATATATATATTTTATATGTATAAAATAAAAAAACAAATCTTCGAATCTTCTTCATAGTAAGAATCTGTTCATTGGAATGGAATACACCCTCGTGTATCGGTAGGATGGGTATTCTTGAAATGTAATTCAGTGTGCCTCAGTCGGTAAAAAGGACAGCCACCAATCATTTAATCGGAATTCAAAATCACGGTTGGGAAATGTTGAACTTGTATCGTTGAACGAAATAAAACTTTGCATATTTGTAACATTAATTTCAGGTTAGACTCACAAATGTCCCATTGTCGATAAGAGAACGGACTATCAATCAGTTGATCACGATTTTAAATTATCGCTCAGGAGCACAATCGTTATATCAATTTTGTTTAATGTGACGGAACAGACAAACATTGTAATTTGTACACAGCTAGTAAGCTTATATATATATATATATATATATATATATATATATATATATATATATATATATATATATATATATATATGCATGATATGTTAATAAAATTGTTTTGTTTTTAAATCCCAGAAACGATTACATTGGAAACAACTGATGATTCCACCATGAAAAATGTATGTGTAGTACCATAATATCAACGTCAGTGTAAAACATGCAGAAACACTGAGGAAAATTAAAAAAAATTATGTTAACAGTTATTTAGAAATAGGTAACTAAGATGACACGAAAAAATCTGATTTTTTAAATGTGATTTGTGTTTAAAACTGACACTATATATATATATATATATATATATATATATATATATATATATATACAATTTCCAGTAACAACTTTTTCAAAGGGAAATATTGAATTCATATAAACTATTTCGTGTGCTCAGTAATTACACAATATGTAGGTAAAGCATAATTATGATATCAGGAAAAAAAAAACCTCGTCAGAAGGAAAACTGTTTTCAAATCTCTTCTGACGAGCAGTTTTCACGAAACACTGTGTTAAGGTCTCCCAATTGTTTCTATGCATACACCTCGATCGACAGAAGTTGGCAGTCCAGGTAGAGAGATAAGAACAAAACAAAAATCGATTCAACTCTTATCAGTCAAGCAGAGACATATTACGCCAAACGTTCGATCAATTTTCACTCACCTTTACAATTTATTCACAATTCAATGTCGTAAACACGTACGAAACAATGTCTGTGCTGTTATTTTCTCATTTATTCAATAATCTTTTCAAAAAGTTAAATACGCTCCAATTTCTTTAAATAATTGTCTCCTCTCTGACTGACGCTTTCAGTGACATTACTGTGCTATATTTAAAACGAACTGGTGATTCGTCAGGTGATAACGTCACGTGGTACACTTGTTTTTATCAAAAGGATATCCGGGAATAAAAGAACGCAGTTGATTGGATACACCTATGAGTGATTGCTCAGGTTGCTCAGGTTGCTCAGTTTGGTTCTTTCGGAATTGATCGATATTGTTTGAAGAGAAAACGTTTTTTTTTAACTGTATTTATCCACGGTTCTCCCATCTTCACCACAAGGCGTACAAAATGGGTGCGTGAAATACGAATATCTCGGATCCTTAAAGCAAACAATTTCAACATTGACGTGACGTAGTCTACCAATCTCTCTGCTCCACTATGTGCCTGACACCCTATTTGGAGATGTGCTAGATAGTGTACAATGCATATGAATAAGAGAACTTTGAAAGGCAATGAAATGGTGGACATCCCAAGCCATCAAATGGTTCTATCTTTTTTTTTTATATATATGTGCGTGTGTTTACGTGCTCTCGTTCACCTGGCCATACCATTTTGTCTACAGACTTAAAATTTGACATCACTACTCCACTAGATTGATTCTAGGAAATTTCTTTTAGAAAAGAAAACTTTGATTTCTTGGGGCCCCCTATTAAGGCGTGTTTGATTATAACAGGAGTCAGAGACATCATAGAATCTAATAAAAACTCAGATGGCAATAGGCTGGCTATGTCGCAAGAATGGCAGACAACCGATAGACATCACAACCCATGACATGGATCCCGATCGAGGCCGGCAGAGTACTAGATAGATAGACAAGCTAGACAAATTCAGAAAGTAATGGCTCTGCGACGCCCATGGTAGAGAAATGAGGCAAATCTGGGGGAGGTCTATGTCAAACGACGGACGTCAAGAAACTGATTATAATGATGATCAATAATTCGAAATTTTTTCGAAGTTTTTTCTGCCCTATTCCAGGTGTCACCCGTGACCAGTGATATCATAAACAGAACATTTATTCTCCAATGGAACTTTTAATTTTAAATGACTCCAATTTTTAACAAAATGATTGCTCGATCATCGGTCGTGATAGCAAGTCAGTTCATAGTTGAGTTCTTGCTCACACAACCTGTGATACTGCGGGTATTATTCATTATACGAACATGTAATGTCTATTGTCAATACTATTGTGATGTCGTCTTCAACCATTTCAGAAGTGTGTAGATGGACGAGTACGGTCGATTAATCGATGGGACTCGTGCTTTGAGCCTTATCTTGAGACTCAAATCATGCCTTGAGCTTTTGGTCACTCTCTTGGACACTGCCTCGTTCTGGAAGCAGAAGTCAAAGTGAACAGGTTAGAGATTGGGGGTTGTGAGTCAAAGTTCAAATAATCTGATGGTCTTCATTATTTACTGCGATCAGACTAGAAGGGCGAAAATATATGGAAAAAAAAAAAGAAAAGCCAATCAGAGCTACGCTGAAAGCAGCATATATAACAATTATGTCAGGATTTTCATTTCCATCATCATCATCATCATCATCATCATCATCAGTCACTTGACGTTTGTTGTTGGACATAGACCTTTCCAGGGAATCGCAACACTTCTCTATCATGGGCGTTGCAGAGCCTGTACTTTCTGAATTTGTCAAGCTCATCTCTCAATATAGTATCCTGCCAGCCTCAGTTCCACATGTAATCTCGGGGGATCCATGTCGTGAGTCGCGATGTCCATCGGTTGTCCGTCATTTCTGCAACATGGCCAGCCCACTGCCACTTGAGATTTTTACTGCATTAATAATGTTGAGGATTTATTTAACTACTGGGGAGATAATATTGGTTTTATCAATGTTGAATTTGAATATTGGTTTACAGAAATATGCTTTCGACTATTTTTATCGCTTTCGACTGAATATACTGCTACTCAACCATTTAGTTTTAATCATATTATGCACAAACATATTCAATACATCGGGTAAGATCCCTGGTTAAACATTTGATTATGCAATTCTGGAGCAAAAAATTGTTTAGCAGGTTTTGGCACACAAAGTTCAGGGAAAAGAATTCGCCAATAGACAAGAATCCCTGTCCACTGACAATTCTTTCCTTCCTGATTTTTCCTGCATTTTTTCAGTAAACTAATCATCATGACATTTACTTTACATATATGATAATACTGGTAATAATCCTCCCGAAATGACAACCCTTTTCTTATTTTCAATGCAATTTTGATATATGACCATTTAAAATGCCTTTCCATAACAAGTACAATAGCCCCATTTTGTCTGTCTATAATACTTGTGTTTATTGTTACAATCCTTTCCTTTGTCTGAAATGGAAACAGAAGCTCGAACTAAACTAGTTCAAATAGAGGAAACTGACTTAGTTTATATAATCTGTGCAAAATACAAATTTCACGTTAAATTATTGGGATTACATCGCAATATGGCGTCATCAATACTGGGTGCTCCAAAAGAAAATGTTAGCGTTTCTATGCAAGTATCTCCTCACTTCAAAACAATGTTAACACCATTTTTATTGTTTTTTCTTCTGCTTCAAAGAATGTTGATAGTATTTTTTTCCCTTGCAGTTGATTGAAAAGACAAGTGTGTCTCTCGGGATAAAAAAAACAAACAAAACAAACAAAAAAACAACAAAAAAATAAAACAGATCGCTTCATGGATGGAGCTATTCCATTCACCAGCAGTGGGTGAAACCATTCCAATCAACTACAAAGGAAAAAGAGAAGCCTCAACAGTTTTTAAAGTAAGAGAATGAAAATAAAGTTAACAATTTTTAAAGTAAGAAAGTGAGAATAGACTAAAGAGTTCTTAAACTGAAAAAAATAAAAATGAATTTAACAATTTTCAAAGTAAGAAAAATGAAGAAAATAGAGTTAATGTTTTTAAAGCTTCTTGTATAAAATTAAAAATGACTTAATGCTATGGACTTGAATAAATAAATGTTAACAAAACGATCGGTCAAAATGAAAAGAAATGATAAATTACTGGATTAGCAAGGCTTTCACCTGATTCCATTGTTTCATGACTGCATTTCAGAAGAGATTATTTCTCTTCGGCATTGTGGGATTATTTTATCTGGAAATATTAGAATTTTGATTTAAGAACATGGATTCGGGTGCAAAACAATGCCGTAAAGAAGAAGTATTTGCAGAAGGGAAGAAGTGCAAAGGTGTCACGGAATGGTCGATTGGGAAATGAATAGATCAACAGCAGAGCGAATATTATCAATATATTAGCTGTAAGCAAAAGAGAATAAAAAGCTTGTATAATATATGAGGTCTGTTTAGAAAGCGTCAATCCATTTATACGGCGTACCTAGGGAAAACAGCACCCCTTCTTTCGAAAGAAAGTCCTTCTATGAAAGTCACACACACGCCAGTGTACTTTTCACATCTCAAATCAGCTGGCAAAGTTATATTTTGGGGTTGTCATTAGCTACTCAAAAACGTTTTCTTTAATCTCGTCCGCGGTCGTAAATCATCTCCCTTTCAGCGGCAAAAAGCTATTTGTCGCAAATGAGCCAAATCTGTATCGAAGGGTGGCTGACAGATCTAGATGACAAGATTTTTTGCCAAAAGTCGCGAAAGGAGATTGAAAAATGTGGTCTATGTGAATACGTCGGTCATACAAAACACAAGCTCCCTCTTGACTGACTGGATGATCCCTAGGCAAGTGTTTGTTTGAGCATGTGCAATGTTGTTCTGTCTAATTGGTTGCCAACTTGCATCAAGGTAGCACAACCAGTTTCTCGAGGTATTCAAGATGACTGGACTTTTTCTATGCGAACATCGTATTAGAAATACACAGAGCCTAATTCAGTATAGAATGAGGCCATAAACACAGCTAACAAGTTGCTGTTACCTCAAAGTTTCAGCTGCATTTCATAGACTTCTTGTGATGTTACATTAACTTTTCTGTGTAAACTCCACGCAACGTCCCTGCAACTTAGTCGACAAGGTTGCAAGGACCTTGCTTTGTAACGTTATAATACTGTTTCCTTGTAAAATCCCCAGAACACCACCACAGAATTGCAAACAACGTTCCCAGCCAGATATCCACAGATTGTCTGCTACATTGCAGCACGATCTTTCAGCAATGTCTTTGCAACATCTCTGTGACAACGAGTTCAGACCTTAATCAACACTAAAATTGATAATGAATAATTCAATGTTTCAGTTTATTTCGCGTTCTCTAACTACAAGTACGTAAATTCACCGTAATAATTCAACTTGAAACTTGATTTAGAATTTGATATCTGAATATATTGTTTAGATTGCATAGTTTTTTGGCTTTTTTGAGATGGTGCTGCATGTTTGGAAAATGGTTGTATCAAAAAATAAAGTTCTTCTGTTATGAATTGCCCCTTATGAACGTTCAACACACACACTGACTGATGTTAAGCCATGGTTTACATGAATCACCGCAGTTTTCCGAAAACGCAGTTTTTTTAACCTTGATCGTTAGCTGTACATAGAAATGGCGAGAGGTGTTCTGCAGAAAATGGATAATAAGTATTAAAGAGATATTAGAAGAAAATGCATAATCTTCAATCATACTTCTCAATAGAATTAATATTTAATGGAATTGTGTATATCCTATGCATATATTTGAGTAGAGGAATATATTTTGGTATTTTACTCACAATGTTCCGGATTTTCGAACTACTTCGAGGGCTAACAACACCGCTTAGGTAACGTTTTGGATGTGAAGCAAGTCTGCATTCAAAAATTTTTAATTACAAAGAACCAATAACTACCCACAAGGTGAGATATCAGCTAACAAAAATGTAACAATGTTGCAAGAGCGTTCCATTTTAGCAGAGAATGTCCGTAATAGAATTGTGCTGTGCCAGCCATTTAAGTGAGAATGGGTTTCCTACCTTGTAATAAGAATAAAGTCAGCAGAAAATTGGCCATAATTAACCATATTTCATATTTAGGTACATCATTAAGTCTGTGGCCTACTGATGAAAGAGGCATTCATTTTACTTGACAAATATCTGTTTCACGACATTGCCTTCTTCTTTGTAAACATAAGCTTAACATAATAATTCTCCATAAATCATATAGCTCATAAAACGATTATACGGCAGAAATTTCAGATAAAAAAACTGATTATATCTGTGCCAGGCTATGGACTAATTGATCAGCCTTCGTATGTAAAATCTTAAATAAATATATTTAAAAAATTATGAATTATTGATTAACTTGCTAAAACATTGAGCATTTTGTATTTTCAACGAATATGTTAAACACACTCACACTTACACAGACACACAGACGCACACACATTTATATATACATACATCAAATTTCCTCAAATATGGACTCAAACTAATTTTCTGAAAGACTTTGGATCTTATTGAGTACAAAAATGATATTACAATACTAACACCGTGATAAGTTTAAAAGATGGATGTGTATATATATATATATATATATATATATATATATATATATATATATATATATATATATATATATATATGTGTGTGTGTGTGTGTGTGTGTATGTGTGTGTCTGTGTGTGTATGAGTGGAGAGAGAGAGGGGGGGGGATGAAGCTAAATCAAGAGATTCCTGCGGTGTTAACAAAATATATCTTCAAATGATTTCCCACAACTGTCATTTAATTGCAAAATCATTTTTTTAGTTCAGCTCACATCCATACGAGTAGTATCCCAGCTTCCTTATAATCATCCCTTGTTAACTCACATAACCCAACAGTTCTCTTCAAATTAAAAAATGGAACATCATTCAAAAAAGGTTTTAGATAAATGTTCACCTTATAACTTAATCTGGCTTCAGTTTTGTTGATCTAACCTCTTATACATATAGTGAAGACAGAAAGTATCTGATACATTCCAAAAGGTTCGTATTAATATCTTCATTCAACTTCAAAACTGACAGAATTTGGATCAAGGATTGAAAGATGAAGAAAAATCCAAAAGATTCTGATACTAACTTGAACATTGAAAAGTTTTGTAGAAAAACCAGAAATGAATCGTCCGAATTCTGTCTATCTTTAAGGAATATGAGGATGTGGAAATAAATTCTTCTTCTTTGGACATGTTTTACACTCACTGTATTTTGTGTCTTTTGCGTGCATGATTGTGTGGGTCTTAATGTTTGTGTTCATGTGTGTTTCTCTGTGTTTGCATGTGTGTGCGTGTGTGTATGCGTGTGTGTGCATGTGTTACTGCCTTTGTGTACGTTCTTCTAGCGAAAGTAGTAAAAGATGGATAACAGGCCATGCAGAGATTATCGAGAAACGTCAAAAGAAATAATAATAATTTTTAAAAGAAGCAAATCCTTTTTTGTACGAGAAAGGGAAATAATCTGCTTTGAATAAAAGAAAACGTAAAACAATCGAACGGAAAATTGCAAGCTGGAAGTTTGTTTGTTTTTTTTCTTTGGGATTTGCACATGGAAATATGGAAGAAGCACGTTGCATAGGCTATAGGGTGAGGTAAAGGGAGGAAATAAAAGAGAAGAAGAACAACAAGGGAGAGGGGGAAAAGGATAACGAGGAGGAGGATAAGAAGAAGAACAAGGAAGGAAGGGAGAACAATGAAACAGAAATTCGTGATAGAGCTTTACAAATGTAAACATACGCAGAATTAACAGGGAAGAGAGAAAAGAACGGGAGAAAAAGAAATTGTAGAAAGAAAGCTCAGGAAAAGAAGTGATGAAAAAAGGAAGGAAAAAAAACTACAAATAAAAGGAAGAAGGAAAAAGATAACAAAAAGAAGAAGAAAATAGAAAGACGGGGGAGAGGAAGGAGAAAAAGAATAAAGAAGAACCAAAGAAACCGAAGAGAATATGAACGAGACAAGAAAGACGGGAAAGTCGAATGAAAGTTTTTAAAAAAGCTAGAAGATGATGAATTAAGAAGGAAAATAGAAAAACAGAAGAAGACGAGAGCTCGAACAGAAGGAAATGACAGGAAAGAGAGACGAAGAAAGAAGGAAAGGAAGCGATGAGAGACTAAGAGAGAGAGAGCAAAACGAAAGAAGAAAAGACAGAATCTAACATAGAGAGAAATAATCCATTGTGATAGATAAGAAGGAAGAGGAAAGTGGAAGAGAGGCGTGAAGTGAAGTAGTGTGAAAAGTGAAGAAAGTCAAAGTAATGAACAAGGGGATTAATAGATTGAGTAGAGAATAAACAAAGTATTGGAGGAGGAGGGAGGAAGGGAGGAGAAGAAAAAGAAAAAGGAGCTTTTTCTGGGCAATACAAAATTTTATCGACAAAGATGAATTAAGAAAAATGAGTTGTGGAGGAACAAAACAAGAAAAAAAAAACAAAAGAGAATTAAGCAAAACCTCAGAACTGATGGCGGGAATGGTGACATCTAAAAACTAAGAGAAGAAATGAAACGAAGGAAAAGAATCAGGACAATAGGGTAGAAAGAGCAAAATATATAGAGAATGGAGAAGATGGCGACCGATAGTAGAAGCAAAAGAAGAAAAACAGCCAAGAAGAAAAATAGAATGTTGATGATGAAATGGGAAAGAACAATTGTGGAAATAATGATTATCTCAAGGGATGAAATAAACGAAATATAAAAAAATCAGAAGGAATAATAACGAAGTGTATTAAAAATGATACTTTGTTATCAAACCAAAAGAGAGTTAATTTTATGCTCATTCGGGTCATCTAAATATTATCATAACTCATTGCCCCGAGCAAAGCTAAACTGCGTTTTATTTTACTTCAAATCCTCATTTATACAATATTCTTCAAATATTTCAAATCGACAGCTACAACAGCTGTAGCTGATATCAGGGTAACGGCTTTTCGTGCAAAAATTTAAATCATCAGTTACGACAGCTGCTGACCACAAACAAAAGAGTATATGGTTTCAGTTGTATATGGAAGAGGTTTTTCTGAGGTCATCCATCTCAAAGTCTACCGAAAACCCTAGGTGTGGCTTGGAAAAATTCTATAATGTCAATCTTTTCTCGATGATGCGAATATATATCGAAATATTGTGTCTGTTTTTCAGAGTCTCCTTTCTTTATCCTACTTATATGCTAGGTGTTGATGGGATCAGCTTGCACACACCGAATCTACTCTTGAGGTTTTGTTCCCTTCGGCAAACCGAGACGGTTAAGGCCATTTCCAGGCTGTAGGTCTTTCTCAGTGTAGCCTTCTGTAAAACAGACTTACAGGGCTAAAAGGTTCCATCTTCCATGCTACTCCAGTATAGATGGGTTTAAGCAACGGATAGTAATCTGCGACCTGACCTATTAGAATCATTCTTTTCCCTAAAGGCATTAATACGAAGCGGACACGAGCTACTTAAGCTTGAATTTGAGTTTGCTTCACCGATTCTATTCTCCGTGCTGATAACTACTTCATTTTAACCCTTTCAGGGCAAAATATATTTGTGGTATAAACCGAAAAAGAAAAAATAACAACAACAAAAAAATCGAACAATTCATAAGTTTTGGGGTAGAGATACATAGAGATTTGAAAATTCGTCATTTTTTAAAATCATAGTTTGGGGGGCAAAACTGGGAGGGGTAGATGACCGTTACAGGTTTTGCAGTATCAAATAAGCCTATTTTTTATACGTTTGATTATTATTGGCCATTCCTGCCTTGAGAACAGATACGCTGTATTCGCTCACACAACTGAAGCGTGAGAACTCAAATTTCGCGGAAAGGTTTAGGGATCTCTAGTTTCTGCAGTTAGAATTCCAATAAGAGATCTCTATAGAATTAAAAGTTAATCTAAATATTCATTATGCCTATTTTTTTTGAACACTCTGAACCACATAACAGTTGCATACACATTAGTTGAGATATGCTGAGTGCAAAGGTTACGCAAGTACTTTCGATATTTCTGTACTCTTCCACACAAATCTTCCATGCGTGTAGAAACACACGCCGCCTTAAATTGTTTTGCGTGACAGCGAAAAGTCAGGGTTCAACCTGGTTTAATCCTCTTAGAAATATACTCTTACGTGTAGAAAGAGAATGGAAGTTTTTTTTTTTTGTCTCTTTCTTAAAGCGATGGAATCAACATAAAATAGAATATCTTGCTTCAAAGCTTTTCAGAAGCGTCATACACCAGCTGCACTATTGTTGTACTGGATTTTCTCGCTTTTTAGAATCTTTACACCACCTTGCTTTTACGAAAGAACTTACATCGGTTCAGGTATCCTTCGTTTTTCGAAAGTTCACTTTACACGACATTCCCACCTTTAGAAAAATAGAATTAAAAAGCAAAAACAATATTCAAGGTGTTTTAGGGTAGGAGTTTGTTATAGAGACGATTTCTGCTCGATATTCCATTTTTTAATTCTGAAGAAGGCTCAAAAATTTTCCCGTGGAAATAGATTGTAACTGCTTCGTATCGAAAGCGAAAAGCGGAAATAGTGTTTAGCTTTTGTTTTGCCGCTCGTAATCATAGAGGTCAAGCATACCCATTTCCTATAACACCCCGGTGTCTTGTACACCTCTCAGCACAATTAATGTGGGTCTGGGGATATGCACAAAAAAACGTAACTTAATGGTTATTTCTTCTTTGTTTTTCCCCATTCCAGTTTCATTGAAATGCTTTCAGATAGTGGGGAAAGACAGAAGAAGGAGAAATGCAAATAGACTTTCTATGATTCAAGTGATTCTCAAACTTGTGATATGGAGCAATATGAAATATTCTGCAAGTAATATTTTCAATAAGAATCACTAACAGCCACTTTTAAGTCTTGTCTTTAGCCAGCCTAAATCAATACATATTTCGGATCTTCTATAAGGACATCGTTAGCAGCTGGTAAAAACGAATTGATCCGGAAAGATTTTCTTTATGACGTCACACCTTGTGATGTCATTATCCCTTTCACGGACATCGTACCTCTTTCTTTCATCCTGTTTCTATCGTTTGACAGACCGAACGTCCAAAAAGCGTTTTATAGAGATATGTGGACACATCTTGAAGAGAATGTCCAAGAAAAAACAAAATTAAGGAGGCAGAGATAGAATGAAATATTGAAGGATGACTGGTGAAATAACGCAGGAGAAAGAAAGAAAAATGAGAATAAAGAATGAAGAAATAAAAGATAAAAGGAATTGAGGAAAAGAGAGGAAAAGATCGAAGCGAAACAGAGAAAGGAGGTAAGAAAGAAAAATAGGCCAGGAAACAGAAACAAAAAAGAAATGAAGAATCCGAATCAGTCAAAGAGAAAAAGAATGAAGAAAAGACAATCATGTAAAAGTATATAAAAGAAAGGAAAAATCACTAAAACCTCGAGAATGGACAAGGAGTTAAAATGGCCGCCGAAGCCGCTCAAGCGTTGACGATGACGATACAAGTAAAATGGACTTGAGATGGTCATCAGAGCAAACACTAATTGAAAAATTTCGTTTTTGATTGAAGCGGAATAATTAGCGCGGTCGTCTAATCTTGAAATCGAAGAGCCTTTTCTTTTGATCCTGTCCAGTGCGTCTGTCAAATTCTCGCAAGACTACCTGGGCGTAAAAAACAGAAGAGAGAAAGCGCTCAACAGAAGACAGCAACTCCTTCAAGCCGTTATTGATTAGCAGGGAAGGAAAAAAAAGTTGGAAGGTTGGGTGGGAAACAATGCTTCTGATCTTGTGAAGACAAATGGAAGTGTTGTTGAGCGAGGGAAAGGCTGCCGTGAGATGATCAGTTCTTCTTACGTACGAGATTTAGACGTTTTTCATTAGTTTAGTGTGTGTAAACGGAATCGTGTATGTAAATCAAGGACATTTTCTCTATTTTTCTCTTTCTTTTCCCCTCCCTCCCTTCCTTCCTTTCTTTCTTTCTATCCATCTATCCATCTATCTGTCTAACTAGCTAGCTAGAAAGCGAGCTAGTTAAGTAATTTCGAAAAAGATTTACCTATAAAGATATCTCCTACTCACCATTGAGAACAATCGACTCTTCCCTTGATAAGAGTTCAGTATTTTCTTATATAATGTTCAAACGTAATAGAAATTCAAAAATGTCCATGTATTTTTACAACTAGTGTTACTAGTGCATAAAAGAATAGATGTATAGTATACTGCTTAATACGTTCACTGCCACAGGACTCATGTGTGCTTTTTGTAGATTATCGCGTATTGCATCTGATACGAATGTGCATTTGCACCACAGATCTATTTAAGGCAATGTAAACAGCTAAGAGAACGAGTGAGATTCAGTTTTTGCCTTGTGGCGCTCAGAGCACACACGTATTCTGTTGCACTTTGTGTTTTATAATCCAAGATAGTGGTGAACATTTGCTTGCTTTGTTTCTCGTATATATATATATATATATATATATATATATATATATATATATATATATATATATATATATATATATATGTATATATATATATATATATATATATATATATATATATATATATATATATATATATAGATTATGCATGTGCGAACCACAATGACGTTATGAAGTCAGATATTGCTTAGCGATTAATATGACACGATTAGATGACCGACAACAGCAATTTAAAAATGCAAACACATTTTCAAATGGTGCACAGATATTACACTACGACCCAAGGCAAAAGCGCTGTCAAGTGACATCTCAATCCTAGACAGAGCTTACCGATACTATCATAGGCAGAAGTGCCATGAGGCAGAACTCTCCGTAGATACAAATTTTGATTCTAGAAGTTCTGAACCAAACGTACACAATCCCGTTATTTCTAACATATATATCAGTCTCTTATTTCCCAATATCTGTTGATGCAAATTTCTCCAATCTCTTTTTTATGCTATATATATATACTTCGGTTCTATGTGTGTGAATTTTTTCTCGTAGTGACTATCAGTAATCATGTAATCGTTCCAGGTATTTTGAAATTTCAATATAATCGTATAACCATAGCTCCTCAGCTGTGTTGTTTAAAGACCACCTCCCTTTCAGCTATGATTTTCATGTAGAGTTTACGTCATACATTAGTTTTCCATTTGATATAGGGTTTTATCATTATGTATTGTATATGGGTGTTACTTTATAATACACATAATCAATAAATCTAAGTGTATTTAGTGCTATTTTCAAATATTCTTATCTACATATGTAATTATTCATTGATTAATAATTTCATGATGTAGATCTCTACTAATTTGCCTGATGCTTCAATGCTATTGCAATTTTTTCAAGTGAATAAATTTCGAAATTGTGTAAAGCACAAACTATATATATATATATATATATATATATATATATATATAATATATAAGTCAAATAGTGAGTTGAATTCTACTATATACAAAACATACACGTGATTTGACAAATAGGATCACATATTCTGATTTTGAGCTGAGTCATATTGATAATCATGGTAGTGTAATTGTCAAAGGCCTTGTCTGATAAAGAGGAGCTGGCGAGGTAACGGAATTTGCGTGGTAAACAGATAGAAAAAAGATCGGCTAGGAAACGTTTCGATATAAAAAAAACTACAGGAAGTATATCTTTCATCGGAAACTCTTGAGACAAGACGCTTTTAGGTATTCGGATATTTCTTGATTTCAGAATGGTGAAATAGACATTGTATCGATAATGGCAGATGCTTCATTTTCTGCTATTCAATTTTACCCATAGGGAAATCTGTACCACTATATACTACTCGCACAGTCTTCAAAGTCATCGAAAAATAATTGAAATATCCCTGAGCAACAGCGGCGCGTCTGACGAGTAGGAGCACTTACACATAACAGTGTTGCGTGGGTTGAGCGTTGCTTCAGGTCATGATCAGAGTCAAACGCAAGCTTCGATGTGCTGATGAAACCCATGAAAAAAATGCTGGTATTCTGAGCTTTTAGATTTTCAGAATTTGAATTTAAAGATTGTGCACCAGCAATGAAAACCAAGTGTCCAGAAAACAAAATGTGTAATTTGTGAAGTATGATAAAAAAAATTCCAGAAAAGGAAGAACACTTGCCAGTTTCACGGTTGCTTCTGTTTATGAGAAAACTCCGTTTCGGTGGTACTTACCTGGAAATAAAAAAAGAAATAAAATCAATAGGGTTTGACTTGCTTGTCAATTAAGTACAACGTTCTGAGATTAGCAATCACACAGTATGTTTATTTTTTATACTTTTTAGCAAATAAACGAATCTCAGATATGACACAAGACATTTTTAGTTGAATAGCTGAACATTTTGACTCTGTTTAATGAAATCAAAATAATGGTGTATCTTTCCAGATCGAATGCAGGAACGATCATAGAAGTAATAATGAATCAGAGTAATATTATATTGAATGTTTTAATCATTTGATGAAGCTTAGTCAATTATAATTGATTTTTGTCTCGTGCTTGTTTCATCTTAAATTTTGTTGTTCTTTACCGCGACCAACCAATCGTCAGTCTACAGTCGTTTTTAACAAGCATGGAAAAACAGTCGAAAAATACCAGTCTGAGTAGTTGATATAGAAAGCCGTGGAATTTAAGATGAAAAAATACGAGTCAAAAGTAGATAAGTACTATGTTAATACAAAAAATTCCAGTAATGTCTATGTGAAAATATTTGATTCATTTAAGTTAATTAATTCCTCATCAAGTAATCCTCCTCGATGTGTACGCTATATTTCAGTAAAATTCTGTGTTCCATCACAAAGAAATGTTTATGTGTTGGATGTAATGTATTTTTCGATGTATTTTTCGATATTTGGGATTTGTTGGAACTGCTGACTAAACAAAGAAAGTAGGATTAGTCCGAAGAATATTGAATTCCAGACTAAATTTTGTTTATTATATCACTTGTAACCTCCACCGGAAAACATCTGAATTAGAGTGAAAACATCTAAAAAAAATTCGATTATGAAGAAATTGACGTTGATACTAAACCTGTCAAAACAAGTATGGGTGCCAATTTTCAAGTCTGCAGACAAGATGGCATGTCCAGAAGCGCTGGAACACATGCGCGCGCGCGCACACACACACACACACACACACACACGAACACACGCACATATAAGTATTGATAGAACCATTCCCAACCCTTGGTGGGTTCAGTTGATGAATTTGCACAGAAAATGACTAAAACTAAACATGGGATGGGGGTGAAGAAATAGCTGCCAATCAGTAAGAAGCAGCGAGATATCGGATATACATTCTGATGCCACGAAAATACAAATGCTATTATTGCTTCATTTTTTCCCTATCACAAAAAGTTACTGGGTCTTCATACGAAGTATCTCAAGAGCGAATCTAATTAATCAATAAATAAAGAATAAATAGTATAACTTGGGTATTATTCACTAAGTTGAAAATACGTGTATGTTTATCGTGGCGTCTGTTCAGTTCACCTGTTACTTCATCTACTACTTCGTCTGTTGGAGTATCCATTCGATATCTCCAAGGATATCGCCGAGAAGCAAACAGTGGGATAAGGAAGAGTTGGTAGAATTTGGGGGTGGATCCCGGAATTTCTCCTCTGATTGATATTTTCCCGATTTTTCTCTCTCTATTTCGTTTACGTATTACTGTATCTCAAATAGTTCCCAATGAAATCGTATGTGGAGTTTTGTGGAAGAGTTGACAATAAGCTACAGGAGAAATTATTAATTTTTGAAAGCAAACCTTTACAAAGTTGGTTCCCCTATGTTGCAGTTACATGGAAAAAATAACTTATAGTATTGCCAATTTATCTCTCCTGTCAGCCGGATACCTCCAAGAATAATCAATGAATTTCAATCTGAATTCGTCCCTAAGGGGATGTGACAAATAGTCATTGTAAATGCGACAGCAACACAATACACAGATCTACTTAATGATTCCTCACTGATAACTTAACAGCCCCACGGGAGAGTGCCTGTTCAAGCATGCGCAGTAGGGTGGCTTCTGATTGTTTTTCAAGTCACGCAACCGGTTCTTGAATTATTCAATATTGCTGGGTGCTCTCTGGGCAGACAGCGGATATGTGATGAATATTTAATGAATTTGTTCAGCTACCTATGTCAATAGGACTGTCGGAACAGTCGAACGAAGGGATGGTAGATCCAGCAGTGAACGCAGTCATCTGCTAAGAGTATAGAGCCTCAAAACAACATCGGTCCCATCCGTGCCACCTCAGTGATTCATAAGAAGCCAATTATTGGTTCAAAGGATGGGGTCAGTTCTATGCATGTCGCAAATTTCATTTCACAGGGCGGAGGATATATTCAGTGTACAGGCGCCATCGTCTGACGGCCTGCGAAAATCTTAATTTACAAAGCCAAACCTTCTCTCTCTATATATAAATATATATATATAAATATATATATAAATATATATATATATATATATATATATATATATATATATATATATATATATATGTATATATATATACACATACATACATATATATGTATATATATGTGTGTGTGTGTGCGTGTGTGTGTGTGTGTGAAAACATCAATTGTCAAAAGCAGGAAATTAGATCAACAGCATCGAATAATAAAGCTGACTCAGTCTCTGATCCCTTTCTAAATGATTGATCTCTGTCCTGTCTTCAAATTTAATGATATCAGATTACCATGACAATGAACAATTTGTTGAACTAATAGTTCGTGCATTCACTCCATTTGCAGGGAGATAAGCCAATTGCCATTATAATTTAATGCTGAGTCACCCAAATAGCCGTCCTCAAAATTGAATGGAGAACGATCAATCAAATCCGAGGAAGACATACAAGTATCCAAATCTTCTTGGCAGTGGTTCGATAAAGTCGTGTACTTTGTCATACCTTAAGTACAATATTCATGACGAAAATCACAAATGTTATTCAGATTTCTTACATGAAGTGTCATCAACTATTTATTGTTGACGAGTGGTTCAGCAATGTCATTTCTGTTGTTTTTCTTTCTATTACACTGCTGGCATTTTATTAGTTCAAAATGGAGTTGTCATTAATATGTAGATCGACTCCTCTGACAGGGATCATAGTATCTGTACGCCTTGCTCGAGGTCAAATTGTCACTTTCTGGTACTTCTGCTTCGGATCAGAATATAGCACGTATGTGTGTGTGTGCCCTCAATCAAATGTGTTATATATATATATATATATATATATATATATATATATATATATATATATATATATAGAGAGAGAGAGAGAGAGAGAGAGAGAGACAAACAGACAGACAGACAAACGGACAGACAGACATCCCGACAGACAGAGAGAGAAAGGGATAGAAGGAGAGACAGAGAGAGGGAGAGAGATGAACTATTTCATTTTATGTATCTGAGCTAGTATTGTTATGGTCTTCGAATTTATTTGGTGGCAATTATTAAATCTAGAATGATATTTCTATAATTTATTTTCCCAAAATTTAGACCGTTTTTTTTACTGTCAATGATAAGCAGTGCTAATTCGATATAAAGAACGAACATCTGGTGAGATTTGCATCATCTTTCCTCGGGGAATCAGCCTATGCAGGACAGCTGCTTTACCGATTGGGCTCTGGACACTATCGGCTGCAGAAGCACAAATCTAACCATGCTGCTTCATTAAATTTTTTCCGTGACCGCCGGATTCGTCGCCATCTTTAATGCTCACTTACAATGGTGGCGATATTCCTTAGAGTTTTCCTTCTCCTTAATTGGTTTGAAGAGTCCGGACTTCCAAGCTATTTACATGTAAACTAACTGGGAGTGAGTAAACGCTCTGGTGACTGCGCAGAGTAAACCAGCCGTTGGTTAAAAGGACATAAAGGCAATGCCCAGCAATGCATCGTGGAGTATGCTTAGTGTCCAGATCATCCACAGCTCCAAGTCTGTCCCCAGCCGCCTCAACCAGTGTTTAGTTGGCTTTTTATCGAATCTCTACGATCAGTAATCATCAGTGAAAGCCAGAAATACTAATTGATAGCGATTCATTGGAGAAATTCGAATAATATTTAAGCGTTTGGTGAAAATGAAGGATGAAGTTATATGATTTGATTTGGATTTCTGTTCTTTGTTGGTCTCAGTACCTTAATCGGTAAGGCAGTTGTCAGAGGAGCACAGGGTTCCAGAGGATTGGAGATGTGATTTCGAAATATGCCTGAGGCTTATTCTTTATTTCCGACTCGCGATGCTCATTAATGATCGTAAATTGACAGTCTAAGAGTTCGAAAAAAAAAAAAAAAGAAAAATAACATGATTTAGATGAAAGAAGCACTGGTAATAAATAGAAAGTTAAGTATTTCTTCTTTGAGAAAATAACTCCTATTCTGTGTTTTTGATCTTGTCACCACATCGTTTTTGGTATATTCATTCTTCAGCCTTCGTCAAGTTCGTAGCACTTAAAAAAATGGAAAAAAAAAACTTATATCTACGGGGAAAATGCAACAGAAATGTTGTCTTTCATATACTAAATGTGTTTTTTCCATTCAAGCAACACTAGGCACATAGATGTAACTATACACCAAGTCATGAAACCAGAAGATTCTAAACTTTACACTGGGGCGTTTCAAAAAACATGAAAGAAAACTTGATGCTGAAATCTATGCCAGAGTGACATGTACGCAACCGGCAAACTAATACATGCCGCCTTTCCAAATTATCTCACTCTCCAACGGTGCCCCATATCAATTTCGAGGACCACCTTAGAGATTTTTCTGTTTCCTGTAGAGAACAGACCAGCCAAAACATTAGCGACATTAACGGTCCGAACAGTGATTCGATTGTCTGAACAAATTGAGTAACGGTAATGCCTCTGCTCAAAGTTATAACCCCGGCTCATCGACATTCATCAATGAGTTTCTGTGGCCTAACCCACAAGTAACGTAATAAAATGGATTTCTATGGTCCGAGAAGAGCACTAACTTTAAAAAAGAGAATAATGAAAACATTTTTGGCGTCAACAGAGCGTTATTCTCCAAGATCACTGCAATGCAAATCACTGTTACCAACACACACACACACACACACACACACATATGTATATATATATATATATATATATATATAGAGAGAGAGAGAGAGAGAGAGAGATATGTAATGTTAATCTATATTTTTGTTGTCATATCGGATGGCACGGGTGAAGTAGCTATTGTTATAATCTGTCATGCAGAACATACCAATATTTCGTCTCTTGTTCATTGCCTTTCTGCAAAAGATTTTTGGCCATTGTCATTTATCAACAGGCTTTTAAAATAGATTGACAGAACACAAGAAAAAAAAACATGCCATTTCGAAAAGCATATGATTTAACAACGTTCCGTTAACACTCCCTATTTGAGAGATCATATCATCTCACCTCATCAATCTATTCAAAGCAGCCTCTCTGCAGAACTGAAAACTGTATCATCCAGCATACCTTCCATATATTTCATCCAAGTGTCGAAAATTTTACCTCTATCGTTGTCGTCATTTGCTTCCAACTTCAAAGTGAGTTGTGTGCAATGTATATAAAGATTTATTTTCGCATCCCACATGCCGATGGTTTGTCTCACGAGGACGATGCCTTAACCAGTCCGACCATGATTGGATGATATTTAGACAATGTCTGAATTGCCAATCATATAACCACTTGATGTCGTCTGATTGTTCATGCCATTTTATTTGTTCAAGTCTTCGTAGATCTCGTGATAGCAATAATTTAAGTCGAAAGAATTCTGAAATGACGTGATTTCATTATTAATTTTTGACTAGCTTTCTTCATCGTGGAATCACTTTTTATCATTAACTTCCATATCACGTACTCCTCACCATCAAAGTAAGATAAGGTCGAAATAAAGAGGTATTGTCTGTTGACGGTTGAATTTGCAGCCTAAAACGCAGGAGCTCGTCATAACAACGGGCTTTGAGAGCGTTCAAGTTTTATTAGACACAAATTCATAATCATTTAGCTATCTCTTTCCTTCAAAATTTTACATCATATTGTCTGTTAATCAGTGAACTATAGAACTTGTTGTACCTATCCGGTGCTCTGTGTAACGCCCATCACCCACACGTTTTGAATTGGCTGCGATTAGTTCATGCATCTGCCACAAGACTTCATCAAATAGGATGAAAAGATTTCGAATTAAAATCGATAACAATGAAAAAGCCTGGTCATAAATTGTGAACAAATGAAATTACTGAAAATATGATCGAGTAGTAAATCGTGGATTGCAATTTAAACCGAACCTTTAAACAGTTAACTTCGAAAGGAAAAAAGAAACAGAAGCTAAGTCACCTATCTGCCATCAATACGGCTCGAAACCTAATTACACTGCACTTGGGCTTTTTAAGGATACCGTCCTGTTAATCTTTTATATTTGGGGTCGGTCAGGTTATTTCCAGTATTTCATATTTTCCGGCAATGTCCAGGTTCCTAAGTACAGCTGTAGTAATAATTTGATTTGCTTGGATTAATGTCAAAGAAATCTGTCATTTTCTTCTTTCTTTCTTTAAGAAACATTTGGCACTCAGTTCCCAGATGTATCAATAGACTTCCAAAGCAGCACAAAGGAACAATTACGATGTCTTAATCGGCGGATTGAAACGCTCCTGAACAAAGGGAATGACTTATTGCATAAAATAACAAAGACAAATGGGATTTGGTTAAAGTTTATTGAATGTTAAGAATGTTGTGGTCTTGTAAGTAAAGGATTATTCTCTTATGGCACCAGTGTTTCCAGAAATGAACAACGAATTTAGCCGATTGAACGAAATCGCCTTAAAGACTTTTGTTGTTATGGGATATGTTTGAGAATATGATCAGTAATAGATTATTGATTAAGTGCCAATATCATCTGGACAACAAAGTCGTGTTTCTTGGAATTCTGTGAGATTAAAGTTACTTATGCTTATTTCCACTTCTGATTCAATTGGATGTATAACATATGACCCATACACACGTGAACTCCTTGAGTATATATATATATATATATATATATATATATATATATATATATATATATATATATATATATATATATATATATCGAGCTTCAAGCACTAAATATATTCAAAGGACATTTTTCAAAAGTTTTTAATACAGTCAATTATTTCAAAATATCCGATCATATAATGTATGTAGGATTTTCAGTGAGTTTTATGTTTTACTAAGAATTACATGTTTTGATATTTGTGTTAATTTTTCTTGTTAGAATCATTGGTTGTTTACTGTGTAACTATTTAGCAGATTTAAACATACACACACACGCACATACACACACATACACGCACAAATATATAAATATGTGTATGTGTGTCCATGAGTGTGTGTGTGTGTGTGTGTGTGTGTGTGCCACAAGATGACAATAAGAAAAAATAGTTGTATTTAAATCAAATTTATCTACTCATCATGTTTTGCCTGTCGGCTTTATCAAAACAGCAAATTTTAAATGAAACAGTATTGAAATGTTCGTTTATTCCAATTAACAACGTCTCTGCCTATTATAGCCCGTGAATGGCAGACGCCAAATATTTTGAAATTGCAAATAAGCCGCAAGTCAAAATAGCAGCCATATACTTAATTTCAATACATTCTCTTATTGTCAACTTGATATATCATTGTTAGATACAGGAAACCTCAGTTTAAGTGTGTACGCTTTCTTTTAACTTCTGTATCAGTTAATGCTATTTTGAGTTGTGAAGATTGTAGAATTATTTAATAAATACGAGTAAATATTTAGAAATTATCGATGATTACAGGATTACTAAGTCGAAACAAATCCAAAAGAAATAAAAGAAATATATTGTTGTTTGAAAAAGTTAACTGAAAAATTATCCCAAACCTAAGTATGAAAAATCCAAACATATCTAGATGTACCAGAAAAATTATCTAGAAATTATCTAAAAATACACCACTTATTTAACCCTTGATTCACTGCAATCAATACCAAAATATATGAAAATAACATAAAAATTTAAGAACCGTCAAATGAGATGGGATAGAGGATAGAAAAGTGACCGAACAGAAATCCCCCAGACAAAAAGTCATCAAACAAAATTTGCCCAGACAAAATGATCCCAACCCTTCAATGTGCTAAGTGGGACAAAAAGTCCTGGGCGAGAGTAAAATATGAAAAAACATTAAGTAACTTGTGACAGTATAAATGATTTTCAACGGAGTTTTTAATTCTTCTTTTTCTGGTTTGTTTCAGTAATTCTTCCATCAGTTCTCGTAGGAGATAGAATTTAAAACTGTTTGGATCATTTGTTGACACAATTTGAATACCTGAAAATAGATTTAAGTTTTGAAAATGTGTGAGTAAAATATTAGGCTTAATAAAAGCAAAATGTGGTTGATTTTCGGATTTTTGGAATGAACGCAAAATAAGCGTTAGCGATATACTGTTAGATTATGCAACCTATCAAAAATCATCTGCTGTCATCGATTACTGAAAGTTTTGCCATATTCTAGTATAACCAAGGTCATTTTGTCCTGCTTGGTATTTCTGATCGAAGATTGTTAAGAGACAAGGTTTACTCATTTCAATTCATCTGAGTTGGACAAGAGATGACGTGGTGAAATTTTGACACGGGAATTTTGTTCAGGTGCCTTTTTCAAAATATGAAAGGTGTTTTTTTTCTTTAATTTGGAATGATTGCGATCTCCATTTGATCAGGATATTCCCCATTTTTGAAAGGTATCAAGTTTCGAATTTATATTACAATACGAGTATTCAGAGGAAAAATAAGATAATTCGTGTAGGCTGAACATCCATAAAATGGTGAAATTCGAGAGTTCCGTTAAGCCATGTTATGTTTACATTGTAAATAGAACCTTGTAAATAGAACATTTCCATTTCAAGAAGTTACATCTTTCCGAAGGGTTTTAGGGTGTAATTGTTTGAAAGTACCCCAAATTCTTTGTGTGTGCGTGTATGGATGTGTACGTGTGTTTGTCTGTGTGTGTGTGTTTGTTTCTCTGTGTGTGTATGTCTGTGTGTGCGAGTATATCTGTTTCTGTCACCGTGTGTAAGCGTGCATACGTGTGCACATTTGTTTTTGTTTGTGCAATCGCCTTGAAAATAAAAATCTGTCCCTCCATCAGTTTCACACATCTCTCGAAATAATCCCTGCTGAATATAAAGAATCTAAATTACTACCATTTTTTTTCATTTGAATGAGATATTGTATGGCTTAAGATCGTATTAACCCTTCCACACATACACGCACACATTCATCCCATATACAGATACATATATATATATATATATATATATATATGTATATATATATATATATATATATACATATATATATATATATATATATATATATATATATATATATATATATATATATATATATATATATATACACACACACTCACACACACACATACACACACGCATATATATATATATATATATATATATATATATATATATATATATATATATATGTATTTATATGTATGTATAATTTCATCATCTGCGTTGCAGCAGCCAGCTGATGTGTTTCTATGCAGTGGGCATATCTCAAATAATCGGATATTAAAGATATATTTCGGTTGATAGAATTTGCTCTTGGGATTTTTTTTTTTCATTTTTGTTTCCGTTATTTTTTATCTTTTTATTTCTTGTTCTTACCGATATGATAAATATATTCCACAAATATACTCAGACACACATGCACACGCACACGCATACACAAATACACATGCATACGCACACGCACACACACACACAAACACACATACACACGCACGCATGTACGCACACAAATGCATGCACACACACACATATATATTTAATAGAATTAATTAATCATATATCTATATGATTAATTTTATTACATGGATTACTACGGTTGGCCGATATGTTTCTATGCAGTGAGCATTTTCCAGTTAATCGTATATTAAAGACATATTTCAGTTTATAGAATTTGCACATGTCCCTGTTCAGATTTTCATTTACTTATTTTATTTTCCATTCAATTCTATGTTTAATTGTTTGCTCTTTGGGCACTACATATTCCCAATAAATGCGTTTAAACACACATACTTACATGTATGTATTTATATAGAGAGACTGCGTATTGTTTGGCCTCTTTATCTTTTCATACGTCGCCAGATATAGCGAGCGCTCAGAACAGGGTGATATTTTCTATTCATATAATAAAGATTGAAATCCCCGACCGTGATGAAATATTCGTTTTTATTAAAATTCATTAATTCCTTCCTGGCATAACCCATGAATGAATAGAGAGAGAGAGAGAGAGAGAGAGAGAGAGAGAGAGAGAGAGAGAGAGAGAGAGAGAGAGAGAGAGAGACAGACAGACAGACAGACAGACAGGCAGACAGACAGACAGACAGACAGACGGACAGACAGACGGACAGACAGACGGACAGAGAGAGATGGTCAAATATAGAGAAAAAAAGACGAATGATCCACGTATTAAAAGATTGTATGAAAGAAAGATCAGGAGGGAAGAAGGAAGGGAGAGAATGAGAAGCAAATGATTGAATGAAATAATTAATGAAAAAAAGAGGAGAGACTAGGTATCATTGATAGAAAGGGAAACGAAAAATAAGATTTAACAATAGGAAGAAAAAAAAAGAAATGGTAAACATTAAGGAAGGAGGTACAAACTAAAAAGAAGGATTATTATCATTGAAAAAGAAAGACAACTGAGGAGAAAGAAATTCTATTTTTAAGCTTAGAAAAATGAAAGAATTGAAGAGGGTAAAGAAGATATGAAGAAAAACTCGCCATCATAGTTAATAATTGGACAACTGTAGCGTTTACAAGGGGTCTAGTGGAGTACTGATGTGAATGCGAGTCTGTAGACCGAACGCTATTGTCAGGATTGCAAACACGCAAAAGCACTGACACATACATATATGAAAAAGGATAGGACCTGTTGCCACTTTTGGTGGCTACAGTTATTCACCTGGAAAATGAACTGAAAAATATCAGATAAAATAAACTTACAAAAAAAGTTATATGGTAGATTTTTTTTGTCTTAACCTTTAAATATCAGATCAGATTAATAATAACAAGATTATGTTCTAGTCCAAGTATTACAATCAGGAGAGAATCAGCATTTCTGTTTAGCCTTGAATACATACGAAACAATCGATTGGCTCATCTTGTTACCTGAAAAAAATTCCACTCAGGCTGCTTGTTTCTATTAGGTAATCTATGATTACCAATCTAAGGTCACGTATTGTTTATCCCTGTAGACTCTTAAGGGAACGTCGGAACCATGGTCAGTTTGGTTTGTTTACAACTCAATAACTATATTCGTGCTAGTTTGATTACCAAAAAAGTGCTGAATTTAAAAACAAAGCGCCAGAATACACAAAAATCACCTACAAAAACACAAAAGAGATAATAAAAAGACCAAAATATGATTGCAAAGGGGCCAAACTGCTTAAGCCCGCCTACACTAGTTTAACTCTTCTTTGCGCTACCAAATCAAGAAAAGCGCTGAATTTAGCGAGAAAAGCACTTAATTATCAATCCTTTGGAAAATTGCAGGGGTTAAGCTGCTGTGGTTCCAGTGACGAGTCAGTTTCTACGGGATGGACTTGCCAACTTCAAGATGCCTAAACGGCTCTAACTTACCCATTCCGAGGAGTAGGTAGTGAATTCAGGCTTTTCCGAAAGGCATTAGTGTTTAATGAATATAAGTTCGTACTCAGTTCACTAATTCTGTTTTTAGTACCTCAAACCTCTTCTCTGTGAACCTGCAATCAAGCTACTTTGAGGATCGGAGATTCTGAAATGAGTCCTACATTCGTCTAACTATCAATAGAAACCCTCAAGCAAAACTGTCAAGATGTGTTCCTTCAGTTTTTTTTTCAATTGGTCAAGCTGGCTGGCTATGTATGTACGCATGTATGTACTATGCTTACAAGGTTCAAGGTCAAGAAAAAAATTCTTTGCCCCCTTCCCATCCCGAAAAAAGATTTTTAGTGACAGGTTAAATATACATGGAAAGTTTATGCTAAATTGACCCCTTTGTTCGTACACTTTTTGGGGTCACTGCCCAAAGCAGAGGGCAAAAAAATAATTTCATTGATCAGTTTTTTTATATTTCTTAATTGATCACCCCAACAATACATGCTGCCAAAAGACGTTGGCCACGACACTGTTTCTACGACATAACTAAACAGACGTGTCTTCGTCTCTGCTGCTTTTACTGTTATTCTATTCCCTTTATTCCAGTATATTCCTCAGACTACCGTCTTCACTTTTGTTGTTTTTAATCCAATTGTTTTATACTTGTGTGAACAGACCATCAGTCGAGACTATATCCTAAGAAAGCTATGTTTCTTCTGTCTATAAAACCACTTATTCAATAATTTTGTCGTATGCCTGCCTTCTGAGTTCTTTCATTTTATATATATATACATATGAAGTTTGTAAAGAACAAGTTTATGAAAAGTACGTCGATAAAAAATATTCTTTCAAAGAACTTCCATTTTATATTTTGTTTCCATATTAAATCTATAACAACCTCAACAGATTCTAATTATTTGTAAAAAAAATATCTTCAGTCATCGTAGTCGTCGTCATAAGCTTCGATCATTAATCTACCATGCAGTCCAATCGAAGAAGTTGCACCCTACAGGATTCGATCCTGCATTCTATATGCTGATGGCTTATATCACATGAACAATGCCTAAACTATTTGGACAGATAGTTTTGAAACTTTGAAAACTCAAGAGCACCACCTAAAAAGAGAATTTTCTGGCTGACCCCTATTTTTGGCATTTAGTTTTTAAACTAATTAAATAACTACGATGAAAGGCAGCTTTCAACCTTCAAAATTCATCTTTTTTTAGAAAGTTGATTACATCCATTCGTATTTTGATATATGGTACAGATCTTTGTACATAAGCCATGTTTTTGTCAGGGTCAGGGGAAACACTGTTGCGGATCCCTGAGCTTTATTTGACGGGCCCTCAGTGGTTTGTTAGCCCAAGTTTTCAATACCACTGATTTAGATCATGTATGCTCAATGGTCATCGTAGTTAAGCAACGTCAGATCTGGTCTGTGCATAGATGGATGACTGAATATGAATACCAGCTATCGTAAGCAAAACATGGTCAAATGAGTCACGTCATTTCGAGCGCTTCTTGTTTCCTAGTCTATTTCACATAACAAAAGCCAATATATGAAAATCCTGTGATGTTGGAAGCCTGGAAACGAACCGCTGATGCTGTCGGTGGCGTAAAGGAATTAGCTATGACAATCCAAAAGAGATAAGTCTGAACGATTTGCAGGATGTAGAATAACTTCCCGTTCTAGCTATAATATCGTTTGTTAAGCTTGATAGATATCTACTGATATGGCAAAACTTTGAGTGAGGCTTGACAAACGAATACATTAGTGTGTAAAAGTTCCTAACGTAAAACAGTTTTTGACAACGTATCCCACCTGTAATTTAAAAAAAAAAAGCGCGTTGGCAACCTTTGCACAAACCTGTTATAATTGATGAATGGTTACTGTGACTCAGTGATTAGCAAGCTCTTCCTTGGGTTAAATTTACTAGTGCGCTGGGTTCAATCCTTGATCTATCCAGAGAACATTTCAACAAGTGAACATTTCTGAACAAGATTTGTCCATTTTTTTTAGCCGTTGGAAATTGTCAGAACATTTGAAATAATCAAAACTTTGTCTTTTGCTCGAGCAAGGAAATTTAAATTTATGAAACTTTATCTCCTGTTCAACTCAAACGAATTGAAATAAGCGAACCTTGTCTCTTGACAATCTGAGATAAGAAATACTCGTTGATACTTCAAAAATATTTTGCTATTCATTCCCAGCAGAATGGAACAAGGATCAGAACATCAATATATGTTGTTTTTCGACTAATACTACAATGATTAGGGAATATCAGTTCCTATCAAACATCTAAATCATGATTATAATTCTTTCTTGGACTAATTCGTGACTGCGCAAAGTAAGAAAAGATAACGGAAGCGGAAAGAAAAAGAGAAAGAAAGGAAGGAAAGAAGAAAGAAAGAAAGAAAGAAAAGGAGGAAATGCAAGATGTGTAACAGAAAAAGAAAAATAGTTCGAGCAACGAAAGAGTGATTGTGTAAAGAAATGAAGGTAAGGAGGCAGGAAGAAAAGAAGGGAGTGAAATGAAAAAAAAAATGGTTGGATGGAATGAGTAATGAATCGAAGGAAAAATTCAGGAATTATTGAAAGAAAAAAAGAGATGTTAAGCCTTACAGACAAAGGAAAAAAGATAATACCTGTGAAAAAAAAGCAACGAAGAAAGAATTCCTATTCCTCAGTTTAAAACAAATTAAAGAATTAGAGAAGGTTGGAATCGAAAGAATGAGATATTAACAGATGAAAATGGAGGCTAGATAAATATGAGTGTCGGTAAAAAAGACAGAATAAAGTTTTAAAAAAGGGTATGTGATCGATGTTCCCATCTAAACTGACAAGTAACAGATATAATAATTGATTATTAATAACGAGATAGTATTCTTGTCCACGTATTTAAATCTAGACAAAATCGGCTCTTTTTTAGTATTCAATAGAGGCAAAATGATCGATTGCTTCACCTTGTTACCTTCAAAATGTTTTTACTAAACTGACGTCGCTTGTTTCCTGTAGGTGATCTATTATTACCGGTTTTCTAAGTACATACAAGCAACCAATTCTTCTCTGAGGGTCACGAATACAATGTTTTTGGTTTATTCCATACATTTGTCAGACTTACCTCCATCTTTGTTGTTCTTTGCCAAAAGCTTTTGTTGATTTATTCGTTGTATTCTTTGTATTTCCTGTTGCTTTGGGATAAATATTCCCATTATTCCATTATATTTTCGGACTATTGTCTTCGCCCTGTTGTTTTTAGCCAAAACATTTGTACATGCGTGCTAAAGGCATCTATCAAGACTTTATTACTGTTTTCCTCTGTACTAAACCAGTTATCCAATAATTCTATAATAGGTATGTCTTTTTACTGCTTATATTTTCGTTGTATGTAAAGTTCACGAGAAACAAGTTTATGAAAGTTGACATTATCAATATTTGAAAGAGAACTGACTCCCATTTTAGATTTAATACACGGTTCAAGAGTGTCTTAGAAACTAAATACACTGTATGTAGAAAGAACATTCCTGTACATTGTGAAATAATGATACTTACTTTCACATTACATTTGTTACAAATACATTTTTGAACACACTATCGTTAGCTGTACTCATTATATTTGATACAAAGGTTCCTTTGGATTTATAAAGTAGTTCGAGCGTCTTTCTAATCTAAAAAAATGATTGTGGAAAGCTGCATTATATGTTTCTAATGAACTGTTCCATCAGTTCACTAATCATTTCCTCGATGGAAGAATTAAGGTAAACTACCTAGAAAATAAAGATAATTAAGCTATTGTCGATTAGTGTATCTGCTGATACCGGATATCGAGTGCAGACATATTGAATTTGTCGGTAAGTGGTAATGATTACGTGCAGTTCAATTTCAGGAGTGCGACCAGGTTGGGGTGGTACCACAGTTTGTTTATTTTTAAAAAAGTAATCAGCGAGGTCAGACGTACCGGTTGAGAAAGAAATTAACGGTGTTAGCGTTGTATAGTTTCAGTACAGAACCTCAAAAAGAAATTTTTTTTTTTGACGACTTAAAATTCAATTCATTCTGCGAGTTTCCGGTCAAAATTTAACAACAATCACATTTAGAAGAATCAAGAGATTTCAATCTTCCTCCTGAAAGTCTTGTATATCTTTTTAGGGAATTTTAGTTCCTACTGAACCAACGAGACCAACATCTCATATCACTGTGAAGTTTATTCCATTAGTCCTGCCAGGGTTAAGGGTCAAGGTTAAAGTTGGTCTTCAGTGTGGAAGCAAAATGCCTTGTTCATCTTTTTTTCTCTTTTTCAGCTTCGGCACTTTAAAATTTAAAATGGATGTTAGCTTTTACTTTGGACTGGAGAAGAAAAACTAGATATTTGGAACGATTTATATGAGACTGTTTTCAGCGGTTTATCATAAGTTCCAATATATCACACAAACGATGAAAAGAAGAACGGAAAGTATCCATTCCTAATGTACTTTTGTTAATTTTACGATCCCTTTTGGGAGATTATTTCGATAAGATCAGACAGTTGCACCTGTTTCAGAACATACATACTAAAATGATAAGTGAGGGAACCTGGATTACTGATTTACAAATATAAGGTTACGGAGATGTTAATATTATTTAAATATCTATCTCAGTCGTCCTTTGAAGAAGAATAAAGACAAAAAAACCCAATAAGCTTAACTGCTGTAAGACAAAACCCCACTGAGTTCATTTCTTACTGGTAAGATGGCAGTAAATCATATATATATGTGTGTGTGTGTGTGTGTGTCCGTGCATGGGTGCGTGTGTGCATGCATGGGTGGGTGTGCTTGGATGAAAATGATAATTGGAAGGTGAAGTAAAAAACTCGACAGATAGGTGTTACATTTTGAAATTCTTTTATTATTATTCAGTTGGTGCACTTCGATGCATTTCGACGGTAGCAAGCCATCTTCTTCAGAGAAAAATGTTTATGGCAGTTTACATTTTGTTGCTGGAAAGGGGAACGTGAATTTTTTTCTGCGTTTGGCTGTTTGGTAGGAGCGTGAAGGGAAGTGGTTGTATTTGTAAAAGTGAGGGTGACATTTGAAATGAGATAGGTCTATTAGAGGCGGAGTCAAGGGATGTATATATCTTGTCTCTGTGGGTATTTGGCTTGTCTAAGATGACAGAGGCAGTGAAAATAGTCAATTCTAGGGAAAAAGTGGATTTAGTTATTTTTTTCAAAGATTGACAGAGGGTGCTTAGCAATTAATTGATAGGTGTTGGTGTATGTGGGACAAGTCGGAAGTTGGTACCTTGTTTCCATTTAGTGTTTTTAGTCGATGGTGGATAAGATTTCTTTTTTTTTAAAGGGATGGTGTATGTGTGCTTGTATCATTTTTTGGAATGACTGTCGGTTGTTGGTCAATACTTTGTATGCGGTATTGTTGGTGTTGTAGTGTGTTGTGTCTGAGTATTCAGGGAGGTTGCAATCTGAAAGTGCCCATACCTTTGAGTTAATGTACTACGTTGTGATATAAGGGCTGCTTCGACGCATCTACGTGTCGGGGAGTTGTGAATTTTCTTGATGAGATGTGTTTGGTTATAGTAGAAGTAATGGTTGCGTATCTTCCGGTGTTAGACCAGGGCATTCGTCCGTTCATCCAATCTGAGGCTTCTCATCGTATTTTTGGAGAGATGTTGATGTCTCTCCGATGTAAAATTTGTCACATTCATTACACGGAATTGCATAGACGCAGCCTTCGGGTGGCGAATATTTTTAGATGGTTTGTGTATAAAGTCTTTGATGGTCGTTGAGGTGTTGGTGGCAATGTGTAATCCCATCTCGCTCAGGTTAGAACTGCAATTGATGGTGGTTGCATTGGTATGGTTATATGACACGTATAGTGGGGTGTTGTTTTTCTTTTTTTTCTTGCTTAATTTTTTTGATTTTGTATGCTTTCTTCCTTGCTTGGTATTTGAAATGTCGTGGGTATTGAAGTGAACGGACGGATTGTCTGATGTATTCTTTCTTGTCATCAAGGTATTTGGGGCTATGTATTCTAAGGACTCTTAGGTAAAAGTGTATGATTATTCCTGGTTTAATTTTCGGAGTGTGATGAGAGTAGAAACGTACGTGGTCATTCTTGTGGGTGGCTTTGTGGAAGCTGATGCGTTTGATGGTTTTGTTGGTTCTGTGTAGTAGGGTGTCAAGGAAAGCTATTGTATTTTTAGATTCGTATTTTTTTTCAATTGAGAACTTAATAGAGAGTTCCACTGAGTTCAGTCTAGCTACTCGGTTGTCAAGATGTACGTGCTGAGGGTATATAATTAAGGCGTCATCAATATAAAGAAAGTAGGTGGCTGTATTGGGTAGATTGTATGAGAACGGGCCTGATTCCAGAGACATTTCACATCCATAATTTAATCATGCAAACACATACACAGACACAGACACACACGCACACACACACACACACACACACACACACACATATATATAATAGATGGCAACTTATTTAAAAAGGTATAAGCTATGAAGAAAATCAAAATATATATACATATATACTAGGATAAATGAATTTATTCATCAGAATGAAAAAAACTTGCATATTCCTTACATAAATTTTGATAGATATGTAGGACTTTTCATTTTTGGTAAGTCGGCAAGACAGCAGCCTACTGACCACTTGGTTACAGTTTTGAAATAACGGCAGGGATATCAATTTTATGAGTGTATTTATTTATCAGAATGAAATAGCCCCTAGTATATTTTCTAACTTATATTTTTGCCAATTTATAAGACTCGTCAGTTTAGCTCAGTCAGTAAAAGAACCGTTTACTGATCACCTGATTCTGATTTCAAATAGCAGTTGGATAGAAAATGTCATTTCTCTACATTTGGTCTGATGTGACGGGACTAACAAGCAGCGAAGTGTTTACTCCCCTATATTTAGTGTTCTTGTTATTTAAACTGGATTTTAAGGAAAAAAGATGTTAACTAAGTCAAAATCTATATTCTGATTGTAAATGCTTTTCCAACAAAATGTTTTTTTTTTGGTAATAAGGAACTCAACTAATTTTTCGATGAAAAATAAAAACAATTTTAATTAGAAAAGAACACTTTCACTCTAATTAAGTTTCCATCATACTTTGTGGTTGGTATGTCTCCGTAATGAATTGGCATAATCGAATGCAATAAATGAATAAATGAGTTATTATTAGAAAAAAGAACGGAAATTGGTTAAGATCACAGACGTGGACGCCTGCATGCTGCTCATAATTATATCAGTCCAAGACTATCAATCAGTCTGTAAGATCTCTTCTGGCCAGCTATAATTGTCAGGCTATTCATTCGGTACGAAGGCACCCAGGGAAAATTAGCCACAATGGGACACGAAAATACTGCTTACTTTGCAATATCAGACTCACATAGATGATTGGTTAATATATCGATTGATTGATCACATGCTCGTCGATATCACTGAACTAGAGGCTGGAGAGCTCTTTTTAGTAGCATAGAACGTCTCATGCATGGTACTATATGCACGAACAATATATATATATATATATATATATATATATATATATATATATATATATATATATAATTATTAATTGCGTTGAATTATAAATTATGTGGATGCTGCATGAATCGGCTGCGAGTTCAATTCCATGCTGCGGCAATTTATATTCCGTCGGATCATACATCCATTTCCAGATATATACAATAATCATCATCTACTCTTTTGCCGGACCAAGGCCTCTCCCATTTCCTTCGATGACGACTGCGATAACGTTGCTTTCTGTCATGTTCTACCAGCAAGGCTTCTTCATCCATACATTCCAGGCCTGGTCTTTTCCTATTACTTTTACTTTCACATGGGCACCAATCGGTTATTACATTGCTCCATCATTTGTCATATTATCTTTCTAAGAGACCAGCTCATCTCAATTTTTGTTGCTCATTTATTTGTATAATATTCTTCATTCTAGTCCTCTCTCTGTTCTACGGTGATCTTTGTGATCATGTGAATGGTTTTCAAGCCCACATAAAAGCCTGAAATTCAAATGCTGTATTTCAAGATTTGCAAACTCTCCCCAGTTGGATTAATAACCTCTGACATATTTTATACTTTTATTTAGCCTCGTGCATTATTGATTATCAATATATATGTATATAATTCAAATCAGGAATGCAATATAATATATCATGATACAATCATCAGTATTTGATGGGTTAATTTCACTAAGTGCCTGATTCATTCAACATTAAATGTTAGGTTGGTTTAGAATAAAGCTCAAAATATGATGAAGTAAAGGATTTCCTACACAAACAGGTTTATGTTTCTGCCCTGTTTGGGCTTATTCAGACAGATAACCAAGACGAATGCTGCCAGACAGAATCAAAAGGTTCAGTTTGCTATAAACTTAGATTGCAAATTGGACCCCCAAGTAAAGAATAACCTTACTACTATATATTGTGTATTTGTACTGATATTTGAGACATTTGTTGGTTAATTTGTTACTTTTCTCTGCTGAAACTAAGAGCCTATTGACCTGATATTCTGCAATTACGCTATATAAAGTTGACTTCAGAGGGCATTCGATGTTACCAGTGGTCTTCTCTAGCCAATCTTCTCCTAACAGTAAAGATTGCAATCTATCTAACGTTGACTTATGAGGTAATTCAAGATCAACCTTGGATTCAAATTAGGCATAGCGGTATATCTTTCCATATCTAAAGTCATATGCAATTTGCAGCTGATATCTAAGGTTGGGAGGTCAACAGGGGTAATTTGCAGTTATTTCAAGCAAATTTGCGGATTTGTGAGCTAGAGTTTTGCACCAAGATGGAGACATTGTGCATATAGATACGTAGTGTACATAATCGTTTTTTTTTGCTTGCCGTTGTGTAAGAAGAAATATCTAAAGGAAACTATTTTTCATGTTTGGTTATAATTGGGGGTAACTTTCCCGAGGGCAACGCTTAGTGTCCATGATAATATATATATATATATATATATATATATATATATATATATATATATATATATATATATATATATGTGTATATATATATGTATATATATATATATATATATATATATATATATATATATATATATATGTATATATATATATATATATATATATATATATATATATATATATATATATATATATATAATAGGAAATGAGACAGACACAGGAGTGAAAGTGAGTGGAGACTTTATTTGTTTGCTAATTAATCAATCAATAAAAAATAATTTGTATGCTATACATGTTTTTCGAGAGGTCCCATTTTCAGTGGGATGCGTATACTTTTTAATGATTAAAAGGTTTTGTAGAAGGCAAATTGGAAGCAAAAATAGAAATCATATATATATATATATATATATTCATATATATATATATATATATATGTATATATGTATGGTGGATGAGAGATTGTGCATAAATAAGTATATCGCTTAAATTTGGTCCTACGAACTGTCCCGTTCTGCAACCCTCTGCATCTGAAGCGAAAGTTTTTGTCTCACATCGTAGTACTAGGATATTGGATAGTCCTCAGCCAAATTGAAGAATAGTAATTCAACGAAACAGCTGTCTGTGGATGACAATTATATATATATATATATATATATATATATATATATATATATATATATATATATATATATATATATATGTATATATATATGTATATATATATATATGCATATATATATATATATACATACATGGGTAGATAGTTAAAAACCATGATTTTAAATTCTGATTCTAAATACTAATGTTTCAATAACTCAAAATTCTAATGAACGATTACCATGTCCCGTGTTTCTCAGTTCCAGATAATCATTTCGTCAATGATCAATACGTCTTATCTTTTCCATCGATTATATCGCAGTTTCTCTCCATCTAATCCCTTCTCCACAAGATGATGAGTTTTGACGTTTTTGCACATTGTGTAAGCATTGACTAAATACTGATTATTCTTGTACTAAGATACTAAAATATGGGTTACCCAGTAAGAATAAAACTGCCTGGCAATGTATTTAAAATCTAACCGAGTTGAGCGTCGCCCTTACTGTAAGCGATCTATTATTAAATTCTATCAGCCTCAGATCGGAATGTATCTTTACCCACTCTCTCAGGTTATCTTTTTTTCTGGATTCTCCCCTCCTCCACCACCGATCTCGTTTGCAACTATTCAACATTCTTTCTTTCTTTCTAGTTTTTTTTTGTTTGCCCATTCTTCCTACTTATTTCTCTTTCTATCTTTTTTTCTGATATTTTTTTTAGCTTCTTTTTTCCTTCTTTCTATTTCCGAAAGATAAAAATATTATGTACAATATTTCCCTCTGATTATCGAGTGTTTCGCCGCCTGAATTTGCACTCAAACGACCCGAGCCGCGATTCAAATCAATACATCATTTATAGGTACAGCCTTAGCCAAAAGAAACACATCAATAGATGACAATAGATATAGAAACAGAAGCTACTAATTTAGGCCTTGAGCCAAAGCTTATTAAACATTTGGGGAAATCTAATTCTGTCAAAAAAATGAATGTGAAAAACTAGAATAGAACGACCTGCCCTTCCAAGAAACAAGATTTGATAATCAGGAATAAGAAAAAATAAGGCCTTCTAGATCTTTGACGTGGCTGTTCAAGTAGACAACAGAGTTAATGTGAAGGAGACAAAGAAACTGGAAATGTATCAGAAACTTGTCCAAGAACTAACAAATTGGTGCAATGTGAAGGTTCAGGTAGTGCTGATGATAACAGGAACACCTCAAACTGTGCTCAAACTTTACAATCAAGATTTGATGGGGCAGGTGTTGAAACAATACTGACCAGTTTGTACTGAGAATGGTGCAGGAAATTGGAGAGTAGGGTTTACTCAAACTTTAGTGATGAACACCAGACTTCCAGTGTTAAGATGTTTGGTCTACGAGTGCTGCTAGGGTCTGCAAGGATGCTGAAAAAGGTTCCGAAACTTACTGTCGCTCGATTGCTTATGCAATGACCTTCAGGCATCGGGCATGAAGATGTAGATTCATAAGTACTTCTGAAGACATCAAATATAATCAGGAGACATCTTGAACTCCTAGGATCAAGATTCCGATTTTAACGAAAAGACGATTCAGCATTGAAGTATTATGAAAGATCTTAGAATTGATGGGAGCCTAAACCTTGGGCTGCATTGGAGAACGAAAAATTCAAATTACTCCGGCACTTTAATATCATCACTGAGAGAAAAAAATTCAGCTATAATGCCAGATATTCTCATTGATAATGAAGAAGACAACTAGGCTATATATTTATATCTCATGCCTAGTAAATTGGAACAGTGAGAGGAAAGTGAAGGAAAAAGTAAAAAAAAATACAATGACTTGAAGATAGAATCGCAAATAAGGAAAAAAATGATTAAGATCATACGAATCGTTACTGAAGTGATTTGGAAGCAGTAACAACAAATCTAAAAAAACTATCTCCTGAAGGTGAACACCAAGGATATCACCATCAACCAAATGCAAAAGACATTACTTCTGAAGCCATCAAAGATGATCAAGAAACACTTTGCAAGAGACACCTTGCACCTCTGGGATCAAGCTATCTCGACTTCAGCAGGGAAGATAAGACAACCTCACATTAAAGCAGCCAGACCCTTGAATAATAATAATAATAATAATAATAATAATAATAATAATAATAACTAGTGAATGTAGTCAACTCGCCCAGAAGGAGTATAAGCATAGACACGATAGAGTAGCAACGATGATACACTGGGAACTAAGTAAACAAATGGGAAAAGTGGTATCAGCACAAGCCAGAGGCAGTTTTGGAGAATGACAACCACAAACTACTCTGGGACTTTGACATCCAAACTGACCACGTCATCCTGGCAAGAAGACCGGACTTAGTAATAGTAGACAAAAAAAGGAAGGCCTGCCAAATAGTAGACGTTGCTGTACCTGCAGACCATAGAGTAAAAAAGAAGGAGGGTGAAAAAAGGGAAAAATACCAGGACCTAGCAAGGGAGTTAAGGAAAATGTGGAACATGAAAACCAGGGTAGTACCGGTCATAGTGGGCGCACTAGGAACTGTCCCCAAAACACTGAGGGAGAGACTGGAGGAGATCGGGATTAGGGGGAGGATAGAGACCGTTCAGACCACAGCACTACTGGGAACTGCACGGATACTGAGGAAGGTGCTAGAGATATAAGTACTGCAACGAATAGTAGCTCTGTCATGATATGCGAAAGAGGGAGGAGACGTTAGCTGAAGACCTGAGGAGACTTATTGTCACTCAGCCTTCAGCGATAACCACTGGGCAACCGGTGTGAAACTGTAAATCGTTGAATTACTGCGACCTATGAGTACTAGGAGAGGAGGGCTGGAGACTTGAGGAGACTTGCTGTCACTCAAACTCCAGCGGTTACCACCAGGCAACTGGTGTGAGATTCCAAATAATAATAATGATAATAATAATAATAATAATGAGAAGAAGAAGAAGAAGAAGAAGAAGAAGAAGAAGAAGAAGAAGAAGAAGAAGAAGAAGAAGAGAAAGTAGTGAAGAATACAATATGGAAAGAAAAAATAGGAAAAGAAAAAATCCATGAAAAATTTAAAAGAAAAATACGGATTGCAAACGGATGACAATGGCATGGCTGCGCAAAGGATACTCAAAAATTGAAACAGAACCCTCCCATCATGGCGGTCCAGGACAAATACATCAGGACAAATATTGTCAAATCGAGAATCGACAAAACCAAGAAAACAAGAGATGCTTCCTCTGTGGAAAAAGGAATGAGACGGTAAAACACAATACCATTGAATGCACTGTACTAGCTCAGAAGGAGTACAGGAATGTTATAAACACAAACCAGTCTCTCTCCTTGGGAGTAAAAGTCATAATCTACTCTGGGATTTCGACTTCCAAATCGACCGAGCAAGAGAGTCCCATCTCGTAGAGGTTAAAAGTGAGAACACAGGCCAAATTGTAGACGTCGAAAAGTACCAGGACCGAGCCTGAGGGCTAAGTAAGGTGTTGGATATAAAGAGGAGGGTAGTGCTGATAATAGTATGCACATTGAATATCGATCTGAAGACAATAATGTCACATTTGAATTGGCTGTTACGATGCAAACCACAGCGCTGCTGAGGCCTGCAATAATATAGAAGACGTTTCTGGGCATCTGTGACTAAAGGCCTTTTAATATCCAGCGATGACCAGATATCTAGAACGAACACGACATGTTAGAAAATTGGGAGATATTGGGGGAGTACCAACAAAAGCACTCAAGCACGCTGAAAGGAGGGCTGGACACCAACGGAGACTTACTGTAATATCACTCAGCCTTCAGCAATGAGCTTCATACATTTGATGCAAACATTGAGACTCATGAATATATATATATATATATATATATATATATATATATATATATATATATATATTATTGTGTCGTTGCATTACAACTCTTCAGTGTGGCTATAGACAATCCATAATCCCATCCAGTACCACAAGGCAGGATTAGAAACCTTTGCTTCCGATCCAGTGGCCGGTATCCTACCGCTTGGCTGCGGAACTAGACGGTCAGTAAGGTTGAATCTGGGCGATATATTTTTCTCATAAATCCCCATCCACTAGAGTGCTCTATTCCTATGTAATAATGCTTACAATGAACGATTTACCTCAATTAAAGAGTGCTCATATATATATATATATATATATATATATATATATATATATATATATATATATATATATGTGTGTGTGTGTGTGTGTGTGTGTGTGTGTATGTATGTATGTATGTATGTATCATGATCTCAGAGTGGTGAGCATTCTTTATCACATACATACATACCCAGCCAGCAAGTCCACTGATCATCTGTTGATCTTCTAGAAGAAAGCTGGCGAATGCTAATTCCCGATGTCAACGCAATCAATTTTGCATGAATTTACGTTGACACCTGATATGATGCATGCCAGACAAATATATATATATATCTAAATAGTATTTCTTTTCAGAATTTCAGAAAAACTGTTCGATATATCATTTGAAGCACAAAGATGGAGATGAATTCCGAAAGAAAGTATGAACTAGTGAAAGCCCGTTATCTCAAATGTTCAGAGAATCAAAATGAATGAAATAACAAATGTGTGAAGTAATGAAAATATCTCTGAAATACTGAAAATTTCTGCAAATAAGGTAGGAATATTAGATGGTAGAGAGATAAAAACAGTTATTGAAAGTTGGGGAAAAAACAAACCCAAATGAGTGAGGAGAAGCTGCATGAGGAGGTTGAAGATGTAGAATTAAATGAAGAAAAAATATCATTGAAAGAGATTTCATATTAAAGGAAACAGAACTAAAGAAAGACATTAAAAAAATGAAGAAGTTGGACGAGACGCCAAAATAGAGGGAGGATAGAAGAAAAGGAAAGAGGTTTGAATAGGAGAGAATTGGAGAATAATAATAATAATAATAATAATAATAATAATAATAATAATAATAATAATAATAATAATAATAATAATAATAAGAAGAAGAAGAAGAAGAAGAAGAAGAAGAAGAAGAAGAAGAAGAAGAAGAAGAAGAAGAAAAAGGGGAATAAGATCAAAAGTGATAGACAGGTGAAGAAAAATGAAAGCAAGAAAAAAATGAATGAAAGGAAAGAGGAATAATGAAAGAGAGAAAAAGAAAAAAGAGAAAGAAGTAGCAGTAGAAATAGTGGTAGTAGAAGAAGAAGAAGAAGAAGAAGAAGAAGAAGAAGAAGAAGAAGAAGAAGAAGAAAAAGAAGAAGAAGAAGAAGAAGAAGAAGAAGAGAAAATGAAGGTGTAGAATATAGAAGAATAGGAAAAAGAAGATGAAGTTAAAGAGAAGAGAAAAAAGATCACGACGTAGAACAAAATGAAGAAGAAGAAGAAGAAGAAGAAGAAGAAGAAGAAGAAGAAGAAGAAGAAGAAGAAGAGAAAATGAAAGTGTAGAATATAGAAGAATAGGAAAAAGAAGATGAAGTTAAAGAGAAGAGAAAAAAGATCACGACGTAGAACAAAATGAAGAAGAAGAAGAAGAAGAAGAAGAAGAAGAAGAAGAAGAAGAAGAAGAAGAGAAAATGAAGGTGTAGAATATAGAAGAATAGGAAAAAGAAGATGAAGTTAAAGAGAAGAGAAAAAAGATCACGACGTAGAACAAAATGAAGAAGAAGAAGAAGAAGAAGAAGAAGAAGAAGAAGAAGAAGAAGAAGAAGAAGAAGAAGAAGACGAAGAAGAAGAAGAAGAAGGCTACAAAAATTGACGGAATAACCTCTTCCTCTCCATTAACCTAGTTTCTGAAATCTGCATAGGTTGAAGAGTTTCTGAATCAGGAAGCAAAATGGCGTGTGAGGCGAGGGGCGCCACCGTCGATCAATACATAAGTCGAAACGCTATCATTTAACTATAAAAGATAGAGGAGCAAACTCCTATTGTACAAGCTTCTCACTCTCCCCTCTCTCTCTAACTCCATTCCATTCACTTGCTTTTGTATTATTTATATTAATTTTGTTAGCATTTATCGCCTCTTTACCCATCCACTCTTCATGTTATTCAGTGAGAAGGCGGCGCTTACATCCGTACAAGGTCTCCTGGAAATTTCATTCTTGTTTTTTTGTTGTTGTGAGGTTTTCTGCTGCCCTTCCTACGTTCACATCTTTGGTTGCTTTTGTTGTTTGCAATGTTTATGTGATTTTCCTTTCTTGTTTAAAACACCGACCCCTTATCAAATGGTCTCCGTGCTAATGGTCGATTATCGTTCGTAAAGATGTCAAGGCCTGCATTCATTTACCTGACAATCTCGTAACTTCTTCAGAAGTACGACAAAACAAACGGAAGCGAATTAGAGCGGCACAAACGGTTCTCAGGATATTCAAAATGGTTATCTTTCGGATCTTGGAGGACTTTTTACCACAAAAATGCTGGAGGCTTTTGGGTACCAGGTGGAATGGATGGGGAAAAACAAAGGATTATTCAAAGTAAGACAGTCTGACATGATAGAAGAAGCAACAATGAAGATGACGGCATAGAAAGAAAGAAAATAGAGATATAGAAGGAAAGGAGAAAAAGAAAAAGACAAAGAAGAAAAAAGATGGAGGTATACAAGAATAAGGAGTGGAGAAGAGAAAAAAGAAAAGAAAAAAGATGAAAGTAATAATATTGAAGAAGTGGAAAAAGATGATGATGTTATAGAAAAAAAAGAAAAAAAGAAGATTACGGTGTAGAATAAAATGAAAAAGAACCAGAAGGAGAAAGAGAGAATGAGGAATAGTAAAGATCACAACATTGAATGAAAATTAGGAGAAAGGGAAAATTGGGTACTTGGGTAGGAGGAATAAAAGATTGAAAGAGAACAAAAAAAAAGAGAAGAATGCTTTTATGCTAATGGTCGATAATCGTTTGTAAATATGTCAAGGTCTGCGCTCGTTTACCTGACAATCTTGTAACACTCTTCAAAGGTAACGGCACGAAAAAAAGTAAATCAAAGTAGCTAGGTTTCGCAAGCAAAACGGCTCAAAAAAGAATACTTCGGACTTTTAGGACTAATTTTGATTATAACAGTGGGCAAATCTTTTCGAGCAGTCAATTCTAATGCATCTGCAAATATCCCCAAATACTTTTTTTAGATTGATTCAAAATGTATTTGAATAATCGGATAACTTTGGTTTTAATTGCGAGAGAATGGTGTAAAATAAGTCATAACAAAAAATATTCAACGTGCTAAAAGCAGGCTTTAGACTATTTAAAAGTATTGTTTACACCTCTGTCAATAGATTAATTGATCATAACATGATTAATGAGTCTGTGAGGAGAAAAATAAACTGTTTTTTTTTCCAGAAATCTTCCAAGAATAAATCAACTCTTGTGATTTGGAGAAAAAATCACGTCACATTGTTTCACATAGCGTAAACAACATTTCAAAGATAGAAGTCCCCGGTTCAAACATTGGAAACCAATAATTTTTATATCCAAATTATCTCCAATCATTATTCTCACGAATGGCAAAACGATTATTACAGTATAATTAACATGTTTACGGGTTTAATGCGTTTTTATCGACAAGCATCGCTTTGTCAAAAGAGTGTGCAGATACCGAAATTTCTTTCCATATATTCTGTTATATCTTTCTTTGAAAATTTTTGAAATTGCCAAAAGTGGTTTTGATTTCTTTTTCAAGACATTTTCAGATACATGCGAAAACATTGCAAGCTGATCAAATCCTTGAGCAGTGAAAGCCTCACTCACTTTTCCCGAATCCTTTTTTTTACTAACTTTTACTTACACGATGAATACTTAACTCTTTACTTGCGGGAACATTTTTCTCGATACAATACTTCTTTTGTAATCAATGTTTTAGCTTAAATTAATCCCTTCCTCACGCAAATTAAACAACATCTAACATCGCTGACTGGATATCTTCAGAAAACCTTGTTTTTCAAAGTTATAGTTTTATTTTAATCAACCTGCTATGTTTGAAACAAAGGTTGATCCTTAACCCTTTTGGCATTTATCCTTAAAAATAAAGAGCTCCTTAGATACTTTATAAAAGAAAACCAATTACACTGTTGGCAAAATATCGAAAAGCGCTTGTGCCCTTAGAGTGATTATTTTGTTGCTTTTTTTCTACCAATTCATATCAAATAGTCCTGTGGCCTAAGAGATCGTTTAGTCACTATGCTAGTTCCTTTATAGCATTTCTCGATGCTACGTGACAAAAATAATCCCCAATTTGGCATTCAAAACACAAAATGCATTTCTTTTTTCAATATTGATTATTTTCTTGTTTTATTCAAAATCTGAGCCATGCAGTAGAATTTGAAGTGTAACCTCTCTGGCACACATAAATAACTGAGAAAAAAAAACAAGAAAAAAACAAAAACTTCCAACAACAAATCCAGTTTCGAAAAAAATGATCAATCAAAACGATTAGGTTTTGGTTTCATTCACCTTTTATTCGTCAAAGGAAACCCATAACACTTCTGGCACAATATTTAAAGAAAAGAACAACCTCTTCCAAAGAGATTTCTTATGTTGGATTTAACCCCTTTAGTTCACAGTATAAAATTAATCATTAACTCTACAGGCGTTTAATGTTTAGGAAATGTTTCCTTTTGGTTATCAAAATTAAAGGCATGTCACATAATAAAGCTAAATTTGTTCCATTGCTAATTCTTCATTGTCGATTTCTTCAGGGACCTTTAGTGTTTTTGAATTTGTTTTCCTGCAACACTGAATATCGTAGCAGAAATACGATTTAGTACTTGTAACACAGATTTTGGTGAACCAAAAATGAGTTGTTCAATTTCATCAATCGTGCAAACAAGACAAAACAAAGCAGGGAAACCTTGTTTGAGAACCAATGCACAGTTATACATTGGTTGTTTAACTCTTAAATTCATGAACTGCTTGGGAATGCTTGTAATCAACAAAGGAGCTTTTCAATGGATAGCATAAAAACTGGATAGGCACTCAGTAGAAACCGGCACATGGCCATTGTTTTTGGCAGCATTCTGTAATTATTCAAAAATTGGGAAATGCAGTGATCAATGGAGGATACACTCTTCCGACCTTTTGTTGGGCGACAATCACTAAAGAAAGTTTGATTCTCGAAATAAAAACTATGGATGCTGCTGGAAACAAACGGATGGATAAATTTATCATGAACTTACGTTGCAAACGACCCAGTCTCTAAATACGTGTTTAGGACATAATAAAGAGTCAATGTTGAAAGTTCCATTTCTAGCTCCATCCGTACGGCCAGTATGCATAAATCATACATAAATGGCCCACCTGATAGTCAACAGGACTCACGTGAAAACTGAAGAAATCAATTTGACAGATTGGATGAGAGATTCAATTGACGGTTACTAATAGTGAAACTCTTCTGTAAATTGATTGAAAATTATAAAAATCTGCGAAATGATCAAAGGGGGCAATTTTAATCAGTTTATTTCCCTTGGAAATAACATTCTATGTTCCCTGTAAAGAACTAGTATTTATGAAATAAGCCCGTACCCTCAGCATAATGCTACATTGGTCAGGCTGTATCCACCGGACTTGTCCCTATTAGTGTAATAGTGAATTACTGCTTCGATGGTCAATTACCCAGGAACAGAGCCATCGGTCAATTTCGCTCGCTTTGTTCTAAGATAGAGACGAGTCTGGTAGCCATCTACCTTGACAGGAGAAAAGTCAACCAAAAATTGATTATTCCCATCAGAAAACTTAAACAAAATCAAATTTTACTGTTGTGATCTCAGAAATGACGAGGTCTGTCTTGAAATAAATGAGACTGATAGTATAAGAATATTTATAGTCAACTTAATTACAAATCCACTTTATCTCATTCAGAATGAGTCCCCCTTGGAAGCCACGCAGCAACAGAGGCGTTGGTCCCACCCTAGATTAGTGTGCTGGCAGTCTCCAACTGACACTGTCATAAGTTTGTTCGTCACCATCTGATCGGTGTTCTTAACAGTCCAGGAAACAATAAAAGACTCAAATTGGCTGGGTCGGACTGAGGACAGATAGTCAACCAAATTTACAATTGTGAGGTCCTTGGACAACTTTTAGGAAAAGGTTATTCGCATTAACCCTGAAATTGGGTACTTTTGAATGTTTTATCACGATGATAAATCGGTTATTCGTGTCGTGCCGAAGCTCCCTTGCAACCCTGATTTGCGATTATTTACTCATCCCGAAAATCGAAACGAACTCCATGGTAGCCATTTTGGAACTGTCAAGAATACCCACCAGACTTTAATCTGAAAGTAGAGTCATTTGAAGATTTCAGCACTGTCTCCAAGCGTGGGAATGACGTCTCTATTGGTGTGTGACTTCCCAAGGGGCCTGTTCTTAAGAAGATAGATTGGATTCGTTATTAAGTAGATAATAGATATATTCACACAATCAGTCCCATTATTTTCGAGACAGACCTCGTATTTGTGTCCACTCTAGAACACATATCATTTGTGTCTAGAAAGTCATTTATGTTTTGTAAAAAGCCCCAAAGTATTGAATTCTAATTAAACTTTTAACTCAAGTTGCCCAATGCCTTAAATAAAACATTGTCGTAACAATCTTAATGTCTTGTTTTTCCCATTTTTTCCCATTTTACGTATTTTGTTTCTTTTTATTGCAACGCTCAGGTGGTATTTAAAGAAAATTCCGTTACTGAATAATTAGGACAAACATTTTTCTTGTGAACAAGCTACTTTAATTTATTTAATGAATCCCCACCTCGTAAAAATTACTTCCATTTATTTTTACACAAAGATGATTTAACTAATGAATGAGTTCTGTTCAAATATTCTTTAAAGTTCTCCCGACGGATGAGTAATTTTAGAAATCAAACAACCAATAAAGCAAAATATCATTCTTTTGGGAAACATTTTAGGTTATTTTTTTTAAAGATTTCAACTTAAGATTATGCCCCGTAAAAAATAATATTTGCAGTAAAGCTTTTTATACTACCATTTTAAAAAAGAAACTTTTTTCTCAATACCTGTGTATGAACTTCTTGGTCCCAACCATTTTAAGAGCAACACTGACGATGGTATCTAGCTATATGTCAGCAACCCCTCGTAGTTTAAATATTAGAGGTGATCAATACAGTTTTTACATATGACAGTTTGTCATCATAAACGGAGACTAAAACACTGGATTCAAAGGTGGTTTGACAAATATTTTATTGACCTTATCAATGAATTTTTGAGTAGATATTACCAAACAACGGCTATTTGTGAATTAGAATCATAGGTGTTTAAAGAATCCTCGTAAATAATTCTCTACAAACTCAACGACCCATTGATAGTCACAACAACATCCAACAGATGGCACGAAGGCCAACGTCGAGAACCACTGACCTAAGCTGATATTTTGTTATTTAAAGAAGCAATGTTTAATTATCAATTAGACTCTTACGAGGAAACAATTTTTACTCTACTATTTTTTAAGGATTATTTCAGCTTTCATAGGAAGCCATTTGTAGCCAGAAGCATTAAAATGTTCAATTCCCCAGCTGTTAATAATTAATGACTCATTCAAAGTCTGACAACCTGAGCGCTCTTTGCTCAGCTGTTGACGACAGGCACGCACATCTCATGGTACAGCCCATATAACAATTTCGAATATTTGATTACTGTTATGCCTATCTAAGTTTTCAAACTTCGAATAAACATCGAGGTATTTTTAAAAAATGTTATTGATGCTGACCAAAATTAATTAAAATCTTGATACTTTCTTTGTTTTGATAAATATCAATACTCTTTTTGCTCTCTGTATATCAATTATTGTGATCAAAATTTGAATATGTTAATAAACAAGAATCATGAGTTCAATGACGCATCAACCATTCTTAGATCCATATTTCATAAGGAATTTAAAGTATGTAGTTCTAGTAGAGAAGTAATAATGGTTGCAGTTGTAGTAGTAAAAGGGGTTGGAGGATGAGGAAAAAAGAGAGATGAGGATAGTTCATCTGGGGACAAGACTAAGCATCATATCAACCTGACATGATACAGCTGAGGAAATTGATAACTAAGATTATCCGGACAGGAAAGTGTCACATAAAAGCTTCTTAAAAACCAACATTTAATCAGTCATCTTTTAGTTTTGGGATTCGATCAAATCAATTTACTCTGAATGTCATCAGATATTCTTTTTCCAAAATCATAGCAGTAAATAAAACACGAACCATGCAACTTGCAAATGAGAAAATTATGCCGGACCTCACATGGAGAGACCACGAGACAACACAGTACAACCAGGAAAAGACAAGAGTCAGGGACATCATAGAATCCATTCAAAAGTCAATTGGCAGTGGACTGGCCATGTTGCAAGAATGGCGGACAACCGATGGACATCACAACGCACGATATGAGTCCCCCGAGATCACATGTGCAACCGAGGCTGGCAGAATATTATATGGTGGGACGAGCTAGACAAGTTCAGAAAGTACTGGTTTTGCGACGTCTACGATAGAGAAGTGTGGGGAATCCTGGGGAAGGTCTATGTCCAACGACAGACGTGGAAAGACTGATGATGATGAAACTTTCCCTTCGTCTTGCTGTTATTTAACATAGTCACAACAGACTGACAAATCTAACCGAGTCTTAAACTTGAGGAAAAGAAGGGTAACTGTAACTAATGCTTCCAATTCGGGTGAAAATCTCATGTTGTGATACTTTTTTTCCCTGCAACAGAATAAATATGCAAAAATCTAATGTGCAACTTTTTTTCAGAAGCGACCGTAGACAGAATTTTGGTTAGGTCAGTCGAGCAGAAAATTCATAATACCAGTATAAACATGCATTAGACTACCGATTTTGACTATTGAGCCGGTGATAATAACATCTTCACAGTTAAAAACTGAATAACCGTTGCCATCAAAGATGGTGGAGGGTTCTATCACGTGTGATTGTCTCCGGTGTTCCACATATACTTTTTTATTATGGTAAAATGTGTAAATTTCCTCTCATTTTGATCATCGGTGGTTTACCATGTGTATATATATATATATATATATATATATATATGGATGGAGTAGAGGATTGGCTACATAATCATTTTTATTTTTCTGCTCTGTCTTGGTATCTGCAGGCAAATTCAATTTATTCTGGATCCCTACATGGGATATTTTTTTAGAGGGGGCATTGCATTCTATTTCTACGGTGTAGGACCTTCCTGTTATTCTATTTATATCCTTCTTTTTACGCTTTTCTTTTTTTTAGTAGTTAGTCATGGCTTGTTATGTTTTCCTTCTGTTTTACTCAGTTGAGACCTTTAGCTCGCTGGTAGTCGTATAAATCGTGGCAAAAGATACTGAAGGCAATTTTCCTAATACTGATAAGGAAAATGTCTGGATTGTGGCTACAAAGATTTTTTGAGGTCTGCAACATACTCCTAATACACACACACAGACACACACAGAGACACAGAGAGAGAGAGAGACATGCACACACACACACACACACATATGTATATGCTAAACGTCAATCGTACAATTAATGCAAATGTATTTCTCTGAATCTTGCATTATTCTCATCCTTCCCTACTTTCTCTGTCTCTATTTCTCCCCCCCTCTCTCTCTCTCAATATATATATATATATATATATATATATATATATATATATATATATATATATATATATATATATATATATATACATATTGCCTCCTGATTCGTCTGGCTTAGAACCACTAAAGCATCAATAGATAATTCAATTTACGTTATATTAGCCCTATCTATTTTACATTCTCCCAATGTTTCAACTCAGTCATCTTTCATTACAGTCATATCATTCCGGACAGTTTTTTTTTCTGCTTTTTCAGCTACTGATATTTCTGTCAGTGTTTACAGAGCTAGATTCAAAGACAGAGACATCCTATTGGGGGAAATAAATACATCGTTGGGCGATTAAACACAACCACAAAGAGGCATCGCTATCAGAATGGTCCATTTCCCACCGTTGAAAAGCGTCATTAGGATATCGTAGTTCATATACAAATAATGAACGATTTTCCAGCATTCAAATTTAGCGTAAAATTGAAACTTATGCAAAATCATAGACATAAAATACCCCGATGGTTGGGGCATATCTTGAGGCTCTACGCAAAAAAAAAACTCCAAGCAAATCAAACCATCAAATGGTAGAGGGAGAGAGAGAAAGAGAGAGGGGGGGAGAGTACACGGCTGAGAGCACCTTAACAACCTGATATATCGCAAGACACGAGAGCTGATTTCAAACTGGTAGAGTTCGATAGACAGTAAAGAAATTGGAAGTTCAAAAATCAGATTTCTGTTGTGAAGCCAGAAAAGTTTGCTGGAGCAAAGTTCAAAATTTATGGAAGTCTTATTTTACGTTGTCTGAGTACTTAAATGGAAGTCCTTTCATAAAAACAACTTCCAAGAATTCTACAAAATCAGGTAGGAATATTTACAGATTAATATATATATTCAACCAATGTACAGATGTTGATCATACTTCAGTAATATAAGGACAGTATTGCAGTGAAAAGCCAATAAGAAAGATCATGTCATGTACAAATGGGATTTCTTTATTAGATCTTAATGTTTCACTAATTCATAACGAGCTTTTTCCATTAAAATATGATGGGGATTCAAAAAGTGTCTGTTCTACAGAGTCCGTGCCTAGGATGTGGTATAATATTCCCGACGTGTACAGGGTTGTGAATTTTCAATTAGATCACGAAACAAGAATATCTCCAAGTCATGTATACATGCAATTTCCAATTAAGATTGCTCCAAAAATACACTCAAGAAAGCTATAGACCGTCCAAAGGAGTATACAGTGCGCATAAAGTGATGACCATTCCAATGCACTCACAATGCATCAAAATAGATTCAGCCGCTATTTCGGTTTGCAACATGCCTGCATCATCGTCGAGTCTGCAGTCACCTTTCATCAAACCCTATTTCAACTGACGCATGCACACACTTTTACTTTTCAAAAAAATCCATCTCACACGTACACTCACTTACTCATCAACATTTCGCATACATCCAGTCTCTTCCTCAGTAATAGCTCTTTTATCTGATTCACTCTTCACATTTAAATAAACATTATAAATTTCACATTAGTCGATTGAGTATGTCTCATTCTCCCCTCATCGCCAATTCTCCAACATATCAACTTCGACTTATCTCTCCATCTAATAGAAACACCAACATCTATTAATCAGGTCATGTCAGTTAGGTTGACACCATCAGATACACATGACACATTATACTGCATCAGATAAGCTTCTCTCATCAACTTACCAATAATGATAATAATTATCTATCTATCTTTATCGATCTATCATACGTTCCCTGAAATTGCACACAAAACATGGATGATAACTTGGTACACCCCCAGGGACCAATGCATAGGGTCTGCTGATGATTAAAATAAATCACTGCCTCAGTTTTTGAGAGCATTTGAGATAAACATGGTTTGATTCAAAATTCATAACAACAGTCAGACCTGGAACTACCAATAACTAGACATGGAATCTACAATACAGACAATTGTTGAGTCACCATTTATTTCTGAAGAATGTGTGAGATCAAAATTAAATGATGGAATCTTATTTGTACACGACTTGGTCTTCGTAATCATAATTTCACTCTAATATATATATATATATATATATATATATATATATATATATATATATATATATATATATATATATATATATATATATATATACTTCGATCTCGGTTTTGCTTCATATGCTGTGATAATGAATATCGAAAAACCTCATCAGGTTCCAAGATTGATGAACAAAACGCATCAATATCACTCAAAAACATTTTTAAATCTCAGTCTATCGTACCCACACCTACAGCCTGAGCGGCTTGACGGAACCCCTTCTCAATCACTGATCCTCATACCTATGGAAAAGTTATGAACCAAAACAGCAACATTCAAGCAAATGAATGGTATATAAAAACAAAAATAAGAGTTGCTGTTGGTCCTAATGACTGCAGAAACTGATCAGTTTTAACAGAAATTGTGAATATATGATTTAAGAAATTGATGTATGCAATCTGACAGGATGAATTATTGATTACGTTATATTATACAGTAACTTATTTGAGATGATCTCCCGTCATAACACAGTTGATATATCATTTCAGACAAGTTTCTATATATTATAATGCAATTTACACACACACATATATATATATATATATATATATATATATATATATATATATATATATATATATATATATATATACTAAAATAAGGCCGTCAGAAATGATGGGGTTATTTATGCATGAATAGACACTAAGAGGACTAAAGGTATTAAATTGGGTAATTTATTTTTATACATAATTCAAATATCCTATTTTACCTTTTTTTAATGTCTCAATTCATCTCAAACAGTTTTAATGTGTGATCAGACATTAAATATTACGAGTTTCTATGACGGAATGTCTAATGTTATTTCACTTTGCAGATAAAGCAATCAATGAGATCATTTCCTTTGTACAGAAATATAAATTGATAAATCAACAGAAATAATTCTATTTAATGGTTTTATATATATATATATATATATGTGTGTGTGTGTGTGTGTGTGTGTGTGTGTGTATAAACACTCACGTTTTACGTAAACTGGTGAAACACCCATACTATGACCCTTTAGCCTCGGGGAGAGCTTCCTCTGAATTCTCAGCTGGGAGATTCACAGTTCAATTTAAAATTTCTGGTTTGATTCGGCGGTGGATTGAAACGAATTCGACTCAAATACTTTACCACTGGATTACAATGCTTCGTAGATATTTACTTGTCTCGGCTTAATGCTGTATAAGGCTACAAGTGCGGGGAACCTTGTTGCAATCAAAATCATTACGATAACAACTTTCTGCAAGATTACTTTATCAACTTGACCACTTCATGCAATGGCATCCCAGTCTTGTGATGGATTTCAACCATTCTCACCTATTTGTCAATAGAAAAACATATGCGCATAATTATACACATATACACATGCTTGCATATAGCGCATACGTTCACATACACACACATTTGTGTATATATATATAAATAGGGAGAAAGAGGGAGTAAGGAAAGGGAGGCTGAGAAAGAGAGAGCTAAATAAATTGATAACACAAAGCTGATATCGATTGATGAGTAAGATTGAAATTTTTTTTTTCTTCCAAGGCCGAACATTTCATATTTTTCTATAGGTTCATCGCGTGTTTGCATGTTGCACACAGCTTGATAGAAACTGCAGTCACGCAACCCCATCAATGGAAATGCACGCATGCGCACTGTAAAACACCATAAACACTCCAACGAATTATATTTGTTTAAGAAAACTACGTACACACACGGAGGCACTTATGAACCAGCGTATCAGTACAAATCTGAATGACGTTAATAAATGGTTCCCGAGAACATTTAGATAATTGTGCGTAAGTGTTTTCTTCAAGATACACTTTTATCTCCACCCGTTTAATTCAAGTTAATAAGTGATTTATATTCCATTTCGGATAGTTTGCTGCTCTGTACTGACTTATGATATTCTGTACACCATTGTCACTTTCTGTCTCTCTCTTTCCGTCTCTTTACCCCCAGACGTATCTTTCCTCTCTTCCTGTTTCTCAAATTATTTCTCTCTCTTCCTAACTCTATGTTCACAAAGTGGACATTCGCTAATTTTCAGTTGAGTCTAATTTTTCTTAGTTTCTGGGGCATTTTTTTCTGGCTCTAACTATAAAAGATTTCACTTCTCAAGTGCTCTCTGCATAACCGTATCCATGGTTTTTTACCATATCATCAAAAGTTCCAGTACAGTATTTTATTTTCTCATTTTCTTTCCTTGTCACATTCTATCTTCTATTCGTTTGTTGTACTTGTCCTATTCGAAATGATTGTTATGATATGGTCTTGTCTGTCAGCAATATTTAACGAATCCCATTTGAGCCATCTATACATTCTCTGATACAAATGATCCTGTTTCCCTTCTTTTTACAGCCCGTATCGTATTTTGGATACAGATCCTTGTTCATAGCTATCACTTTTCTCTCCCATCCAGCCTAGGAAGTGTCCTGACTAACTCATTATTGATACTCCATAAGTATTTTCATTCTTTTTGTTACGTCATTACTATTCAGATATGTGTCTCGATTTTTTTTTTTGCCTTTGAAATATTCTATTTGATATCTTCTATTTCATTCGGATACGTGGTTCCTCTTTTACACTCTTTTTGATCATCTAGTAACGGTCATATGCGGTTCCAAGAGCTCTATTTTCTTCGAATACATTCTTGAGATTTCTCTATGAGTGGGAAAATTGTCAGTGAGGGAAATTGCAGGTAATGAACATACCCGTAAACACATTACCTGTATAGGTGTATAGGTATATATGTATGAAATGGGATACATATACTGACCATGAATGGAAAAGGATTCATACAATATATGTTTAATCAAATATCCATTATATGTATCAAAGATTTTATTATTACAGGGTCCATCTCCAGATTAACAATGAATAGGTTTCAATTCAATTTTCAGTTCCGACACTATACAACTATTCATATTATTTGAACATATCTCATCAAAAACTACCGACAATGTTTTGTCAATATTTCAAGTAGGAAAATTTGACATAAAAATTTAATAGACAAGGTTATTTAGAAAACCCCTGCCTTGATACACACCGTTGAGTTTTCCCACGGATTTAACCCTTTCCCCAAATCACCCACAAAAGCAGGGCATTCTCTTGTCCCCCCCCCCCAAAGCATTTATAAACTGAAATACATCGAAGTCTTCCCTCCTGATATACTGCAGTAAAACCTACCTTTTCTTAACCCCACTATCATCTGGGCATTTCAATAGTTTTCATGATTTTGCTTCTAAGCTCTGAGGAAGCCCTGCACGGATGACACGTACATTAGTGATCACATTTTCAATAACAAATTTCGAAAGTCTCTTTTCCGATCAACATTGTCAACTTCCCCACAACACACACATCTCTCTCTCCCTCCTTCCCTTATCTCTTTCACTCTGTATATATATGTCTGAGTGTGTATGTCTGTATGTATGTATGTAAGTATGGTGTATGCAAAAGCTTCCAGTCAAGGTATAGAGCATGAGCCTGTGTCCGTATCAATGCGTGTCTCTTTGAAATAAACTTGGAAATAAAAACAAGTAACTTTTCTCGAACACTTTTACGTAAAATGTACAATCAATGCAAGGAATTTCAATACATAATTCAGTCCGACCCCCAGTCAAGTTTTCTAACGTTTCTCGCTAGACATTTATCGAAATCACTCCGACTGGAAACAAAGAGCCTGAATAACTTCCGCCATTCATTCAAATATATACACACCTATAGAGAGGGAGAAAGAGAGATAGGGAGAGAGGAAGATTGCGTGGTATATGTCCGATGCAATGTAATAACTGTTGGATTTTTTATTAAAAGACTTATTTCAACTGGCCCCGGTGTCAACCAGTAGCAAATCGCACAGCCGATCACGTTGATCAATTTATAAAATGAACATCGTGCAGGACCCGTCCCCTAGGAAGCACTCCAAACACTGTTCCGACTGAACTAATGACACCCTTGGCAAACAGGAGTCCGAAATAGCGCACTCAAATTGCTCATTTCTCTGCTTTGTAGATGTGTGTTTCAATTTTTCCAACAGTATATATTTGAAATGAAAATTACTATGATAGATTAATATTTTAGAACATATATATTTTCAAACATCGATTTATGAAATAATATATATTTATTTATATATTTAACATCGTTTCCAGAAATATATTATTGAATTCTTTCTAACTCTTTCAAAGGACGATTCAACTCATTTGATACTTAAAAGAAAGAAACATGAGAAATAAAGTTCAAACGGGAGCAAATCGGAGCATTTTTATTTTTCCTCTGTTTTTTTTTCAATTCTGCCCACATAAGGCCTTTAGTTGTACACTTCCACACATACACAAAAATCCAGCAGTTATTCCTTTCAGCTTTGAAGTAGGGAGGACCGTAAACCAATGTCACCCGTTTCCACCGTAACTCTCTGTGCTGAACAGACAAATAAACCAATAAGCTAACAAATTTTACGACAATGGTATATATATATATATATATATATATATATATATATATATATATATATATATATATATAAATAAAATGAGCGAAAGAGAGAGAGACCGATAGATTTTCAAGTACGTATAGGATGGTTTATTCTCATTAAAAGGCATAATTTTTCCTGTGTGCAGCGAATCTGAATTTGATTTAAGCTGGCAATATCAAATGATTTTTCTTTTTCCTTTGTATTCAAATACAACCGAGGCACAACTAGGTTAACTGCCTACTATTTTTTCTCCATTTTATTTCTCTATCGTCTGCTTCTTCCATTTATTCCATTCTAATCCTTTTTTTTCCCGTATCTGGCTTTCGTTCTTGTCTTTGTTCTCTCCCCTCAGTATTTTTTTTCCTCCGTTTATTTTATTGATAGAATTCAACTGCATAAGTGAGCATTGCGTCAAACGATATTCGTTTTCCGACACTGGGGGAACTGGAACGGAACAGTGTCGGAAACAACCGAGTTATAACGATGATTACCGAACTTTGACGAAAATGAGTAGGTGTCAATCCTTAACGGTTGCGTCTGTTTTGTTAATGACTAAAAACAAACTGTTTGCTTTTAATTCGCCTGAACAGCAGAAACGAATAACAAAAACGATAGTAAGCAAAATAAGGAATGGGAAAAATAATCCTTTTCTGAGGTATCTTGGATGGCTGGTGTGGTCGTGTTTGTGGAAATGGTGTGACAGATTTATAACATTATAGACGCTTGTACAAAATGGTAAATACGCGTGGGAAAATTAACAGTCGGCTGGTTCTGTATGGAGAAAAAAGATTAATTTTCTCTTTGATTTGAAATCTGTCTGCTACATATTGAGCGTCCGAGATGAATTATAGCACTTTCATCTCGTTCTATTGCAAGTGGGCCGGGATTTGTTTTTTCAAAATCTGGAAACTTTTTCAGACCAATAATAAAGAGAAAAATACCGGTTCAAGTCTTGTAGACTGACCTCAAATATTTCGACCTTTTAATCCGACCTTAACGTTTCATTCACATTAATCCCTTATCGCATTTCAAACAATCCATTGCGCATATACCAGTCATATAGTCTAACAAGGCCTCGCCCAACCTTTTATAACTAAACTTGGCTTAGTCCGACACGAAGCAACGCCAGATTGAGGCTCAAACGTATTAGACTAGGGATTTGGCCATCTTGCAGCTACACTCACAATTAGAACATGGACTGGACTATTTCTGTCAAATCCCATTATCTATTGTACACGTTGCGATGACTGAATCCCTATCGATTTTTATCAATAGCGGCCGTTTCATTACAGTTTCAACCAAACTATACATAGATATTACAGTGAAAAGTAGAAACTGTTACACCCATGCTCTTACTGCTGAGAGTGCTCTTCGGAAGCCTTTATATAGTATTCACTATTCCGACATCCGATAGATGAAGGTCAGTCGTGACAAGTAGTCAAGATGTATTTTTCAGCAAAAAGAAAAAAAAAGAGATCATATTAAAGTAATATGTTAACAGATACAAAAGTATAGATATCGAATCCAGGTCTCCTATGTTGATGAGTCGATTGATTGAATGTCAGAATTATGTTCAGCTATAGTTTTAATTTTTATTGATTTTGCATGGAGTATTTTCGTCATTCACCTTTGAATAGTTTTTTCTCCATCCATTGTTTTGTTTTTCTTTATATCATAACGACTTTTGAGTTGAGTACTTTCTGACAATTAACATTAAACAACGGGAAATCGGAACAAAAAAGTTGCTTCTAATGAGATTTGAACTCTTATCCCATATCTGCGAGTGTGTCTCACATTGACGTGGCCTTCGCAAACGTGGCTAAGGAAACCAACGTCAAATCAGGACTGAAGTCGACAGCCATGTAGGAAATGAGGAGGCTTGACGTTGCTTAACTTCTGCGATCCTACGACAATTGTTACATTCAACGCAGTTAGAAGTAATAACTGTAAGTCGTAGTTTTTCAAATTCTGAGAGGATGCAATTTCATCATCATTTTTTTTACTATTTTTTTGCAGTTTTTTGTCTTTATCACGAGGTATACTGGCTGGGTCAGATCGATAGGTCGATGAAAAGTTAGATTAATTGATAGATATGAACATACTCATCTGCATATTGATTTTTGCTTGATATAGATCGGTCTGCTCAAGTCCTATATTTTACTCAATCGATTGGATATTTTTATTTCAATTGTTTTCTTTCTTTGAAATTTCGTTTAGATCCACGCAGTTTACGGTAGTAAATTTGTAGAGTATCGGCAAAGTGAGATCAAACATTGGTCAAGGCAGTTTGAGTTCACTTTGGTTTAATGACCATAAAAAAAAACATAAATCAATTTATCCAGCCCCAGCTATGGGTGGGTAGTGAGGCAGATTGTGCCCTCTAGTCTGGATTGGCAACCAGTCTCAAAGACGTGAAAGTCAGAATTCAAGCCGAAGGAGAGCAGACACAGGTTAGAGATTGAAAAAAAAAAGGGAAAATAAATTGACCCTGACTCATTTAGGCGAAATTTAATACGCCGTGTTTGGATCATCTGTTAGATTCTGACCAAGAAAATGAATTTGCGTTTTATCTCATGCAGTCGAGTAGTGTTAGGGGAAAGTAAGTGAGGAATCACAGGGCTGCCTGCACAATTAAAAAGGCAATCACTTCTACAGAGAAAGACTTTTGTAATTTAACGGATCTTTAGAGACGTTATGATGCAATATGGAAATATTCTGGATAATTTTTTTCATCAGTGAATTGTTTGAAAAGAGAATTCTAGTATTACATAGATAAAAAGGAATCATTGTTCCTTTAACTAAAAGATATAACAGAGCACTTTACACACTCCATCTCAAAGCATTGAACTACCCCTCTAGCATGTAGGTTGATCCCAATGTTTGATGGTAAGAGAAAAAATGTCAGATAAAATATCAGTTACAAGGAACAAGCAAAAAATTATCTCACTGTTTATTATAGAAACAGAAAATGATACCGTTCAATATATATATATATATACATATATATATTATAGAAGATTAAAGAGAAATATTCACCGTGAAAATGTTCTTTCTTTCTGATCTGTGTTGTTTTGAAAATATTTGGAGCCCTTTCTATTTGCTAATAATTTTTAAATTTTCAACCACACAACTTCTATTAGATGAAAATATTTTCAAATGAAATAGCAAAATTGATTTTAATATGTGTGTATGTGTGTGTGTGTGTGTGTGTGTGTGTGCTAATCGTCTGAAGATTTTGGTAGCGTAAAACATGGAGTCATCATGAAATGTTGATATCTATGCTTTTATTTTCTATATCTATATCCATTTCTGATACAAAGTAGTTGTCCCTCATACAGAACGCAGCTCTAAAAAAGTACACCCTGAAAAATATATTTTGTATTTTTTACACACATTCAGATATGTATGCGAATGGGAGTGTGTAGCACCTTTTCTTATGGCTGTTCTTCCCGAACGCTGGTACCACTTGTGGCATTACATAAATGTATAAAAATACTCGCCGTAGGCCTATTGCAACTATAGAAAAGTGTCCCAGGGTTTTTTCTTAATTTGAAAAAGAATTTCACACGAATGCGTAACTTTTTCCGAACCTCCATGGCTCAACTTGTGGAAAAAAGACTTAAATTACTAGACACACGTCTGTTCTCGAACGTCTATCAAAAAAAAAATTGATTGATGCAATTTTTTTTTCATCCAAAAGATCAAGGCTACTGTTACATAACATATCAGTCGTAGCAATCTAAAATATCCGTTGGTGCATTGTCTCAAATGTTCAGTCTATTTATGGAAGGACGTCACATGTACTTTAAGCATGAACAGTGCAATTTCCTTAGGTCATTGGTCGTCACACTGGACTAAAACTAAAACTAAAAACATCTCTATCTAAATATATATGCCTGCATTTTTTCTCCCCTGCTAATGAACGGTAAATTATATGCAGGACAAGGTTCAGGGTACGCATTGTATAGGACTGATCAACAAACCCCAGGAGAACAAGATCCGACGATTTTGTTGCGAGACTATAAGAGCACAACTTGGTCCTTAAAAGAACCTTAATCCCATTGAGCCAGATTAATCTGAGCAATACCAATGCATCTGCGTCCGTCTTGTCAGAAATGATCTTCCAAATATATATTTGGGTGATAAGAAAATTACTATTTATCCGAACACTTATGAGGATAGGTTGCAACACAAAACTGGTTAAATACAGGATACAAATACAGACGTCTGGGGCAGGAACTTCCTTCAAGACATGGACATTTGTCTTGGTCACAGGCCTCACCCTGATCCTACTGGTCAGACTACGTAGAGCAATGCCAAGAACATTGTAGATGCGTCCGTCTGGTCAGAGATGATCTTCCAAAATTGTTGGCTATTATAAGTGGTTTTGATCCCCCAAACATCTCCTTGATTGTCTGATACGAAACCTCCATGATAATAAATAATGCTTGCAGTTGTTTATAGGCTCATTTGATCTCTCACTTCTGATGGTCTTATACAAAAGTTGTTTGTCAATAAATAATATTGATGCAGGTTGTACACCAATGATCAGCAAGTTCATTTCGCTGGCCTTTTCTGTTCTCTGTCTGTAACACTGGATTCTCCCACTGGGGGTGAACAAAATCCAATAGGAATACTTCCTTTCCTCTTTTTGAAACTATGGACTCTCCAACAGGAAAGAAAAGATCAATTTTTTTTCTCAAGTCGTTTCATAGAATGTTAGTTGTAACTGGATTTTTTCACTGAAGTGACTTTACGCTCTGAGCACATTGGCGAGGAGTTTTTCAATAAGGCTCTATTTGTACCGAAAGATTTTTAGCCAATTTTTACACTTCATTTTATTTTGTTTTCCTGGTCTCTCCCTTCACGTACCCTTCATTATCTGAATATCACTTTTGTTTACATATATATATATATATATATATATATATATATATATATATATAAACAAAAGTATATATATACATACATACACACACACACACACACACACATATATATATATATATATATATATATATATATATATATATGTGCGTGTGTGTTTGTGTGTATGTATGTATATATATTGCATTTACCTTCTCGCTTGATTTCGTTCATTCATACATTTGTAGGACGACACAAAGATTCAATATTCTATAATCGACCCAGTGCACGTAAGGGAATTCGAGGGAGAAAAAAAAACACCTGAGTTCTCACGAGTTCGTGATTATATGCAACGAAACAGACGCCCCTTTCAGCCTCATTCTGGCGATGACACTGACATTGAAATATAAAACAGCCCGTTGCGATTTAGGTGTAAACCAATATGTGAAAAAAAAAAAGAAAAGAAAGCAAAGAATGAGAATAAATAAATGAATAAATAAAGAAATAAATGAATAAAGATATGACATTAAAAAAAAGATGAATGAAATGAAATGGATGAAAGGAAAAATCGTGGAATATATTTCAATATATTTTTCAAATTTTTAGTTTCGATTCATATTTTAGTTTTGTTAGACACAGTCAACCAAGACTGTCAACATAGGTTCGTTTTTTTTTTTTCAAATATAATTTGCTGTCTATAAATGTATGTACCATGTGTACAGGCTGTACCAATGGAGCTAAGGGGCTGAAGGTTCGAACTATTTATCCTTATTATGTCAAGAAGAAAAAAAAGACTTTTATAAAAATCAGAATCCCCCTTTTAGCAATATAAGCTTACGTTGAATCGATCCCCAAGTTTAGGCCCGTTTGGTTTCTCAGAATCTAGGTTATTTCCCAGTAATCACTGCCTAACAAAAGGTGAGGGAAGTAATTCATTATCTTTATTGATCACCAACTTATCCAACGTCTCTAATTGATGTTCCCCAACATGACTGCTGCCAAAAGACGTTGGCTGGTTGTAAGGTGGTTTCTACTGAGTGACTAATCAGACCAGGTTTGTTTTTTTTTTAAATTTATTAATTCATTTTTTTCCTGGTATTGTTTCTATTTCAAGGAAATCGGTGAATATGAAGTCTCATTACTGTAACGGGGGCTCCTGCTTAGAAAAAGAAATCCCTGATATTGAAACAAATGAGGTTCTTTCTTTCATCCCCCTCCCTCTTTCGGCTTACTTATCCCCCCTATCGTTTTCTCTTTGCCGTTTTTAATTAAATATGTAAAAGCAGTCTGGAAGAGTCACGTGTTCCTCCCTTTTTCTTGCAATGGAGTCAGATGGAGAAGAGAGAGCGAGGGATAGGGGAGGAGGAGAGAGAGAAAAAGTGTGAGGGAGTGAGAGAAGAAATCGGCTCGATGAGACAATAAGGGAGATTGAGAGGATGGTAAAATGGGGAAATGAAAGATACAGGGATAGAGAGAGTGAATGAGAGGGAACAATAGCGAGTGAGCGAGAGAGCAAGGAATTGAGATTGATGGGTGAGTGACAGAAGGAGGGCAAGAGAAAGACAGTGTTGCCAACCCAAAAAGATTTTTCATGCTAAATCGTCAGCGAAAAATCGTCAGAAGACGCTAGAACGCGCTAAGAAAAATTAGCCATTTTATAGTCATATTTGGTAGTTAAAGTAGCTAGATTAGAAGACAGTGGATAAGGAACGGCTGAAAATTTTGTGAAATCGTTGAAAAATTGAGCTAATAATTGGTTATAAAAAAACGCTAAATGTTGAACTTTCACGCTGGCATAACGGGAAACTCACTAAAATTAGCTGGAAGAGCGCTAAATTGGCAACACTGAATAAGGGGAAAGAGAGAGGAGAAAAGGCAAAGAGAGAGGAGAAAAGGTAAAGAGAGAGGAGAAAAGGTATAGAGAAACAGAGATAGGGGAAGAAAGAGAGGGTGAGAGAGAGAGGAGGGAGAAAGAGAGGAGAGAGAAAATATTTTAAAGCCTAGTAGAAATATTGAGTAAGATCATCAAGTTAGAAATAGAATACGCCAGGATCTGCCACAACAAAAGAGTCTCCATTTTTAGGGTTCCATACGGAGGTCTAAAAATACCAAGACAAAAATGAAAGCAAAATGTGATGAAAGTCGGGAAATTAGCACACATGCACAAAAACATACACACACACACATACACTCACACAACGGGAAAAAAATGAAAGAGAGAAAACGTGAAAGTTGTGACAGAAAGGAATGAAATGGGAATGTAAAGAAAAAATAGTAAAATCACGCATGATTAAATTTACAATCAGTTGCGTGTGTGTTAATCTATCTTTAGATATATATGTGTACAAACTATCCTGCATTGCTTAGATACAAGTCAAGGAATCAAATAAAAACAATTTGTAAGCCGAAAAAGCGTTAAGTGAAGAAGCAATTATCTTTATTTTAAACTGAATTTTTTTCTCAGTGCAACTACACCCAAAAAATGGTGATGATGGTACTTTAGGCTCTGTCATTGTCGTCGGTAGAAAGCACTGTTATAGAGGTAGAGGACACCTCTACAAACACTGAACGGTGTTTCTCGTTTTTTACCCGTTGATACGTGTGTAGCAATGCCTCATCGTTGGGTAAAGAGCAGAAATGGTAAATGTACGTTTGGAATTAAATTTTCAAAGATATAATTGCACATCGCTTATCACGAGGCAAGTCACTTACTCAATAATTTCTGTGTGAATTCTCAAGATGAGGACTGTCATATATATATATATATATATATATATATATATATATATATATATATATATATATATATATATATATATAAATGCATAATCGCATATTGTATATTTATATAACCGCATATTATATATATATATATATATATATATATATATATATGTATATATATACACACACATATATATACACATATATATATATATATATATGTATAAAGCAATTACATGAAATGATTTACTAATAATGATTCAGTTAGTGTTTCAGTGTTTTCTAAAATTGCAAAATCATAAAATCAAACATTATCGGAAAAATAATACGACCTGTAAAGGAAAAAAAAACGAACTCTATGTATACACACATACATACATACGTACATGCACACACACACACACACGCACATATATACATATATATATATATATATTATATTGAGAATAGGATACATAATCCGACATAATAGTTATGAAGACATTATAGTATTTGAAAATCTATGAGAGGCTGGCTAACTCAATGGTAAAAGCAATGACACATAAGAGCAACAACCTAATCAGTTGCAGGTTCGATTCCTGCAGCAGCCTCATTTTTGTTTTTTTATTCTATTTACACCTACTTAGGCGAAATGATACATTGTACTTGTAATTGTGTGAAGTTGTTTTAAGTGGCGTTTCACATAAAATAACGTATCCATTATATATATATATACACACACATATATATATATATATATATATATATATTTATATATACATACATATATATACATACATACATATATATATATATATATATATATATATATATATATATATATATATATATATATATATATATATATATATATACTTAAAAAGATAAATCTAAGTATCTAAGGCTGGTAAATGTTCAGTGTACTAACTTATGATAAATTTCTATACCATTTACCTTACTGGTCTTTTTTTGCTGTGATTGAATTGAATAATTCTCAACCAGTCAAAACATCTGTCCGAGTCTTTAACGATAAGTGAGGTTCGATATATCTATGTCTTGTGGGCAGGTGTTGATCAATGACACTATTACTAATAAGTGACACTGGCAGGTGAAAATAATCCCGGATCGAATTAAAGAGAACATAAATTCTCACGTATGGGTTCAAATGAAGAGAAAACAAAACAAAAACAATCAAAAAAATAAAAATGCAAGCATTCCACTTTAACGAAAGTTCTGTTCACGCTTCGTCGCTTTTACAAAGAGGTTCAAGACGTCATAGTTATGAGCCATATCTCTGAACAACTGTGCTTTATCTCAATTTATTTTGTGAATCTCTAAGAAAAATGTGTCCTAAGAAATATCTGAAAGACTCCATTAGGGTACTGGCTTAGGGTAAAAGGGTCAGACATAAAAAAGGTTAATTTTGGATGTGGGAACGCTGAAGAGAATTTTCCATCAGAATCAATGGTAATTAACTTTCTGCTTTTCGCCGTTTTGCGACCAAAAGGTTTCACAGGAATGTTTTACTTCTGGATAGCGGGGCGAACGTTTAACCGTTTTCTGGTTGGTCACTACAGTGCAATACACGTGTGAAAGTGACTTATAATTTGAGCTTGTTCAAATAAACGCAACCTTCGGAGAATATTTAATAAACTCAAAGGAGTTGTTTTTCATTTCCCTATCGAACAATAGTGACGATGTATCACCCTGAGAAGTGTTTTCTCACACTCCGTTGAAGACAGCAACACTCGTTAGAAATTAGTATCTAATTTACTGTTAATTTCCTGGACGTGTTAACAACACATTCTCAAAGCCGGCGTCTAATCACGTACCATTTATTAGGTTCTGGTCTCCACGCTCACAGGAAAAATCCTCACCGACTGTTTTGCACCTGACGGTGTAATAATATGGTTAGTGCATAATCTCACCCGACTGCTTCAGCCAAATCAATGTGTAGTATCTGTGCTTTGAAGACTTCGGCCAGAGAAATCGATGATCCATCGCCCAAGACAACCCAGGATCGTCCTGTGACCGAGGACCCAAACTTGAAGCCAAGCCTTGGTTTCGACTTTCTCATTTTCAATCGTGGAAGGCAATTAAATAAACTTCGATTGAGACTTGCTGATTTCTCTACTCAGAAAATATTAATCTCTTTCCTAACAGGGTGCCAAAACCTTGTCATACAAAGCAAGGCCCAATATAAATTGCCTGTCTTTATTTGTAGTTTGGAGAAGCTGAATGGTGTAATTCAGCCAGCACAAGTAATAAAACATATCTAAAATTGCTAACAACAATTGGAGAAAACTCTCTGTCCGTGCGTAAATAAACCACAATTACTTTAAAACAGACCATCATACAAAGTTGACATTCACATGACATATTAGCACGCAGGGCATTGCACTTTTGAGTTTGAAGTTGTCTGTATCAGCAGTTCTTGATAAATACTCTGCATGGTGATTACTCATCAACTAGTAATTGTACGGAGTTGATATTCGTCACATTGATTTTGCAGCAACCAAGAGAGTGCAGTGTTCAAATTAAAACACTTTTGCATTGGCAGTTCTCTAGAAAGCTATGGAAAGTAAATAAAATATAAAAATTATCGGTCCTTATCTAGTTAGGTATAAAATGTCTAAATTGGCAACACTGAAGAGAAGTGATCTTGATACTTTGAAGCCATTGTTCTGTACGACTGACAGAACATGACAATTGTTGCTGGCTGCTCCACGGCATGAAGTCTGGCCCCTTCCGAAGAAGCACCTTTGGAACAGGCAGTGTTCAAGTAGTTTGAAACAATGCTTTCTTCAGTGGCAGTTGTCCTTTATTACAAAATCTGATTCAACCATAACTAAATTCCGTTATAGATTTTCGTCCATTTTGTACCACAAGTAAGAAGTACAGATTATTTCTGAAGTAATTATCTTATTAATGCTTTTTGATCATCCCGGAGACTTGTGAAAACAAGAGTGGCAAAAAAGTATGAACAATAATTTTTTGAATATTCCTAGTTTAAATTTAGAAAAAATGAGTCTTAAAACTTGAAAAAAAAAAACCCCGCTAAAATCACGTATTTATTGTACATGCTTACCTCAAAATACTTTTTCATGAAAAAAGATAAGATATAAAAAACAGTGTAAATCAAGTCTCTCATCCTCCAAATTTCAATCAACAGATTTATTTAATTTTGTAGTTCCATTCACTCACAAAATAATGTAATTCATCGTCAGGTGAATCATTCACCAGTAGAAAAAAAAAACAAAAAAAAACACTGACATGAAATATGACGAGGAGGATTTGGGACACTGTTCAAAGTTTCAAATAATACGAAAACAATTACCTTGCCAGAAGACAATAAGCATTAACCGCTTTCCAACTCACCTGCAAAGATAAAATAATGAAAAATAATTATGTGGAGAAATAACATTCTCAACTCTATCTACATTTACGTCGATGATTATGAAAGTATATAAAGTTGATGGAAAAATTTTATTGTTCTCGATTCTGCTGTAAGTTCATAAAACTCTGTATGAAGAATATCATTTGCAGAGTTAGTTTCAGATAGATAGATAGATAGATAGATAGATAGATAGATAGATAAGTCTGGTTAGTCACTCAATAGAAACTGCCTGGCAAATAGCGTCAATAAGCAATATGGTATTTTGGGGTGATCGATTAAAAAATTGTAAAATGGGTCGATTGATGAATAAAATATTTTGTTAGAGCAGACCCCAAGATACATAAGTGCTGACTATACACATAGTACACAGCTGCATAGCACTCTAGACTAATCTCAAAACTGATGGAAACTTATGTTGACATTTTGGTGATAGTTTACGTTGGCAGTTTATTATAAATATATAGATAGATAAATATCGAGGTTTGCCGAGGTATGCAGCAGTAATGAATATGACAAGAACCGGTTTCACAGCCTGGATGTAACTTGGCTATAAACCTCAAAGGGACTTTAGTATTTGTTTTGGTCAACTCGGGGAAAATAATTTCTTTTTTTGCCTTACATGTAGTTGGTTACTTTATATAAGTTTTTATGTGTATTCATATTGATATCATTTCATACTACATATCCATTTTTTTAAACAAGGCTCATCCTATATAGATAGATAAATAGATATATTTATAGATTTATTGTTATAAAACTCTCAATCTCTGTCTCTCATTGTCTGTCCGTCTGTCTCTATACACACACACACACACACACACACATATATATATATATATATATATATATATATATATATATAGAGAGAGAGAGAGAGAGAGAGGTCCATTCGTAGCTTCACTATTGAGAACTTATAATTTTTTAAAAAGTTATCATGAATGAATATTTGTAGTTTAATATAATAGAGCAAGAACAGATTTATTTCGACGACCTATGAAAAATGATGTTACATGAATGAAACCTGTTTCAAAAGGAGATCTCATAACGCTTAAATTGACAATGTATTCTTGTTGTATGAAAATGATAAAGTCCTGATTTTGAAAAGAAAATCCAATGGTTTTTAGACATCGCTCTGACGAGTGATTTTTCACAAAATAACCCCACGAGAAATATATTTTCAAAATCTCGAACCCAAATTTAAAAATTTATCCTCGAAAAAGAATTACGTTATTTCCAAATGTTCAAGTGACTGACAGATCCCCCTGTACACACTCGCACTCAGTTGACTTGAAAAGGGGCTGCCAAGTCAATAATAAAAGCGACAGGAGAGAGTCGGTTGATTAAATTCGCTGTATTGAAAAAAAAAAAACGTGAATCGAAATAAAACGTTTCATCCAATGTTGTTCCAACAACGGCTGATGTGAGAGCGAAAATAAACAAATAAAAAAACAAACTAACAAAAAAGCAAAAAATAAAACATAACAATACAAAAAGAAAAACAGGTCGATTTAAGGAAAATAAAACAGTCGAAAATTTCTGTGGCAAAGAAACGATTCTCGCCGAAACAATGAACGGATCTTTAGCACTATCGATTTTTAAGTTTACGGATGAATTAATTTGTTCACAAATATGGCAGCATTATTGAAGGGTACATAGGGTATTATATATATATATATATATATATATATATATATATATATATTCTAGAAAGTTTTTGCAGCTTTAAACACAATACATTAAAAAACTTTTTTCGATTTTTTGTCACTTTCGTCAATTATTTCTCATTATCTTTTAATGTAATCTATGTAATTTTTTCCGTCATTTTTCTTTGTTATTTTGGAACTATGAATGAATCCTCTATTGAGCTCATCATTTGTTTACCATGCAACAGTTTGGGGTATTTTGAAAATAAAATTGTTATATTAACATGGCACCCCAGCAGTATTGATCATACGCCACTTCCCTTTCGGCTATGATTTTATATACAGCTAATGTCATACATATTTCTTCTATTTTATATAAGATATCATAATGTATTGCATATAATGTTATGATATATGTATGTGACATCATTCAACTTTTTTTAAATAGAGCTAACTTACTCGGGTTACCCCAAAACTTATTCATCAACGTGAGATCAATAGGTATAACCACTGGTATGATTCTGTTCGTGTCACTTCTATTGTGTGTTCACCCATGTGGATATTAAATCTATTGTGTTAGTTATAACCCCAGACTGCATTCAAACTTACTTATGATATTATCTTTAAGAACCCTAATTTCACAGAAAAAGATTTCTTTGAGTTCATTCTCTAATATCATATTCAACTGAAAAAAAAATGAATTTTTTTTCAATAATCTCAAAGGTAATTCTTTAACGTTCTGTATCATCTTGCTTTTATCAATTTGTTCTTTCCTTTTAAATTTTCCTGTAAAGTATCCCCATATACCTGGTTGAAACCACTTCCTAGCAGGTAGTAGCACCTCAATGGGCTCTTCCATTAATATATTTGGAGAATTTGTTATCTAGCATTCCATGTTTGATCTCCCACCAAACCAAAACACTTATCATTCAGAAAAAGAGCCAAGTGTTATCCCCTCTTCCTGGATCCAGTTAATGCCATGATTTATCACTCTGATGAAGACTGGTTCCCTCCATTTTCGTAACCTTATTCCCCCAACATTAAAACAAATTGATTTATCTTAATATACATTATTTATTTACTCTATTTTCATACTCTCGTTAATGTATCCTTCAATTTTCGTTATCATTTCATTATAGTCGAGATGATGGGTTGTAAAGGGGTCAAAATGTTTTGACATGGCTTTATCAAATTTTCTGAAATATCACTAAATTCGTAGCCTTGATTGACCACTCTTACGCATAAAGAAATATATATATATATATATATATATATATATATATATATATATATATATATATATATATATATATATATATATATATGTGTGTGTGTTTGTGTGTGTGTATGTATATAAGAAGGTTTGGACACGATGGGATGTTTTTACGAAACGCATTCCAAGATTGTGATCAGGGACTCATAAAGATACTTTTGGGGGAGAATTGAGTCGCGTAACATCTGCTACTACGCAACCATAGACATTATCTGTCACCGACACAAATGACAGCACCCCAGACATCGTGACAGATGTTCCCCAAAGAGATGCCCCAATTCAATTCCTCTTTATCTATCTGGAATATGCACTCAGAACACCTGCTGACCTTAACAAATGTCTTGGCTCCACCCTCACAAAAGCAAGCAGTTCACAATATCCTGCCAAAATTATCACCAGCATAGACTAGATAGATGATCTTGCTTCGCTTTTGTATACTATCGATGAAGCGACCAATCTGTTTCACAGTTTTGAAAGTGTAGTCAGGGAAATTTGTCTCTACATCAGGGCAGGAAAAAAATAGAATTCATTAGCTACAACCAAGAAGGTGGAATTAAGTTACTTGATGGATGGAATATAAAACCAGTGATTTTAGTAACATCCGGTCAACTGGAAGGGACACTGAGGTCTGCAAGGTAAAAGTCTGGTTCGATTTCGATTGGTTGGACGTAATCTCAACGTGTCCATAAGCTGAAAAGACAGTTTTTGGAACCACCGTTGAATCTTTTTTGATACATTACTCCGCAACTTGGACACTAACTACGCAACATGAATCCGCTTTGGATGGTGCACACACAAGTGTGCTCTGAGGGGCTCTCAGCATTTATAAGAACACCTCTAATAACAACCTCTATAAGAGAGAAAAAACTCTGCCTCGCCGGTTATTCTAGGAGCTGCAAGAATGAAATCGCTTCCAGTATGATTACGTTCTGGCTTCGATACTGCTACCTTTATTCATATCGCTTGATGATAGTGAAATTACAACTACGTAGATAAACTAAACTTTTTGCTTAAGTAATCCCACGTCAAGAGTTGGGCGAAAATTGGGTTGATAAATTCCAAGGAAGGGACAAAATTCAATAGACGAATCGTTTATAGCACAGAAGATGCTCTGCAAATTGCATACCCGTTCAGAAAAGCAATGGAAATCATATTTCAGAATGTAGTGATATTTGTAGAATTACTAACAAGAGCAAAAAATAGAATCAGTTGATAAACTTGATGGGTATTCTCAAAGCTCTGATTTTGATGTCGTTTTTACTGCATTAATGTTTGAAACCATGGTCATAATCTTCGATGTGTGGGTTGAACTGCTTTCATAAATAACACCAAAACATACATTTCCATCGGAATTCTGAAACGATCAATTTACAATATTCCCATGTGCAATTTCAATAAAAAATATTTCTGTCGGTGCTGTCCAGATCTATTCTGGTGTAGTCTGGCTTTTTGAATAATAAGCATAGATAATAAAGATATGTGCATGATATATATACATAGGGAGAGAGAGAGAGAGAGAGAGAGAGGGAGAGAGAGAGAATCAGTCAGTCAGTCAGTCAGTCAGTCTGTCTAGAACGCTTTACTGCTTCAGATATTGAATACATATATAAAAATCTCTTTACGTCATTTCAAGCAACTTTTTCCAATAGCTGTTCATGTAATTTATGTATTTATACAGTCGTTTTTAAATTCACACAGAATTAGACATTATCGTACCATGTGTGAATCAGTTGTTCATCATGTGACCAGGGATTTGAAAAAAACAATAATATTAACTTGGCTTTTCAGCAGTGTTGATCAAAAATCATTTCCTTTTTGATTATAGTTTTAATAAATAGCTTCATCACATTATTCTTAGCAAAGCAATACAATTATTGATGGATTACATCCAGGAAAAACAATTTATGTTGGGACATTTTCTTCAAATGTGACGTATATTCTGTTTTGCCATTGAATCCTTCACGTATATATATTCATTTCTGTATATGTAACTCAAATACTTACCAACGTGGCTTGATGGAGTTCTATTTAGAAAAGGTTAAATTTATCAGTACTTAAAATATAAGACTTTCAGAATGCTTGTTCTGGTTCGGACAGCCCTCGTATATATATATATATATATATATATATATATATATATATATATATATATATATATAGTATGTGTGTGTGTGTGTGAGAGAGAGAGAGAGAGAGGGGGAGAAAGTGAGAGAGAGGAAAGGTTTATAAAAATATATGTATCGATGACAAGTGTAGTTATATATATATATATATATATATATATATATATGTAAACAATACATATGTGTAGTACATACATATATATGTGATTTAAACATATATTCATACTTATACATTTATTTCTGATTGTGTACCTCACCCCAAATAAAACAGGATCTTCTCCCTTTATTGTCATCAGAGTTTGATTTGTTGGAAATAATTAAACATTGGAAAACCTCTCTCACACACACACACACACACATGCACACACACACACACACACACACATATATACATCTTCATGTATTGAAATAATTATAATCCACGAGCAGGTTTATGTCTTTTGAGCTTCGATTTGTCAAGATCCCTATTTAAAACTGTTAATGGGAGCAATGTATTTTATCGTTTATCTCCTTTAGTGAAAGGCCCCGTCCAATGATATTATTACTTCCCCTTTCTGTTTTTTTTTTTCATGATTTTTTTCTATCCGTAGTGTATTAAGTTATTAATTTTATAAATTGTGTTTGATTTTTTTTCTTATTGATTTTTAAAATTAAATTTTTGGCGATATTTTTCCTGTTACATTATTGTGTTTTTTTACATTGTCAGTATCCGTTGGTATTTCTGCGATCTCTCATTATTAATTCTTTCTTACTTATTTGGTCGTTTATTTCCTATTAGGGAACCAAGACTTTATTCACTACCAATATAGCTGGTTGTTCTAAATCATTTTGGTAGTAGTGGAGTGTTCCCGACATTACTGTTAGTCAAGTGGGACGGGTTTAATTACAGGAGATATGTGAGACATGCGCATATTTTTTGGTTGCCTCCTGTTTTCCATGTTTGCTTTTACATGGCGTTAGTTATTTGTGTTCAATTCCGTTCACATTTGTAAGAGGTTTTAACTTCAATATTTTCAAGATAATTATGCAAAGATATTGTAATTTGTCTTGGAGGATTTAATTTATAGTCGTTTTGGGTATAATGATAAAGTAACTATGCTGATTAATTCTAGTATACCTGTAAGTGGGTTTTTTGAATAAAAGTCATACGAAGTTTCTCAGTAGGAATTATGAGCAATGCAGGACACTTGATAGCTACTTTTTTGACGGATGCTTTCCTTCATGTAGTAAATCTATCCTTTTAGTAAGGGTGATAATTTAGAATTCTTAGTTTAGACATTGGGAGCACGGAATTTCAATATTCTGGGATGACACCAAATATATATAAATATATATGTATATAGATGTGTATGCACGTGTGTGTGTGTGCGCGTGTGTGTGTGTGTGTGGTATAAACATCTTTCATTGTCTTCAACCTGGGGTGTGGTTATTACTGAAGGAGATTATTATCCTGTTTCATACGTCAACAACCTATTTTGATTCGGACGTCACGAAGCGATCGCAAATCAAGGACTTTGAGCTGAGATCACTTGCGGCAATTTCCTTTATTAAGAATAGTGCTTTGAGGCTAATGTGATAGCATGATCCAATTGTGATTGAAAAATCGATGACCTCAATACAATAGGCTCACGAACCATTTCTTGAATGCAACGATATATATATATATATATATTCTTTTTTAAAAGAATAACCTATATATGTGTGTGTATGTGTACATATGTATGAATCATATTTTCTGAAACGATTAATACACACACACACACACACACACACATATATATATTTATATTGTGAGTGTGTATGTGAGTAAATATTTCCCAAATTCAGAAATTATCACCACTTTTTAAGGACTTCTGTAGATAAATATGCGTTTAGCTTAATGGTTATCAGCTCAAAAAATGGAATGGAATTTCAAAGTTAACCTCCCACAGAGATCCGTTATTAAATCTCCACTAAATTCGTCTGTATTTCTGTGTGTATATGTCAAACACCCATATAGGTAATATTAAAGGATAATGGCAGTCAATGAGCAGCTGCAATTGACAAGGCTAGCAATATTCAGCGAGATACATTATCTGAGGATTGCAGTTGGGTGATACCCTCTGCAAAAGTATGAAACTCTTTTTGCTATTTCCAATCTCAATCCCAGATATGATAATAAAATATCTCGTCACAAGCATGACACGATGGTTAATGGATGAGAGAGAGGGTTAGTTAGTTTTTTGAAAGAACAGGTCTCTAATAATTACACCTTGTAAGAATTGACCTTCTGCAAAACCGCGTGTTGAGCAAGCAGCTGGCCGAAGCTCACCGGCAAGCGCCCAATTTAATTGGATGACCAAGAGAGACCCCGTAGGTTTCACTCGTTTATAAGTACTCTTGATGCGACATCACGCCAGCATTATTTGCTTTTTTTTTCATTGTGTGGATAAAGTCTTCTTTTTTCTTCTAATTTCCCATTTCGCTCTTTTAGTGTAGTCGATTACAATATTCACGATATCGTCGCGACACACTATCAGATTAGTCTTTTCCACTATCCTTGTTTGCTCTTTTTCCGCAGAGAATTTATCGGAAAATACAAAACAATAAAAATAGAGTGGGGGATGAAGCAAAGAATATGATTAACTTTGGTCATCTCCCGTTGTATAGTCTAAGCTCTTTTCCTCGTCTATGCCATATATTTCTTTCACAACATTTTGCCTTTATACTATCCGGTCTCCTCAGGGAAGACGGATGTCAAGCAGAATAAGAGCATGTGTTCCTGGGAGGAATTTCACGATCCAGAACAAAGATCACCCGAATATGATTGGAGGTTGCACAGCCGAATTGTTGTGGAAGAAATGAGCAGGATATATAAAGAATATAGTCCGATCATAAAACAAGCAATGAATAAAATGCTCCTCTTATAAATTTCCAAAAAAAAATAAACCTTATTATCAAGAAAACAACATCAAATAAATTTCGTCAATCTTTGAGATTGATAACATTTGTTAAATCAGTTCTCTTTCATAATTGATCCAATTGGGTTCGTAAAAAGGAATACGATTAGTATAAATCCTCTGCATGGTGAAAGTGTAAAATATGAACTACACAGATTATTTTGAATAGATAGGAGACTGCTTACTTCTCCACTACATGATTTCTTGTGGAAAATTACTCTCACAAATAATAAAGAAAAAAATTATCCAATCATTTTATATCACTTTTAATTATACAATCATTGTTTTGAAGTAATATTTGATCTTTCGTAGTTAATTGGAGAACTAACCCTAAACACTAACCTAAAATGATATTTAGTCAGATTTGATAAAATGCAATTTCATACGATCAAGTCTTGGTAATCTTTCCAAATATTGTCAGCGTTATGAAAACGTTCATCAGGTACAGCGTCTACACTAGTTATCTCTTTTTTGTTGCGAACCCAATCAAAATAATCACTGTGCCCTAAGGCTTCAGTTGTTCCAGTTTGGGCACCGAATACCACATCACTATCTACTCGGCTTGTTCACAGTAAGGGAAATAGACGTAGATGCGAAAAGCCCGTGAAGTGGCGTGAATCACTCGACCCTGTGTTATTTGAACCGTAGCTCGACACACGTAGTTCGTAGCTGAACACAGGTGCCGTTAACCACCTGGCCAATCTGTACCACCGCTCTGTTTATAATAGTGGTAAAATTCTTCCCGGGCATTTACCACTCTTTTTAAATATTTTCAGTTGCTCTTATTATTAAAACGGTCATCACTGCTCTGCCTTTCATTCTTAAAACCATTCAAGAAAGTAAACCACTACATCTAACTGGAACAACAAATATCTATGAAATCCTAAGAAGAAGAAAAAATGGAGAAGAAGAAACACACTAAGCTGGCAAGCTTTCAGTAGAGCAAGCTCAATTTTTAAGACCAAGAAAACTCAATCAGTCCCAGGAAAAAGGTGTATAACCAATACATCCCTGCCTATAGTGCTGAAAAATGTTGAACCTAACCAAAAGATTAGACCTCAAACAAAGAACTATGTAATGTTCACAGGAGAATATGATGTTAAATATCACAGGGAGAGATTATAAGACAGCCCATCGTGTTAGAGAGAAATAGGAATTTTGTTGAATATTTTAGAAAACTCAAGTGGCAATGGGTTGGTCATGTTACGAAAATGTCGAACCGCTGGATATCATGATACACGATTGAGATCTCCAGAAATCATACACAAAACTGTAACAGGCAAAAAATAAGATGGCGTGACGGACTATATAATTTCAGAAAGTAATGGCCCCAGATGCCCATGTTAAGGAGAACAGGCAAGGCTTGGGCAAGGTTTCTGCCCAACGACAGAGGCAAAAAGACTGATCATTATGATGATCATTTTACTTATACGAGGTCTGTCAGGAAAGTATCTCGCTATTTGATATTGATAGAAAGGATACTTATTTACAATCCACTTCTTTCTCCCCCCATCCGAGTTCTTTCTGGTCACGTTTGCAGCAATCCAATTTAGTTTTTGTATATCTTATACTATGTTTCCTGATAGCTTTTATTATATTTCATACATTTCCCATTCCGCGCAGAACAATGAAACTAATAGTTTTTAGATCAAATGTAGAGACGTTTTTTCGCCAATTTATACCAACATAGCTTTTGGTAACTGGGAGAAAATACAAAATTCAAAACAAATTGGCAGAAATTTGGTGAAACAAGATGCCTTACTACTTCATTGGCGTCTTAGTTATATAAGACAAAATTGAATCAAATAATTCCTCTAACATCTTTCATTCGTTTGGATCAAAAAGTCTTGAATTAAACTGGATGTTCTCTTAGTTATTTTATTTGATGTTTTCTCGCGTTCATAATAACTCATTACTAAAATTCAATATACACTTTTTAGTTATTCATTTATGCACGCATGCTTAGTTTTATCTGCGTTTTCATCAATTTGTTTTATTTCAATATTTGCTCAAAATATGCTGCAGGACAAAGAATACCTTTGTTCTGTATTTAGCATAAATGAACATCAAAGTATTGAATGATCACTCATTGATTATTAAATATATATCTATACTCAAATGAATCAATCTTTCTATTATTGTTCCTTCATGTCTCCTCATTCGAATTTTGTAAGGGTAACAAAAACAGTTAAGTGAAACAGGCAGTGATAAACAATATACAAACAGACTTCCAAAGAACACAGGGATATGTACATTAAATGTTTATTTTTCATATATGAATAGACAGCATTCAATATTAACGTGTTCTGGTCTGGTGTCAGAGAAACGCAATTTAGATAATTGTTGAGAACATTTCCTAACACGTTTTACTTCCATTTTTTCTCACTCTCTCTCTCTCTTTCTTTCTAACAGTTAAACTGTTGTTAAAACTGTCGACATAGGTCTTTCAGTTGAAACTTGACTCTTTTGGCAATGCATGTGTATATAATGCGTACAGGTTGAACTTTAGAAGGCTGAAACTTTCCACATTTACATCCTATTATGTTTACAAAAGTTGACTAGTTACACAAATGTCGGTATTAAAAAAATGTGCGAATCCAGGGTCGATGAAATACAGGGTAACGTGACGAACTAAATAAGCCATAATGAAGAGTTTTTACGAATCTCGGCAAAGGTCTATGTCCGATGATGGACGCTGAAAGACTGATGATGTGTACAAAAAACTTTATCAAATAAATTCCCCCCTAATACGGCATGCTACCAAAAGATCTTGATGATGTGACAGTTTTCATTGAGTGACTAACCTGACCTGTTCAAATAATAGTTAAGAAGATTTCCAAAAAGGTTTTTACTTTTTTTATTTTTTCTTATCTTTTTCTTTCCCCGCCTTTGATATGCACTCTCTCTCACTTCTCACTTTTCTAATTTCTTCCTTTTTCCCACTCTTTCATCGTTCGTCTGTCTGCATCGTCTTCCTGAGATAAAGTTCATAATCTTTCTCTTCCAACTCTTTCCCTTCACTCTTCTAGTATTCTTCTCTTCCCACAATCTCGTCTGTTATTCATTGCAGCTAAAAAAGTCCGAAGGAGTATTTATTAGGCTGCTCTTAAGATAATGACTGATTTGATATATCAATTCCTCGTTGCATCCTACAATATTACTATAGTGTATTGTATCAACATATGTTATCCGTTTTAATAATTGAAATGTGCCTTTTTCACTAATATCCGATGTTTGTTTCCAAAGTTATCTGTAGACGATATAGACCCCAACATCTGGAGATAAAAAAAAGTATGTGAGTTATTCTCTTGCACGACTATAAACTCAGTCAAAATGTGTCTCAAAAAGCTTTCAGTATCAATGTATGGTGAGGTGAAGGACCCATCTCAAATCATAAAGTGCAGTGTTGGTTTGAAAAGTTTTGTTGTGGAGATTTGTGTCTAGAAGATCAAGACAACAATTGAAAATGAACAACTGAAGATGTCGGTCAGAACAAACCGATCATCAAAGAAATGTCACAAATACATGGTATTGGCATTTTGATTATAAGAGAACACTTGAGACAATTTATCAAAGTGAAATATCTCGATGAGTTGGTTCCACATGAGCTCTTGGAAAACCATACACAACAAAAAAAAGGTCATTATTTTTTACAACAACCAAATATGATCTCTCCTGTCTGTTCGCTGCCTGCCTCTCTGTTCGTCTGTTTGTCGACACGAAATCTCTGAAAAGTCTCTGTGAATTCAAAATCAACTTTGTGCATGGGTGGGCCTCATGCTACGGAAGAACTGATTCATTTTTTCGGGAGGATGGAACTTTTTTTGATTTTTTTTTCATTTTGTGGGAAAGGGAGTTCCAAACAAACAGTTGATAAAAAGGTGGATTTGAATTTGAAGGGAAATTATTCATAATTGTACATTTAAAGTTCTCACCATTGATCTTCAGTGCTTTTATTTTTATCCATTTTCAGTTGGCACAGGTGCAAGATCTCTGGGTGCACTCTATGTATGTGTAAGTGTGAGTGCACGTGCGTATATGCATGTGTGTGCTTGATCACATATCAGGGGCTACAACCTCCAAAGTTTGTTGAGTACAATTCTGGCGCTATCTAAAAACTGTATTTTTGGTTCGTACAAAGAAGTGCTCCTTTGAGACTTTATGGTAATTTTAGATCAACAAAGCCCAAACCTTGTGTGTGCATTTATTCCTAGGTAATTTTAAATTGAAAAAAATGTCTTTTTTTTTTAGTTTGTTATCTATATATATTTTTAGATTAGTTGTGGTAAAGGCGTGGACGTGATCTATACATTTGAGATACGGATATTGTATCTCTTACAAGCTTTCATTCTTTGTTTCTCCTTTTTCCCGATAGCCAATCTCTTTGGTCAGCCTTGAAATAATGATCTCGAGCGACAATGTCCAGTTTTCACCGGAAGTGCCTTGCTTCCTTGTTTAGTATTATGACTTCATCGGCTACTAGCCTATAGCCATGGATATGAAAAATAAACACGTAAATTTGGCTTGGCGGTTACCATGGCAACACCTTAAGCGAAGGGCAGTCGGATATATTTATGTCGTGAGCATTCCTAATATCGTCTTCAACTCAGTTTGTCGGCTTCGGTTGCCTCGACGTGGTGTAATGGTTAGCGAGCTGATCTTGCAGTTCATTACCGCTGAGTAATGAGTTTGATCAAACAGGGGTATCTCTTGATTAGGGCTTTGTACCTCCTGTAGTGACGAGAGAAGGGAGACACAGGACAGTCTGCTTTCAGGGGGACTGCTCGCCATTATTATCATGTAGAATAGTTTTCAAATAATGTTGGTTACTTCTTTTGGTATGGCAAAATTAGATATTATATATATATATGTATATGTTTTTTAATCAAATAATTGAATTTTACTAGTATATCGATTGTGGGGGCAACTGTTTCTCTCCTTCAAAATGTAAGGAAATCCTTTTTTGTACAGCTCTACAAATCTATTTATTCTATTGAAAATCATTCATCCGTTTTCTGATTTCATCAAAAATGTCAAACCAACGTTTCTTCAGTTTTCAAGTCGATCTGTTCGACTGTGTGACGTGCTATCTATTATTACACGATGAAGCCAAGACTGGACATTTAAACACTTACTTCTCTCGTCTTGAAAGAAAAGTTTATTCACTGTGTGTGTGTGTGTGTGTGTGTGTGTGTGTGTGTGTGTGTTAATGTGTGTATGTGTGGGGGGCAATTTTCAATGCATTTCTCTGCAAAGCTGATCTTTTTGATATTGATAGCAGTATTCACGCTTGTATGGTGACCATAATCATAATTTCTTTTTTCTCTCTCCTTCTTCCCTTAATGTCCATATAATTTTCCTTCTCTGATGATTTCTTCACTACAAGCATGCTTCCATCCTCCCCGTCGTATAAGAACACGTAATCGTTTCTTCTTTTTTTTAGTTATTCTACTCTTTCCTTCCTCTCCGTTACGTTTAAATCTTAGCCATCTTTTGCTTGCTTTTCTTTTCTCTTTGTCGTCGTCGTTGTTGTTGTTGTTGTTGTTGTTGTTGTTCTTGTTGTTGTTGTTGTTGTTGTTCTTGTTCTTCTTCTTCTTCTTCTTCTTCTTCTTCTTTGTCTGCTGCTGTTGTTCTTGTTGTTTCTTTATTTATTAGGCTGTAAGCCCTCTTTCTAATAGAAAAATATATTTTCGGTAAAGGTTTCCCAATCACTTTGGAATTAGTGCAGGTTCAGAGATTTTGAAAAATAATTCAGATGATTTTGAAAATCATGAAAAAGAGCATGACCTCACGGGATCGATTTTTGGATCCTTCTAATTACATTCCATTAGAAATTTGATATTGTTTATATTCAAGTTCATTTGATAATTTCACGTTTTTTGATAATGTTATATGACATCTATTTTTAGAGATAAATGTTGTATGGTTTGAGATTCCCAAAGAGGGATAAAAAAAAATTTGCTAAAATCTTTTTCACAAATGTTTCAATAAAACAATAAAATGCCATTTCTCGTGGATGTACTCGAACCGAGAATTCAACAGAGTTGACGATTCTCATCGCAAATCTTTATTTGAACACAATTGAATAAGACCTCACGTACCATTCAAAGGTGAGTCTAAGTCCTTCATCATGATGGAAATATAAAAGTACATCATTTACTATCCTTCCGACCAATTAATGAATTAGACATTCAATATCAGAAACGAAACATTCGTCATAAATGGAGGGACGAATGAATTTCTGAACAGTATTTGCCATCAAGTGCTGATGTGGATTTTGCCATGAAAAGAAAAAAATAGTGTGACTACTAAATCATTCACAGAATTTTTGACGCAGAGTATTTTTGACAAAGGTCAGGGGGCGTCGCAACTGGCACTATTGGAAATGGTATACGATTTGAAATAAACAAACCGATTCCATTGTTCAACCCAGACGAATTGAATTTAGATAACCTCTTCTCTTGTTCCTACCAAACAATTTGAGATAGAGAAACCTCGTCATTTTCTTAGCACAGACAATTTGAAATCAGGAAACGGTGTCCCTTGTTCGATTTATTTCTCTTTCCATTCTGCACCTAACATCTTGAATTGACAGATCGAAACCTTATACTTCGTCTTCTTTCTCCTTCCTCTCCTTCTTCTTCCTTTTATTATTATCATCATTACTATCATTATTATTATTATCAATGCTATTACTATTGTTATTACAATTACTGTTATTTTCATTATCATTATAGACTACTAATAAATACAAATAATAATAATAATAATAATAATAATAATGATAATAATAATAATAATAATAATAATAATAATAATAATAATAATGATGATGATGATGATGATATCTTAGTGTCTGGTTGTAATTGTTGCACACTGAGCTTCAGCTACAAACTTACAGCAGGCAACGATATTATGACATGTTTTTAAACAAAGTAAGGTTTATACAAGAGGCGGCGCAAGAAACATTACACAATTGTATCATTATCATTGGTATCATTATCAATATTATTATTACTATCATTGTTAGTGTTGTTGTTATCATCATCATATTATAGAAAGTAATCGAAAGATATTTGATAAATCTTATCCTTTCTTTAAGGAGATAAATTGCAAATACTACGGTTTGTATTTCAACGTTTTTGTGAACCCAGTCTCACAAGATAAATCTGTACAAGTACCAATGTTACATATGATGTGGTTCTCATTTGTGTAATGGAAATAAAAGAGTTGAGAAGACATTCATGATTAGAGTTTGAAGGATTACAGGAAAAGAAAAAAAATAGATCAATCCTTGTGCCTGAAACCTGATTAGATTCTCTTAAAAATCTGGGCGAATGTTTTAAATTAGATGTATCAGAAGCCAATAGAATCCCTTGTACCCTCGGGATGAGCATCGTTAAATAACTGTCCCGGCAAATGCGATTCGTACACACATTTACATACATACACACACATACACACACACACCAACACGAACACACACACACACACACACACACACATATATATATATATATATAGCACAATACAAGCCAGGAATGCAATGTGATATTATGCAATATCATACAATATCTGATGCATGATGGGTTTATCAATCGAATGCTTGATACATTCACACATTAGGTTAATCTAGAACAGAGCTTAAAATATAATGAAGTTAGGATTCACGACAAAAGCATGTTTATGTTTCTGCACTATTTGGGCTTCTTCAGGCGAAAGAGGGAAGCAGAGGCATAAATGAGTTTGTGTAGTGATTGCTTACTTTTCTCTCTCTCTCTCTCTCTCTCTCTCTCTCTATCTATCTATCCATCTATCTATCTATCTATCTATACATATATATATATATATATATATATATATATATATATATATATATATATATATATATATATATATATAAGCTAGATGTATCATATAAGCAGAAAAAACGCCATCAGCAATCTGCTGAGAGTGAATTCCAACTAAGGTTTCTCGTGTCTTTGATATATACACAATAGAACTCTTATGAAAATATACTTAAATAAACATTTTTCATTTCCTAAAATGATTTTTCCTGTTATGTAGTTTTGGGAACTTGGTTTGAAGTTTGCAGTGTATCCTCTCTTCTTCAAAACAATTGAAACCTTAACTCCAAATCAACAAATAGTTTCCTATTTTCTCATTCAATCGATACGTCTGCCCTTTCACTATGGTAGCTTTCTATTCTATCTGGCTGTTACACTGAATCTATCCGTCTCTGCATCTTCCTCTTCTGGTTAGTCAGCCATCTTTATTTCTCTTTCCTTGTGACCTACAGGTGGCATTCGGCAAAGGTCCAAGTTTTTCAAGACACATCGCAATCAGTTCGGTGCGTATCGACCGGCAAGTAATCGTTATTCCCCAGTTGAAAAACATTCTCTCGTGTGTCTTTGAAAAACAATTATCTCTGTTCGTCAACATATAAACATCACGTGTGACACGATCACCTTTTTCACACACACATATCCTTAGTAAATACTTATTTAATAAACAGAGTGATTTTTTTCTGTCTCTATGTCCATAACAATGGCCTCTTAAAGGTAAATACTTTGCTGACAAAAATATATCTGTCTCTTAAACAATCGACTCAAGTCGGACTTAGCAGTTTCTTTTTAAATAAATAATAACTAAGAAATTGAAATATATTTTTGAATTTTTGAAAGGGATTAACTAATCAATGATACTATTCTACTTTTTCCGTCTTTCGATCAAATGTTGCGCTTTTAGTAATGGAATAAACAAAAGGTTTGGTAGTTCAATACTAACCTGAGAAGAGAGATGGGTAATGATATTTAAAAACAGGGCGAGAAAGAGAAGGCACATAAGAAATTTATGTTGTTTGATACGAAGGTAAAGAGACACATTACAGAAATGGAAGTTAAGTAGTTGAGAAGAGGGTTAGAAGAGAGAGAATAGACAAAAGATCGGGTCATATAATTAGATGGTAAAAAAGAAGGGGACATCAAATATAGTTAGGTGTTTTGATGAGAGGTTAGGGAGAATAAGGACAGAAGAAAGCTTGGTTGTGCATTGAGAGGATAAGGAAAACGAGGTCTGAGAAGAAAGGTAGTTCAATCCGATGGTAAGAAAAGAGAGAGAACGGAAAAGGAGGTTAAATAGTCAGGAAGAGAGAGAATCGAGAAATCTAATATTAGCTTACTAAGAAATGTATTTGTACGTGAAAACATTTCGTTTGTAGGATATTTAGTTGAAAACATGGACAGCAGCTGAGACTGGAAAGGATAAATGAGAAAATTAAAGAATACAAGGAGATTGTTAGTGATGGAAAAATACATGATATGATGGATAAGCTTAGTTGCCAACACCGTGGAATTTCCAAAGGTTCCGCATGTCTCTAGTCTTTTTCATTATTGCTATTGCGTCATTTCTGTACGTAGTATTACTTTTACTCACAAAAAATTACATCATTTGTAGCTGGTGGCACCTACTGGGCGTCAAAAGACAAGCCTCTTTACTGCTGTAGCACCCTCTATATTATTCCAGCGGATTTTCGTAATGCTGACCAGCCAGCAGATTTGATTCTTCTCCCGATTTCAAGTTTTTAAAAACTTTCTTTTGGATTTATTTTCTTCAATTGTATTAGAAACCGTCAATCCAAATTGTTTTCAGTTTCTAAGTTGGTCTGGCTGGCTTTGTATGTATCGCGTGTACTGGTCGCTCTCATGGAGCTAAAGGGTGGGATATTCAAACATTTAGTCCTTATTACGTTAAGAAAAAACGGTCCTTGTGTGTGTGTGTGCTTTTTTAAAAATCTTTCCATAATAGTTTTTTAATGGGGGTTCAGTTAACAGTCTAAATCTATGGAAAATCTGTCCCTTAATTTGTATCAAGGTGTGTTCACGCTTGCTAATAATTCTTCGATGTTGAGAATTTGGACTTTTTCAGTGATCACCGCAAAATAAAAGGTCAAAGGAGTAATCTATTGGTCACCCCCAACGGGAAAGTTGTCGAAAAACTTTGGTCATGTGACAGTTCATATTGAGTGACCTCCAAGACTTATTCATTCAACAAGGAAGGTTGTAACTTGTCTCTCATTTTTTAAAATTGTTTTATCATCATACTGTCTATTTTCAATCGACTGCAGTAGTAATCTTTCTGGGTGTCTTCCTTCAGTTGACTTTTTTCCTATCAGGAACAACAAAAACAATCCTCATCAAATTTTGGGGAGTGAAAATTAACATTACCGTACAGTGACGAACAAATGATTGGTAGTCGTTCTCTTACCGATTGTGCAAGTCATACATATCTACCAAAATTTATGATAGAAATACGCAAGCATCCATTTCATTCTAATAGATAAATAAATACATTAATAAAATGGAAATTGCCCTACTGCAATTTGTCATCACGATCAGTGGATTGTTAAGTTGGTGTCTTACCGACTGAACAAAACAGACCGTCTCATATATTTGCAGAATTAGTATTATAGACATGTAAAGAATTATTCCATCCTTGTAAATAAATACATTTATGATTGCCGTGATCAGCTGATGCGTAGTACACAATGAAAAGGAAGAATAAAAACTATGCATTTGCAGATTACAGCAATTTAAAAACCAATTGTTCTACTAAAATACTTTTCCCATACATGTGGGCATATTTTTTTTTTCAAATCCTTACATATCCATTAATAATTTGCGGTAATCATCTCCAGTCGGAGTAAGAGTAGGGGTTGAGTGTGACCCTCTAACCACCAGACTTGTTCATATCTAGTATTTCCAGATCTGTAGACGAACTTCTGTCAAAATGTCTTTTTGCATGGTCAGCAAGTCACTGGCTTGTTACACGGAGTGCCACTTTTCTGTATCCCTACCTCTTCTCCCCTTCATCAGGATGCATGGTGGCCAAACAAATAGCGGCTCGGAGAATGGACCGGATGAGATGAGTTCGAATTCCAGCCCATAGTTTTTGACTGTTTCGCACTAATACCTTTGGGGATGGCCTGAACCAATTTCTCCCCCCCCCCCCGCTATACGTACAAAAAGGCAAGTGAAGTGAATGACGGCACCAGGGACAAGAAAATAGTACAGTAATATTCGGAGGATTAAAACTGACAGTTCAAGCCGTAGCAACCAGGCGAGATATACTAACTCGTTCCTGTAGCTCATTCCGAAAGTAATGGAGAGCGAGTTCGCTGTCATCGGAGTCGAAGTGGAGCAGGGTTGATCAGATGAGCCTTCGAGAGAATAAGCCTGAACAGTAACCAGCAGTTGCAGAAGATTGACAGGGTCATCCCTATCGACATTCAACGAAAAGACCTGCCAATCATGAGATTTAAATCAATTATCCGAGTAGCTTTATGCAGTCTGGATTGTCTTAATTCTCCACTCGAAAATCTTGATTATATATATGAAGATTCGCTACTCAAACACGTTTATGCCTCTGACTTGTTTAAGCTTCTCCTGGCGAATAATTTCGTTTATTTTAGATTCCTATTTGGAACATTTTTGGTGGGGGATGTATATCATTGTGGTATCATCTTTTATCTAATTTGTTTTAGTTTAGAGGTTGGCTATTACTCGTTATATTTATTTTTGTTTTTCTTTTTGGTTTATCTAATGGAGTTGAATTTCTGTTGGTGGTTATGGATTACAGATTACAAACCAGGGTGTTTTTGTTACAGTAAATAATTTTTCTATCGGTTCTTTTGTGGTATTTCTATTTTGACAGTATTATATTCTCAGTAAAATCTATTTCTTAATTTTAAGGTCTTTTTTATAGGACTTTTGTGGGTTGTTTGATTATATTGGGTTTGATCTATTTCCTCGTGTCTAAACAAAATATGCTGATTAGATTGATCGTTAAGGTGGCTATGTGAATAAGATATATGTGTTAATTGTTTTTAGTATATCAATATGTGGGTTATTGAGTTATGTTTTTAATAGACATTAAGATCAGTGCCAGCATTTTAGCACTATTTCATTTTTTTTTTGTATGATAATTCTATCAAATGTTTTTTCTTGTCTATTGGCAATCTAAAGGTTTTGAATTCCTCATTTAGGGATAGGTGACATAGGGTTTCAATATTTTGGCATGTGTGTGTTTGTTTTAATATTTTCCATTTTTACAGTAAGTAGGATATCACTATCACTCAGTCTTCAATAATATGCCGACACTGATGTACTATTTTTATACCTTTCATTTATAAAAAATGATATATATTTGGATAATCTAAGTTTAAATGATGTTTCCGATATTCTCATAATATATTCCACTTCTTAGATTTTCTTCCAGGTTGATGTTTTGTTTGATATACGATATTCGATTTAAGACATTGTTCAAAGTTGTTTGTATCAAACACTGTATGAAATAAACCCGTCGTGCATCGAATATTGTATCATTTCATATTATATTGCGTCCCATTATATAACATATCGTTTTGTAATGCTGATAAAGAAACACTTCCATGTTTTTCTATGTACAGTCTAAAAATATCCACGACTTTGTGCCATGCAATCAAGTTTTCATCAGTGTTATTTCAACGTGTAATTCCATTACGATTTCATGATATGATTTTAGTTTTTGTTCATGTAATTTAGTTTCATTTGAATTTGTATTCGTAATTGTATTCTCCATTGTGGAGTTCATCGGCAATTTTACCATAGCCCTGTTCCGGGAGTGTCATAGGTATATAAACAGGAATGCATATATCCATTCTCCTCCCCCTCCCCCTCCCCCTCCTCCTCCTCCTCCTCCTCATCATCATCATCATCATCATCGGTCTTTTAACGTCCGTCGTTGGACATAGACCTTCCCCAGAGTTCGCAACAATTCTCTATCATGGGCATTGCAGTGCCAGTATTTTCTAAATTTGCCCAGTTCATCTCGACGTCTTCTATTTTATTGGCCTCGGTTTCGCAAGTGATCTGTGGGGATCCATGTTGTGAGTCGTGATATCCATCGGTTATCTATCATTCTTGCAGCATGGTCTACCCATTGCCATTTAAGTTTCCTAATAGATTCTATGATATCCCTGACTCCTGTTTTCTTCCTTATATACTGTGCTGTCTGGTGGGGTTGTGAGGTTGAGCATGATTCTCTCATGTGCTCGTTGCATGCTTCTAAGTTTGCAGATTTGTCTCTTGGTAAGGTTCCATATACATATATAAATATCTTATGTCTCGGTATCGTAGCCAGAAAGATTCGTGCGATTTGCATATTAACAGTCTATCAAAATAAAGATGATACCTACTTTGTAATAAGCTATGGGACGTTCACTGCTGATTATTTGCCTTCAAGCATAAATAATCCGTCTGCATGACTCCTCGACACTGAATATCGGAGTTTCGGGCTCTTAAAGATGTGACTAACAGCCAATTTCTAGAACAAGAGTGGCCATTAGAGTACCTGTTATCGTATCGATCGTTTGAGAGAGTAAAAGAGATGGAGATTAAATACCCACGGCTCATTATATATTTGCTTTTGTTGTGTTCAGTTGATGAACTTAAAATAAAAGATTCCGCCTGGAATAAAAACAATATATTCACAAATGAGATCACGCAGGGCAATTAAAATAATATTACAAAGAATTTATCGGCTCAAACAGGGTCAACTACTTTGTTCCAAAATATTCATTCAAATATCTCAGCCGAATGAAGCAAAGTAGTCTAAAGAGTATGAGCCAAGAAATTCTTTTTCATATATATATATATATATATATATATATATATATATATATATATGTACATACAAATCAAGAACACAATGTAGTGTATGGGAAAACAGATCTAAGTAAGAATAAAATACCCTCAGAGAGGAAACATACCACAACGAGATAATAGCAAAATGCCAACACTATATCCTTCTAATATATCATTTATGACTACCAACAAGTACAATATCCCTGTTAAATAAAACAGAAAAATATAACAAGCAATGACCAACCACTGAACAGAGGAAAAAATATAAAATTTATATGGATAAAATAAAAGAAAGACCCTTCAATCTAGAGGAATATGCATCCTCCGAAATGACCCAGATAGGGATATATAATAAACCGAATCATTCGTCAGAAGAATCCGAAAGAGGGTAAAAAAACATGTTTGTGTAGCAAATCCCTTACTTCATTATATATATATATATATATATATATATATATATATATATATATATATATATATATATATATATTGTTAAAAAGATGATTCAGAATGTGCAATTGTTGTTATATATAACATATGCTTGTTCCATTGACACGTTTCACTGGGCTGGTCAATTTCTTCAGAATAAAAAGAATATCAATATCGAGGAACATTTATGAGCCATAATCACCTGTTGGTGTGTTGGGCTCTTTGTGGCTGCTATTGTCTCTTTATGGCTGTCACTTATTGTAATAATCCATATTGCTTTCATGGGTAACCGACAATTGAGCTTGTACATATTCGCTCATGAAGTAATGGATAATTAAATCGGATGATATCTTTAAAGGAGCAATGACATCAACAAAGCCAATTACACCAGAAGCTCTGATCAGGGCCTATGAAATAGTGAATTCCTTTTGAAGATCAACGAAATCTACTTTTGAGACCTAATGCTAGATTCAGGGAAATACAAATGTCCCACCAATATCCGAAAGTAGAGCTTTCCTATAAAATCCTCTCGTAAGTCAAAACTGCGTGAAGCAAAGAGGCAGTTATCATAAATTTGTATGGAATTCTTTCAGCGTTCCCAGGCCCACAAAATTGCGATAATGGTTGGCCAATTTTAGAAAATAGCGATGTAAAAATGTCCCGATCCTTATGATCACACTGTCATATGCAGGTCTTCTTGGAGAATTCACATCTTCAGGAACGCCCATTTCTTCCTTTCTCAATCCTGAATTTAGGAAAAAAATAATTAATCTCTTTTTAAAGGCTATTTCCGGCATGGTGCACACGCTATCAAATCGGCCCCCTCCCAGTGTCATTCTGAACACCTTAATGCGTCACCATTTGCATTTTTCCACCTTTTTCCTCATTCTCATTCGTTCTGAACGGCAGATTGAGTTTTGCTCCTTTCTCAACATTTTTTTTAATTAAATGGAATTTAAAAGAAAAAAAATTGAATTTTTGTCTTGTGTTTTTTGTTGGCATTTAATTTTCCCTCTTCGTTCAATCTTATTCTACCTTTCAAATTTGCAACTTTCCCCTCCCTGAATTTGCCCCCCAGAGTTCTATTTTTGGATTACTTATGTTTTTTTTTTGGTTGTCGTAGAAAATGGACTTGAATTTTTGTTTATACTTTTGCAACCTGTTTTACTATATTGTGATTTTTTTTCTTCTTTCTTTTGTTTATTCCTTCATTTTTTTTACATTGTTTGCTCCTACCCTTTTCTCTCCTTCTGTCAGGCTTTTTTTTCTTTCTTCATGTTTCGTTCTTCTTATTTTTCTCTCTCCTTTTCTCTTCATTTTTGCCTTTCTCTCTTTTTGCCATTCCTTCCATGTTTTTCTTTTCTTTCGACACGCATCTTTCTTTTCTCGTTTCTTGTCTTTTCTTTCTTTCTTTCTTTTTTCTTTCCTTTCTTCCATTCTTTCTTTCTTTCTTTCTTTCTTCCTTCCTTTCCTCCATCATTTCTCTCTCACTGTTTTACTTTTCACATTTTGTTTCTTTTTTTAATGTTTTATTCCTTTTTTTCCTTTTCTTTTTTTTCTCCACATCTCGATTCTTCTTCTTCATATTTATTAATTTTATATTTTTCTCATGCTTTGTTTTCACTTCTTTCTTCATTTTTTCTCATTTTATGCTTGTTTTCTTTTGTTTTCTGATTCTTTTCTCCGTTTTATTCTCACCTCTCTCCCTTTTTTCTTTTTGTCACTAACCACTTCAATGTATGGCAACCTTACATTTGGTTTCATTGCCAATAGCTATTGTTTCTTCCTCTCAAAAATCCAAATGATTCATAGCAAATTTTCTCATTAAAGCAGACGGTTTTTGCTACGACATTAATGATTAAAAAAAAAATGCCAACGGCAGAAATGGTTGATTTCAGCTGTCCTATTGCAGACTTCCGGTTTTCACTGTGGTAAACAATATGGCGGTCGAAATGGCTAAAGCCCCGGGCAACATCAACAAAAAAACAGAGGTTAATTACATTGAACTCATAGGACAGTGAAATTAGATTCTGTTTAGTTATCGACAGAATATCTAAACTGCTGTAATCATGAACCAGTTGGAGAGCTTCGTGGTTGCAACACTCGAAAGTAAACATGATATTGTTTTATTTGTGTTAAATTTGTAGATGCTGTGAAGATAGGAAAGAAAGGGACAGAATTAAGACATAATTGCGTATTCTCAAGTGAAAAAAAAAATTCAATGTTTCACATTCTGAATACGATGAGGACAATACGTATGCCACGCTGAATGTGCATAAGAAAATCCAGACAAATATTCCAGTACAGAATATCGATAAATGTTTCCGATATAACCTGATTTTATGACGATAAATTATTTCCAAGGCTGGTTTGATCTTCTATACGTACTAATACATGTCTCTTTTCTGATATTTATAAGTGAACAACAACAGGCTTGGTTGATGGTTGCTACTGATAGATTATATCTCAAACATGACGGGGGGAAGAGGAGAGAAAAGAAAGTTAGGTAGTTTGATAAGAGGATCCGAAATGTAAGGGTAGTAAAAAAATTGATTGGTAGGTTGATGAGACGTTAGGAAATATATTTAGATAGTGGTGGGAAAGAAAAGAGAAGGAACAGCAATTAGGTAGTTTATTAGAAGCATTGGAAAAGAGGGGAGCCGATTCAATGCTATACTATGTGTGACAAGCACGGCTTTTATCATGCATACGATTTAAAAGGCTGGTATGGCATAGCACATAGACCATACCTATGGAGTATCAGATATTAAAAATGTTTGAAGAAAGAGAAGTCTGTAAAAGCTTATCATGGGAGCAGTAACTGTTGCCTTGGGAAAGTAATTTGTGAAAAAAGATACTGCTCACATAATCAATAACCTGCGCTCTACGTAAGTATGATTTATGGACAAAAAACGCCGATGGAAAGCAGGACAGTGAGAAAAATGAATGAACCGGCATACGTCAACTTTTTGGTTCAATGTGTGAATCAAGCTAAGGTGGATTCAACTTGCTGTTGCAGTGACTGCTGCACAGGGACTGGGTATGGAAATATTTGTTTAACGAAGAAAGGAGTTAAAAACACCTTTAACTCACGGTACAAACGTTGCCGTTAAAGGATAAAAAAAGTGTTTGCTACCGTTTTTGACTGAAACGATGCCCTCTCTGTAAGCATGGATAATACACCTGGAGATGCAGAATAACTGTTCAGTCAAAATACAGCTAGAATAACAAACGTAACGAAAATTATGAGTACGATTGTCTATCCCGGTATGATATCATTATAAATCATACTATAAGTGAGAGTATTCCTGCATATAGAATTATTTCTCTTAGAAAAACTGTCAACCGAAACTGTCACAAAAACTTTCAACTGTGCTCTCTGTAAAGGTTTAAGATAGTTTACCTCTACCAAATGGCTGTATATCTATCGTGTGTACAAGCTACACCAGTCGAGCTAGAGGGCTGGAAATTTGAACATTCACACTTTATCATGCATAGAAAGAAAATATTTCTTTCTTTTTTTTTTTTTTTTTTTAAACTCCCCTCACTTCCCAAGTAGGGTTTTCTCAGGCCTAGGGTAAAAATTACTACCAAAAAAAAAAAAAAAAATCAAGAGAAATAACATTCATTGATCACCCCTTTTTTGCTTATAATTTCAGCAATCAATCCCAACGCAGCATGCTGTCAAAGGACGTCGGTCACCTAACAGTTTCTCCATGGAGAGATAACAATATAGCACTATGTACCAGAAAAAAAACAGAAGCCTGAAACATCATTCTATGATGTTTCAGGCATTCGAAAACTGAAATCGCAATGTGTGGGTCATGTTGTAAGTATGGTAGAAAACTGCTGTACATCACGACTCAAAACATGGATCCCCAGAGATCACCTGCATAACCGAAGCCAGTAGAATACAAAGTGGCAAATCATACTAGACGGGTTCCGATAGTATTGGTTCTGCAACGCCCATTAAGTCTGGCGAATCATTCGGAAAGTACATGTCCAACGATGGATGATAAACGGTTGATAATGATTGTATTTAGATAAAAACATCGAGAGACAACAAGATTGGACGGAATAAGGAGAAATAAAAACAGAGGCAGAATATAAGGGTTAACTTTAGTTAATATTCGTGTTGTTGCCAAGGTTCAATAAGTGAAATGGTATTATAAAACAGAGAATATATACAGATGTAGATAAGAATTTATCATACATATTTTCTTTCATGCGTTCAAAGGAGTAAGCGCAAATATGCAAAGAAAAGTTCACAAAAGTGCACAATTATAGACCCACATACACACATAACCACACCCATATATATATATATATATATATATATATATATATATATATATATATATAAATATATATTTATATATGTGTGTGTGTGTGTTTGTGTGTATATACATATGCATCTATCTATCAATATATGCATAAATACACACACACACAAATATATATATATATATATATATATATATATATATATATATATATATATATATATAGGTACGTACAGACGGATGTACATACACACACACACACACATATTTACACATATATGAATACATCTTTCTCTCTGTCTCTGTCTCTCTCACTCTCTCTGTGTATATAAATGATAGTGAATGTATGTCTATGTACCCCTAACTTTTTGTCCAGACGTTCACTAAAACCCCGTAAACCATAAAGTGAGGGGAGAAAATAAGAAAACGAACCATAAACGTCTTTCTTGTTGATTCCTTTGAAAAGAAATGATGGAGAAGAGGAGGAGGAAACGCCATATTGGTTTCGCTTTTAGGATGCCATATTGATCGGGATATTGATCCGTAAGATGAAAAAAAAAATAGGAACGTTTACAAAGATTGGCATTTAGATACGGACATGTGTAGGGAAGACATAAAAAGTTAAAAGATACTAAGCAGGAGAACTAATTAAAACTTCCAATATATATATATATATATATATATATATATATATATATATATATGTGTGTGTGTGTGTGTGTGTGTGTGTGTGTGTGTGTGTGTGTGTGTTTAAATTGTACCGGAAAGCATGAGTACTACATTTGGTTCCTGCTTGAATCACCATGGGTAACATCTTGTTTATAAAGAAAATGGACGTGTACATGTATATATAACTTATGTGACTTTACTGCAATAGGCATGAATGCATAGTGTATGTTAGTATGCATGTGTATGCATATCGAATTCTCGGTGTTGAAGAATTTAGATATTAAACTTTGTTGAAAACTGGCCTGAATGTGAGGCATACTTATATCAAAAGTTTGCTCCATTCGATGTCTTTACAGAAAAAAAAAAAGGTGAAAAGTGTATATCGCGATTGTTTTCCCGCTAGACGTTATACAGAAAATGTGCTTTTTGTCTGTACTCCCCAGATTCTCTCTCTCTCTCTCTCTCTCTCTCTCTCTCTCTTACATCCTTTTACCATTTTGCCACTCAAAACCAAGCCTATCATTCAATATTCCAATCATCACCGTTCTATTTCTATGCTTGTAAACGGTCCAAAACCTTGTTCATATAATTTAATAGCTATTTTTTCTTCGTTTTACGCCATTTCAGCGTACAAAATTTTTATTGATACAATTTACTTTTATGTATGGGGGTGAATACTATATATCTATGTATATATATATATATATATATATATATATAGGGGTTGTGGGTTTTGTGGGGTGTGCATTATGTAAATCTATTGACCCTTTGACATAAATTGAATGATAGATGGTTTTCATCCCGTTAACATTCGACGGTCGTATGTCAGTTGTCAGAACGGAAGTGGCGGCTATTTTCTCATCTGCTCCAGCCTTCAATTTTTTCGTTTTTTCTTTTCTTGTTCGTTTGTTCCATTTTATTTCCTTTACTTTTTCTTTGTGACTTAATCATCAGCCCTTCCTTCTTTTCCATTCACTCATCGAATAACTAATCAATCACGGCTTTCCCTCCTTCTCCAATAACCACACGTCACTTAATCGACCTATTGATTATTAGAAACTCCTTCACAGAGATCGGTCATGGGAATTTCGAAATAGGAAGATTGGTTGGAACCTTATTAAATGCGAACGATTGACCATATCCCCTTGTGTCCGAGAAGACTAGTTCCTTTCATTTCTCTATTCGCCAGAGCTCGTTTAAGTTAATTCAGTTTCTGCTCATACAATTGTTGTATTATATTCCTATCAGAATCAGTTTGCAGATTTTGCACTACTGAAAAACAAACAGAAAAATAAATTTAACAATCATAAGTTGTGTATTCAAAATAATTGTATTGGAGTAGAATTTGGATTTTTTTACTTGTGATTGACTGAAAGATTGTCACTAATACAAAATTTCTGAGGTCGCCAATATCAAGGCGGGAGTAGCTAAGTGTTATTAACGCCGATGAAAACAGAGTAAGAAGAATGGACGTGTTTTTATTCTTATTTATTGTTCAATTGCAACGAACGTTGACAGGTCTATGAATGTCAAAAATGTTTTCGATCAGACCAAATTTGAATAGGTTCACGGCATTCATGAAAAAAAAAATAAGAGTAGAGAAAGCAGGCAGTGAAGGAGGAATTTTTCACTTCACATGAAGTCATTCTTTTTGAAAAAATCAATACTTGTGATGAAAAACGAACAAAAAAAGAAAGAAAGAAAAGAATGAAGAAAGATCTGATCACAAGAGAGAAAGAAAGAGAAGATAGCAAATGAGCAAGAAAAAGAAAAGAAGTAGACTGTATTTACAACTAATGAATACACTTCATATATATATATATATATATATATATATATATATATATATATATATATATATAAATCCCAATGAATTCCATCGAAGCTCGGGCGATATTTTTCATTTTTTTTTTTTTGATGTAATTATCATCAATTTTTTTTCCAGACGTTTTGATGGGTATTAACTTGAATTATCAATTGGAAACTAATAGTTTTATCATAGAAACAAATGTTGACGAATGTCACCAAATCCTATCAAAAATTGTATAAATAAGATTTCAAGTTTTGCAACAGAATCTGTTCTTTTTCGCGTTATTAGATTAAGCACTGTTCGATATGCCCCGTTTACTTACCGTCGTAGAACAAAAGCAACTAAAGTTAAGATGAAATTATATTAGTCAAGCATGAATAAAAGCTGACAATGATTAATGTAATAATATAATAGTACAATCATCATCATCAGCGGCAGCAGCAGCAGCAACAGTCTTTTATCGTCCATTGTTGGTCATAAACCTTCCTCAAGATTTGCCACACTTCGTGAGAGTCTCTGAGCTAATATTTTCTGAACCTGTCCAGTTCGTTTCGTTCGTTTATGTTCCACTGGCCTCGGTTCCACATTTGATCTTTGGGGACCCATGTTGTGAGTCGTAATGTCCATCGGTTTTCTGACATTCTTGAAACATGACCAACCCATCACCATTTGAGTTTTCTCATAGTTTCTATGACTTCTTGGAGACCTGTTCTTTAGTTTTTTTCCCCAAGTATACCTGTTGTCTTCCAGTCTCTCCATGTGATGTCGATAATGATTCTCTCGTGTGCACGTTGCATGCTTTTCAGTTTAAAGGTATGTCTCTGAGTTAGGTTCCATGTTTCAGCTCTATAAGTGACCATCAGGACGATGCATTGATTTTATATATTTTCTTTTTTTAAGATTAATGAGACTTTCTTTTCTTGAAAGTTGAGCTTGCTCTGCCGAAGGCTAGCTATCCTTGAGAGATTCTCTGCTTGATCTCTTCTCTTGAGGTTTCTATTGATATCAGTGCATGAAAACAACAAAAATGTACTGAGCCACCGGGAGAAATGAAAGATTAGTTAAAAGGATTATATTTGATAGTTTTACCAACTCAAGTAGCTCATTTAGTAGAGCAGTTGCCGTACATAAGCAAACTTCCTAAAAAAAGGTATTTGACTTAGTGTCTCACATCGAACTTATTTCTTATTTCTGAGCGGTGCTTTTGCTAAACTGCAACGGGTAGATTACGTCCTGGGTAGTTGCAGTGAAAAACAAGAACCAGTAGTTCAGGGATTCGTTGACCCTCCATGGTAATAGAATAAGCAGGAGGAAGAGAAACTTCATTGTCAATGGATTCTCATACTTGTAAAATATTGCAATATGCAATTATTCTGCAAGTATTAATTTCAATAAAAGTCCTAAATGGCAATTATGATGGTTTTCTTTTCAAATACAAAAATGCTGACCTCGCTCCCCAAGGCATCATAGCTGCTTTTAAAAAACATTGATCAGAATATATGTTCTTTAAATGATGTCACATCTTTCAATGACGGAACCTCTCTTCCTTCTTCCCTCTTTCTATTGCTTATCGTAAATGGAACCGACAAACAGACCGACCGAAAAGCATCTTTTTGAGATTTGTTGTTAGTAGTTGTCTGATCGGTGAAGACGAGCTGGCGATTATTCTGCCAGACGCAGTGGAATGAATTCATGAATAAGCCTAAGGGTAAAAATATTGATAGTCGAAATCTTACTTACAAATCAACGTTTGGGTTTGCCGAGAGAATGGCTAGCGGCGATGCCTCTTTTTAAGTTATGAGCGTACCCAACTGTTGGCTGTCAATGCTTTATAGAAGTACTAAGTAAATCCTAAATAAGTCAGGCTCAGCAGTGCACTGATTAAACACTTTTGTGGAGGTAGGATCTACTGGCTTAGTCTGGACTGTACGTAGTGGATGGTATGTGAGAAGTTCTTCCTGAAAGATACCCCGTAAAAAAGTTGTGTGAAAAAAATTAAACAAAACAACTTATTCTGTACGTGAAAATGCTGCAAATAATCATTAGAAATAATACAAGGTTTCTACCGAAAGTATCTAGCCGTTTAATATTCACGAAATGATAAAATACCACGGGCAATAATCCCCCAGAGGTCTTCAAATTACACCTTCCCCTTGGGATCTGAAACACTTATCGTAGCCTTTTGTAAGTCCTCTTCCGGGTTTTTTTTCCTGACGGCCCCAGTTGGGAATCTCCCCGCAAGAGACCTGAGGTTGTAGGGGTCAAAAGTTAACTTGATGGTGGTGGTGGTGTGGGGGGGGGGGTAATATACATTGGTGATGTGATGTTTTGCCAAAGGGAACTCCTGCTGGAGACGGCATAATAGGCAGACTCGGTCATTGTCAATTTGGCGGTCATACTGTACACAAGTACACTCAATGGCATATACTACCAACAGAGTAGCCCCAGAGGAGAGTGTAAGCATTTATGGTTGGTACCTGTAAAACATATATGGTTTTGAGGCATTCTTCCTGTTGTTCCTTACTAACTAAGCAGGTATGGTGGTTACCCTCCTCACCCATGGAGCTGAAACACGGTCCGTAACCAAAAGATAGACACTCGAAGTAAGAACTATGCTATGTACAGAGGAGAAAATCATGCTCAAAATCATTTGGAGAGATCACAAGACAGCACAATATATTAAGGAAAAAAAACAGGTCGGATAGATTATATATTTCATTTGAAAAGCTAATTGGCAACTGGCTGGTCATGTTGCAAGAATGTCAACCGCTGGATATCATGGCTTACACTGTGGATCTCCAGGGGTTATAAGCAAAACTGTCCCAGCGGAAAATAAGATGATATTACGTACTAGGCAATTCAGAAAGTACCGGCTCCACGATGCTCATGATAGAGAAGGTTGATGAATCTTGAGGAAAGGTATATGTCAAAGGGCAGGCGTTGAAATTCTGTTTGCTACTGTGTCCATTAACTTACATTGCGCGTCATCATCAGTCATTTAATGTCCATTTTTGGACATAGACCTTCGCCAGGATTTGCCATACTTTTCTATCGTGGGCATCGCAAAGCGAGTATTTTCTGAATTTATCTAGCTCGTCTATCCATCTAGTACTCGGCCGGCCTCTGTTGCGCATGTGATCTCTGGGGATCCATATCGTGAGTTGTGATGTCCCTTGGTTGTCTGCCATTCTTGCAACATGGTTAGCCCATTGCCATTTGAGTTTTCTAAAAGATTCTATGATGTCTCTGACTCCCTTCTTCACTCAGGTGCTTGGTGCTGTCTTGTGAACTCTCCATGTGAGGTTGAGCATAATTCGTTCATGTGCACGTTGCATGGTTCTCAATTTGCAGGTCTGTCTCTATTCTAAGATATTTTATTTAGTGCTACTAAAAAACGCAAGGAGAAGTCAATTCGTGCCTCAGTATTTAAGGGTAATAATGAAAAATGCATGCAGCTTCAACCGTAATTCGAAATCCGTCTGTTAATTTAGTTTTCTGTTGACGGTGGTAGAATATAATGCTGAAATTTTAAGAAAGTTTAGATTATAACTAATTTCAATATTAAATTTGTTTAATCTAATGATGTATATCAGATGAGCATTATTCGTAACTCAGACTGATTTGTCTGGCGTAGTTATTTTAAGCCTTACTTATCCCCCTTAGTAATATCAGTTCTTTTGGTTACTTGGTAGATGGCGCCTCAGTTTTTATCTGACACAATACAGTTCTTTGATATATTTTTTGTACATTTTTTTTCGAAGCAGTAGGTTTCCTTATCTTAGAAGATTATGAATAAATAAATATATAAATAAATAAAAATATATCATGGCGCCAGTACTACAAGGAAAGCTACCGAGATTTTTCATGATATTTTTTCTTTCTTCTTTCTTTTTTCACCTTGCAAAATCCTTCGTGCGTGTTTGTCAGAAACAGAATTCAACTATTTTTTCACAAAATATAATTCTATTGATATTTTTTCCAGTTTTCTTCTCTTGTTTCTTTAGCGTCATTTTTTCATCTTTTCTTCATTTTGATTGCGTCTTTTACATCTTTTTTTATTTTGATTCTATCTAGTTCAACTTTCTTACTTAAATTTTGATGTGTATTTCTTCGAACATGCTTAGAAATTTATCAGTTTTTCAAAAAGTTTTCCTTAAGATACATTACTTACTATTTTTTCATTCTCCTTTTTTTCGTTTCTTTCACTCGTTCCTCTGCTTTGTCTTTAGTAGTTTTACTTTCTTTTTTCATTCTCACAATTTTTTCTTCATTTCTAACTCATTCTTTTCTCCCTTTGTGAATGGTCTCTATTTTCTTTTCAAGTCTTATTTTTGTTCGGAAGTTGATTTAGTTCTCTTTCTTTCATTCTTTCTTTTTTTCTTTCTTTCTTTCTTTCCTCCCTATATTTTTCTTCCCATCCGTATCATTCATTCATTCTTCCTTTCTTTTTTACTTATTTTTGTTACCTCTCAAACCACATGAAAAATTCCCTCCATTGTTCTATTGTTTCTCTCTCCTTTCTATTTACTTTTATTCTTTTCATTTTCCCCTGTCTGTCATTTACCGATTTTCTCTCACCATTTCGACTATTCCTCGCCCCCGGTACACGTACTCTTCTATTCCTTCCCCTTGGAAATTCTCCATTTTCTTCCAATTCTTTCTATCCTGTCATTTTCCTCTTTTGCTTGTTCAGTATCTATTGTCCTTCAACTTTTTGGGGTAATTTATCATAATCTACCTCTGGCTTGCTAGGCCCGTCTAAGCTCTGCAAAGGTCTCGTTAAGGGTACCGTGTGGAAATCATCCTTTATTTGATAAAAACGATTTGAGAGTTTGTTTGCTTTCTGCTCTTCGATTTTTATTGTTTTGACGTCCATTCTTATTTCTCCTTTTGATTTTATTTTAACCATAGTTTTTTTTATTCATTCCTTAAATTTTTGAACATCCACAGTTCAAGATTCGAAGAAATTATTTTTCACTCTACACGTTTGTTACACTTCTCTCACATGAAAAAATGCCTATCTGTTATTTTCTGTGATTTAGGAACGGTGACTAAATCTCAACATGCAACGACTACCATAATTCATATCCCAAAATGCATAAAACCCCAAAGTATATATATATATATATATATATATATATATATATATATATATATATATATATATATACTAGAATGTAATGACAATTCAGCATACTTAACTATGAATACATGAGATTTTAACTTAACCATCTACCTATCCCCCTCTCCCTCTCTCCCACTCTCTCACACTCTCAATATTCTTTTCCTCTCTCTCTCTCTCTCTCATTCTCTCTATCTATGTAGGAAAAACAATCTCCGTAACCAAATGATGAATAAACCATTTATACCACAAGACAAATACTTTTTTTAGCCTAATCTCACCCCTTGACAATGCACCTAATCCAGTGGAGGATACTAATCACTCATATCGAATATTATTCAGTCAAAATCTTTGATGGATATTCTGGCAGACTGCCGACTAACTGAAACGACTTCATTGCTCTGTGTGTGTGTGTGTGTGTGTGTACAAGCACCTGTGCGCGCGTCCAGAGGTCAAAATATATAAGAGCCTCGATTACAAGGCATCTGCATCAAATTGCTGATAAGTTAGGGCACACATACACACACACACACAGCTGTCTGTGGATGACACAATAATAAATGCTCCTCTATTAAGGGTTGAGCACTCTTTTACTGAGGTCACTCATCCACCGTGAGCTTACGCAATGCTCTTCCATAGGAATAGAGCACTCCGGTGGATGAGAGATTTCTTTGTAAATAGATATATCACTTAATTCCAGCTTCACTGACTGTCCAGTTCCGTAGTCCAGAAGTAAGATATCGGCCTACGGGTCTGAAGTAAAATATAGTCAAAATTAGAGAGATGAATTTTAAAAAAGGATAAAAAAAAGATCAAAGCATATATATGATAATAATAGTAATAATAATAATGATAATATATATATATATATATATATATATATATATATATATATATATATATATATATATATACATGTGCGTGTATATGTGTGTATGTGTGTGTGTGTTTGTGTGTGTGTGTATGTATACATGCCTGAATATATATATATGATAAATAAACTAATAAAAATAAAAGGAACTGAAAAAATAGAAATTGAAATCAAGTCAAACTGACTGCTTTTAAGATAATGTAGGAACCTTTAATATCAGGTGTATTTCCTATTGATAATACGATTCACTATAGTATTTCTATTGTATTTTTTTAACCAGATTACCTTAATCATCACTCTTAGTTTTTTATCTGATTATTCTATCACATATTTTCTCTCCACACTCAGAATATTACTATGAAAGCCTGTCTCTTGGAGACCTGACCCCTTGATGACCCCACCCACTCAAGACATCCATCGCTATCACAAAAATCTAGTAGACTGACCCACAACACCAGGGTATATCTAAAATTGAACTCCCATTTTACCGATTGCATCTCTTGCTCTACCTACTCTGAAAATGTCTGACCTTTCCGCTGAGGATGAAGCTTTTTTTGCTTCAAAATTTGTTCGGAATAACTCTATGTAAATAAACAACTCTATTTATACAACACGCTCCGACTGTGTGTCAACATTTTACAGTACAACATACCCTCTCTATGTCTCTATCCGTCTATTTCTCTCTCTCTCTCTCATTCTCTCTTTCTCTCTCTCTCTCTCTCTCTCTCTCTCTCTCTCTCTCTATATATATATATATATATATATATATATATATATATATAAGGGAACATTCTATGCGTGTTTTAACTTTTTTAAAACGTATAACCCGAGGAAAGAAAAAAATGCATAGATCATAGATTGTAGCTACAGGGCCTTCAAACAAGTTGAATAAAAAAATGTGACGGTTGTTTACTGAAATTCTAACCTCCGACTCAAAATAAATCACTCGAATGGGAAAACATCTTGGTACCAGAAAAAAATAGGCTAAAAAGAAAATACCCGAATGAAAAATGAAATACCAAAACATGAGATGAGAACAAAAAAGATTTCTCCAACTCTTCTGGCACCTGGAATATTCTCACGCTTATTTGGCAATTATAAAACTGCGATTGCTATAGAAGTTCTTACATAAATGTATAGTTTGATCGGACCCTATCAGATTGACAATCAAGGTAACAGCATATTAATTTGGCTACTGCCTAGCCTGGTAAGGTTCGCCCGGGAGAGTGGGTTGTCCACTGAACAAAACTCTTTTTTGTCAACCATATTGGTATGTCAGTGCCAACAGAATTTTCAATCTATCAGCCAACATATCTCCATCGTCACCATTCCTGTTTTCCATGGAGAAGATAATTGCTGATATATCCCTTGATTCAACCGTTCCTGTAAAACCCATTTGTGTACTGGATTAGCGTAGAGAAAAGATGTAATTAATAATAATTTGTGTAGGGGAATCTTCGAGCTTTCTAAGTCTCTACAATGGTGATCGTGGTATTTTAGGCTGAGCCGTTAGAGGTCTGTTAAGTTCGCTGTTTTGGAAATCATGTGAGAGGAAAAAGGTTTTTTTTCCGTCGATTCAAAAAATTGGCATGGTGTAAGTTTTCGAAAAGTAACACACCCACAGAGACAGACAGACACATGTATAAATAGATATAGTGATATAATGGATTTGTTATACAAACATGTTTATATTTCAACGTAAGGGAAACACTTTGGAAACATAAACGTATTTGTGAAGTGAATCCATTATTTCACCATTTTTAAAGCTTTACTCTAACTCAAATGCTTTTCTATGGAGTACTTTATGAAATAAATAAATCGCACATCATGTATTGAATTATCGACCTGGAATTATTTATATATATATATATATATATATATATATATATATATATATATATATATATATATATGATGTTATCTTCTGATATTAATTGAAATGCTGGAAACTTCTCTGTATCGGGTCATCTTGCCATATTTCGGTGCCTCGCTGTGGAGTAATGGTTAGTGAGCTAATCTAGCAGACGAATGCTACCGTTTAATCAGTTAAATCATAGCTGATTATATTTTTATGAAATGGAAAAGGGAAAAAGAGTTACCTTTGCGCACGAGATGTTATTTCGAGATATGCCAATTTTTACTAATCCAAATGGCTTACCTGCAAAATAAAAGAAAAAACATTTAAAGAATTTCTTTTCACAGTTTTTACATTTCAAAACAATAATATGCAAGGCTTTATATTATCAAGGATGCAATTTTAAATGAAACAACATTGGAATGTATATTTTGCGGTCTCATATAGTGTGAGTGACAAACGACAAGTGTTAAACATTACAAAGAAACTGCGATGAGAAAGGTTCAACTTAAATGTTTAGCACAATTTTCTATCTACTCATTTGACCTTGTTTTTAACTAAGCCAAGGTTCCAATGAATCTATGTTATACATCAAATTATTCACAATACAAATAGATTTTTCGTTATAATTTTTGGAATTGTTTTTTTCTCAAGCATCCATTTTGTTTTCATCCTTTCAACTATTTTTAACTATTTTTCATCTGATGAAGCATTTTTGTTGAACTTTGAAAGATTTTAAGTTCTTTTGTTTTTTTCTCTCTGAGGATTTAATTTGTTCTATTCTCCAACGCATAATTATTTTTTTTCCTTTCTGGAATCCCTTTGAAGTTTGCCGCAATACTGAACATAATCAAGAATAGAAACATTAGAAAAATGTAAGAATAAGTATATGATGTTGACTTCAATGAGGCTATTGTTTACTTCTAAGATCCTTGATGCGATGCACACGAATCCTTTTTTTCTTTTGCGAATTCTCGCGTGTTAACATCGACGACGAATACAAGTGCTTCTACAATCATTAAATTCAGTTGATAAAAAAAATTGTTATTATCAGCTGTGTGAATCAGTTAAATGGAGAGGGATCGTTTATTACACTAGTAATGTTATCAAACGGTTTTTGTTATCAAAATCAGTCCCTTTATACAAAATTATTTTAAAATTCCTATTAATTGCATATCAATGCTATATTAAGTTTTGATAATTTGGAGTTGTTTATAACACTGAATTAAGAAACATAACAATTATAAATTTGATAATACAACCAAAAATTTAGAACAATTAATGTAGATTGATATCAATAAATACTTCTTCCAATTTTCATATCCATTGGTTAATGTTATAAACCATTTATCGTTATCTAAAAGAACGCTATCCCAAATTAATCACAATGAACAGTTTGCTCTCTGCATTAACTATAAGTTGTAATTATTTAGACCGGTACGGTTGCAAAAAGCCAAATCCAAACAAATCTGACAGAAACATTACAATGAACTTATAATTATGTATTTGATAATATAACAAATGATTTATAACAATTATTTTAGATCTATATCAATAAATACTTCTTCCAATTTCCATATCCATTGGTTAATGCTATAAACCATTTATTGTTATCTAAAAAAACCTATCCAGATCTGATCACAATGTTCAGTTTGCTCTCTTGATTAACTATAACTTATTATTGTTGCAAAAGGCGAAATCCAAACAGAGATACGAGAGAAAGTTACAGAAAAATACGAAATATCTTATATTAAAAGAAGTGTATTCAAGTCTTAAACCCATCATTATAGATCATTAAATAGTTCACCTGATTTTTCATCGACTATACACGAGACAAGGTTGTACCAGTGACTTTCTAATACATCATTGTGTAGTATTGAGTCGATGCCAAAATTCCCAGTGCTATCTCTCGCACAGTATTCGGGAAATCCTCAAGGAGTCTTTGGAATTTATTCAGCCCTTTATAGCTTTCTCTGTCAGCAAACAGCAGTACATCATATACATACTTTAGGGAGAGAATAAAAAGTAAGAAAATGGGGTTTGCGTGAAGATGAAGACCGTAACTTAAACACATGTCTTATATACCGTATTTTTATAGATAAATGCAATAAAGTTTATTTGATCGTCGACAGTTCACTTGCTGAATCAAAGCAATGAAAGCCATTTTCGGTTTTAATGAGAAAAGTGGCTTCACATGAACAAATTAACACTTGATAACTAATTGATATGATATCTACCTTGCCATGAACAGAATAATTTAAGAAAGGGTTTGGTTTGTAATTCCCAGAGTTTTACCGAATACGACAGATAATTGAAAAGAGTGATAGATTCTCACAGAGAAAAGACAATCTTAGTAGAGATGAAGACACGTCCAAATTGCAGAATGTATCATGGATTACAATTTATGAAAGATATGTCAGTTGACGCCTAGTTAATGTTGCTTTTCCAGCAAATCAAAAACTGAAATGGAGATGAATATCAGGACTTTGCTGGAGAACAAAGGAAATTATGGAATTTTGGAGTTAGAATCGTACTTATAATCAATGGAACAGTTGGGATAGTCCTGATGATTCTTATCAAATAATGTGAAGAATACGTACAAAAGTATAGGTATAATCTGCAAGAATACTGAGGAGAGTGCAGGAGGTTTGGGAAAACTTGATGGGAAAACCGTATGCAGAAAAATTTCGTTTAGAGAGTCTGGTTTATATATGGTTAATATAATCATATGATGAGATTGAAAAATAGACTGAAATGAGAATACAGGTGTCCCCCTATACAAAAGTGGACTGTTTCCATATGAACAAAAGAACATTTCGTAAGCCGGAACAGTGTAAAGAAGAGACATTATCACCATTGATTAATATAGGAAGATCTTCTGAGCATTCAAAGGTTAAACATAATGTATTGGGCGAAGAAGTGGTGTAAAGCAAACTTTCAAAAGGCGTGGTATACTTCTATTAATAGTATCTATACTATTATTTGAACCTTCTATTTGTTCGTCCGTGCATCATCCTCAATCTTTCAACGTCCTTTGCTGGACAGGGACCTTCCCTGGATTCGCCACACTTCTCTATCGTGGGCATCGCAAAGCCAGTACTTTCTGAATATGTCTAGTTCGTCTCTCCATCTAATGCTTTGCCAGCCTCAGTTGCGCATGTGATCTCAGGGGATATAAGTCGTGAGTTGCGATGTCCATCAGTTGTCCACCACTCTTGCAACATGGCCAGCCCACTGCCATTTGGGATTTTTAATGGATTCTATGATGTCTCTAACTCCTGTCTTCTTCTGGGTGTACTGTGCTGTCTTGTGGTCTCTCCATGTGAGGTTGAGCATAATTCTTTCATGTGCACGTTGCATGGTTCAAGTCTGTTTCTTGGTCAGGTTCTATGTTTCAGCTCCATAAGTATCTATTGGGAGGAAAACTGCTTACTGACCTAATATTCGATATGTATACCCCAAAGGGTAATTAAGAGGCTATGTGAGGTTAAGTTCGTAGTCACTACAATTGATGTCTTTGGCCTTAAATATTCGGAACCAAAAATTTTTCATGTCCGAATTTCCTCCAACGATTATACTTATGATAAGCACTAAGATTGCATACAAAATAATTGACTTTATATACGTATGAGTTTTGTGCGTTTTTTGTCATGCATGGTCGAAAATTAAGCGTCAATATAGTAATAAAAGTGCTATTTATGTTTCACTATAAAAGGCTTTCACCTATCTCGTTCTCTTTTGTAAACGTAACAAGCCCGTCATTTTGTTTTTCAGAGCCAACTTGAGAGTAATTACTGATAACTGCGACTTACGATGATTCAACATACGATATTTCGAATTTTGATTATTTTTCCATCTTTTGAATTGCAAATGAAACTAAATAAACAATTGTATTCTCTTTCAAGTCGCAGAGAAATCTACAACGCATTCAAGTGACATTTTTCTACTCCTAATCCCAATGTCGGTTCCTAACGTCAGGGACCATCTGTATTTTATTTCATTTTTCATTACATGAAATATTCTAAACCTTCACAAGTAATTTGGCAACTTTTTGCCGTCGTTTTGTTCTCATTAGTTTTTTTTTGATGCTTTGTTTTGCTAGTGAAAGTCAATTGAACTACATATTTTTCGACTGTGTAGTGAAAGTTGGAGTCATTTTCCCTGGGCCAATGCCGGGTATCCCAGCTAGTAACTAACAATAATGAATCAAGACAGCGAAATGAGTTTTTATGACGATGACGTCAAATACATAATCAACCGTATTGGATTCGTTTGATCTTTTTTTTCTGCGCTTTGACTGATCGAATCGCATTGGTCCATGACGAGTCATGGCGTTGAATTCTTTTATCTAGACGATCTTCCATTGATAAACAAACGAACAAACAAACAAACAAACAATTCGGTCACAGTGTTATGCACATTCATACGCTATGCAAACAAACCTTCGTTACAAAGAGCGGAGATCGGTAACCCCCGAAAGGGACAAAAAAATGGTTCTAGATTTGTTTCTCGTTTAACTTTTACTCCTTTTTTCAGTTTGTTTTTGGTAATAAAATGGAGAAAAAAATGAATACATAAATGATGAATGAAAATGTTTGTTTTTTTAAAAATATATATATACCCACAAGCTAACAGTCACTTGGGTATGGTCTCATACTGTATTCTATCAGTATTTATGTATATGTAACATACATGTATACACCATCAAAATTACGTGTATATAATTATTCGATGAATATGTTTATATTCGATATGACGGTGAAACATGGACATCGTGGAAAACACAGATTGGGTGCATAGGTATAAACCACAGACGTTTGGTCGGGAGTTACCTACATCATACATTCTCCATATCAGTGTTGGTAAAGGGAAACTTCCTACAAAACGTCTTTGAAAAAATACATATTCACTCAATCAGTTTTTTTCACACACACACCTACACACATGCAAACACACACACACACACACACACACACACACATATATATATATATATATATATATATATATATGAGTACGTGCGCGTGCACTGCGCTCGCCCGCATCTGTGTTCATTCGTGCATGTAAGTTCAAGAGTGCATGCATATGTCTGTTCACATACATACATACATACATACATACATACATATATATATATATATATATATATATATATATATATATATATATATATATATGAATCTATGTTTACACACACACACACATATGTATACATACATATATATATATATTGGAGCGTATCTTTTTTCAGTATGCAACACTGAATAGTTTAGTTACTTCCAATTATCGCATATATCACTCATTCTTTTGGGTGGGGAGGGATTTTAACTCAACAATACGCGCTACTTCAAAATGGAGCTAGTTTGCCTTTCAATTTCCTTACATATGTGCGAGTCCACAAACCTCAATTTATTGAATACGAAGCAACCCCAATGAAAAATTAGTGGGGTCCTCATAAGCACGAATATTGCTGGGGTTTATCGATTTTCGTGAACAGTCGTTGTTATTTTGTCTCCCTATTAACCCAATTCTAGCCAATGGCAATAGAGTTTGGCATGACACACCCGCACTGATGTTGTTCTTCCCGCTTTCATCAGATCAATTGATCCTAAGGGTGTTATAAAATATTGAATTGATCACCCTAGTATGAAAACATTTTTTTTTCAATCAATTTAAGCATCTTATCATAATTAAGCAAGTATCTTCCCATCTATTTGTCTGCATAGAGTTGCTTACCGCTGAGACAATGCAACTTAACACCAGGACATTTTCTCTGTGTATCACTGTGCCCAAGTGAAAAGTTTTTATTATATCTATATGTGAGAATGTCTCCCTCAAAATATGTTCGAGGATCAATTTACTGTGTATATCCATGCTGTTAAGCAGTGTTTCAGCCGAGATCAAAAACACAAATATCAGTTTTTGAAATGCAATCAAGTTAAATCAAACACTATCGGATTTCCAATTAGAACACAGGATACTTAGGTGTTGCTCGTAGAGAGGGGATGATTGTGAGACGAAGAATATCTTTAATTTCTGATTTTTATCTCTTGATTTTCGATACCATTCAATCTGATTTAATTGTTTATTCTATTTACGTTGTTTAAGTTGAGTGTTAAATTAAGCGTGAAATGGTAGGAAATCATTTCAAATAAGATTTTATTCAATAAGATTCAACCTAAAATTCATTCTGTCGAACACCATATATCCATTTCTTAGTACATAATGTTGGAAGAAGCGAATAGACCGAGAATAAACAACATGGGAATTTAGTGTGGAAACAGTTATTTGGTCCTTTGCATTAACAGTGACAACTTAGCACAATGGTAACAGCATTGCTACGCTGAAGCAGCTACCTTATTGCAGGAGGTTTCGAGTCCTGCAATAGCCCAGTTGTTTTACCTTGGATAAGATGAGTGGTATATCAACAGTGTGATGACGGGATATTATCTCAAATAAGCTTCTATACAATATAAAGCAACTTATAATTCACACACACACACACACACACATATATATATATATATATATATATATATATATATATATATATATATATATATATATATATATATATATATATATATAAATATATAAGATTATGAATTGCATAATACGGTTCAATTCCTGCAGCAGTTGCATTTTTCCAAATTCTTTATTCTATTTACATTGTCTAGGGCGAGTGATACATAAACATCATAATGATAGGAGATCATTTCAGATAAGATTCTATATGATATAACGCAATTTATAATCATTGTGTCGGATCATATAAATATCTATTTCTTTCTTTATATATATATATATATAAATATATATATATATATATATTTATATATATAAATATACATATAGATATATATATATATATATATATATATATATATATTATATATATATATATATAGATATGTATTCAAATGTAGGCATGCCTTCACAAGCTAAGATTTCCATGGTTCATTTCATGGATGCTATCACAGGTGTTCCCAGATGTTAGATATTTCTTTTCCCAGATAATTAGTCGGTCCCTGCAATATTCCATCACTGTACTATCTTTTTGAGTTCGAATCTCAGGGTAACACCATCATCAACTAATCTGTTCCCTATTCACACAGATCAAAGACCTTCTTCATTGAAACTGCCTCCATCTCCCAGTTTACCTCATTACGTTTTCTATTTCCGAGTGTTCCGCTGCATATGATTCATGTAATGATTGGTTGCTTCTCTGTCACGTGATGGTATATACATTATTAAAATTAGCCGATATATTCCCCAGTTTCTTAATATTTCAAAACTAAATTTGTCATATATATATATATATATATATATATATATATGTGTGTGTGTGTGTGTGTGTGTGTGCGTGTGTGTGTGAATTGTAGAACGTTAATTTGCTACACAAACTAGCTCATGTTACTGCCCTCTCTGGGCCTCATCAGGCGAACGATGAGGCCCGGAGAGGGCAGAAAAATAGCTATTTTGTGAAGCAAATCTACATTCTACTATTTATTTCCAGCTCTACTCTAAAACAACTTAACTTCCACTGTAAAAAGTTGTATGTATCGAGCACTCTATGAAATACACCCGTTACAAATTAGAAGTTGCTTTATATTATCAATATATTATTATATTCTGTTATAATGCTCGCCTGATCTGTACCATATATATATATATATATATATATAGTGATTGAAAAAACGGCCACATCTGAGTTTACTGAAACTGGCTTAATCACGCCATTAATTTTGCATAAAAAAAACTACTTCAAATACATTGAAAACTTTTGTCAACAAAACAGCGAAAATATCATTTTAATTTCTATCATAAAGCATCGTTATTTTTTTTTTTTTGACCAGTATTTATTGTTAAGTAATTTTGGATGCTTCTATCGTAACTCCAATACTGTCATTTTACTATCTTCCCTTAGAACCATGGAGCAGTGCATCATAAATAAAGAATGAACCGTAGTCGAGACTTGAATTCGCGTCCCTAATCTCTGGGGCATGCCTTTCCTTGGCTAGACAAGTAACCACTAACAAATGCTTTTGATCATCTCAACAAGATGTTGATATTTTCTTTTTACGTTATAAATCTTCTGTATTTTTGAATTGTACATTTCTGTGCGGACGAAAAAGCTAGAGAAGAAGACTGAAAGAAAGACACTCAAATTTAACAAATCGATTCTTCTTTCTTTTGTGAATGCAGTTGTATTACATTGTGATAGCATTTGTCAAGGGGAATAAAAACCAGTCACATAGAAAGAAGAACCCTTATTTGTTGGTAGTGAATTAATATCGAAGACACAAGGCTATTCTTCACTGTACTACCGTCCTCGTCCGCATCAATAAAGCCGCTTACATCACACTCGTGCCTTTCCTGAGCGTAACGAATAAATTTTTTTTCTATACTCGTATTGATCAATATCCGTCAATATCTCTTGCGTGAAACACTGAATTTTCAACTAGAATACACACAGCAAAATCTACCATGTCTGAAGACGACAAAAACATAAATGTTTGGTAGTATAGCTTAAGTGCAGTAGTAGATGAGTTCAAATAATCATAGGATTTAAAGAAATAAAAGTATTTCAATTTGTTTTTATCCTTTTGTATGAACGAGCATTTCTAAGCTAGCGGCTAATATCGGATTTTATTCTTCAAGACCCCAGATTTTGAAAACTGGAAGAAAATAAATGTAAATTATTTTGTCAAGTGATTCTGAGCTGAACGTTTTTATTTGAAATGTGTTTAGTTGTGTGCAATAATCGAATGCTAAAATACTTGATTATTTTTTTATCTTCAGTCTTTGATTTTTTTCTTTTGTTCCTGAGACGCTCTGTGCGTTTACCTCAACCTTTTTTCTTCCCCATGGATGATAAAATCTATAAAGGGGCCGGTTTGAAACAAAGCAGCTATCAGGTTGATGTCTGAACTGCCCGTAAAACTGCTTGGGAGGGTAATCAACGATATCCTTTAAACAAAAAGGGAGGATGGGTCAGAGATGAGGGGAGAATAGGTTGTATATAGGAGAGGGAAGATCACAAGGAGGAGAGAAACGAAGAAGAGAGAAAGAAAAAACAAGGGAATCTGGAGGAAGAAAGAAGTTCAAAGAGGATAAGAAATACAACGAATCGAGATATCCGATGTGGTGAAAAAAAAAAGGTTTTGATTGATTCACGTGTAAAAGAAACCATAAATCACAAGAACCAGGGAGAATAAGAAATTATCCAATCGAATGAAGAAGAAAGGACAAAATAAGAATCGATTGCCACCAAAAAAAATAAATAAATAAAAAAATAAAATAAAATAAGATAAATGAAATAAGGGTAAATATGAAGCAAAACAGTACAGGGGAGATATGTGAATAAGAAAACAAATTTGAAGAGAAAAAGCGACTAAAGAAAGAAATAGAAGTCGTGAAAGAACAATCTCTAAGAAGAAATGAAAGGTTTAAATAAAATGTTTGGAAAGCTCAGGAGAATGAAAATTATAAAGAAAATATTATAGAACTAAGTGGAAAGCATCTAAAATAGACAAAACAAAAAATATGTGGAAACATCTAGATTCCCCAAAATCCGGATGTTATTTATAAGCCCATCCGAATAAAGTTCTGAAAAGGTTGGAGAAGAAACTTTCCTAATAAAGACCCAAGGGAGTCGGTAAAAGAACAAAAACAAACATACATCCAAGTAAAGCCTCCGAAAGATCGAAGAAGAAAAATAAAAACATTTTTTCAGAAGGGGTCTCGTGGAGTACTGATGCCAATTTTCAAGTCAGTAGACAAGATGGTGTGGCTAAGACCGCTGGGACACACAAACATATATAAACACATGAACACACGTACACACTCACATTTGAAAAAAAAAAGTGGGGATAGAGCTTTTATCCATCTTTGATGGCTATGGTTGTTTATTGTCAAATTAAATTGAGACGACTTAACGCTAGAAAAGAGCATTAAGCAAAGAGAAAATGAAGTAACGAAGACTGAAAAAGGAAGTACTGAAAAGTGTGACGGATGCACTGATGCCCAAGGGGAAGGCATGAAACAATCAACACACAAACTATGGTTAGAATAGTGTAAGATTAAATGCTTTGGGTGCTAGTCAACTCTAAGTATTTTGTAAATCGCAAGTCTCGAGCAACAAGCCAAGACAGAGAGATTTGTGATATGTGCAGCCCGAGAAGGTGGGAGGCTGGTGTCGTTGCAAACGTTAGGGGAATTCTCTGCACATCCAAGCATTAAAAGCAGAAGAAAGTTATGAAAATTGAAAGGGAGACATATTTGACGAAAGAAAAGGGAGTTAAAAAGTTGAGAGAGGGAATCGCCTTCAGTGTCAATGAATAAACAACCATAGCGTCAAAACTTGAAGACATCTAAAAGAACAAACATAGAAGAATAAATATGGTCAGAATGAATTTAATTTTTTCTACCATAAAACCCCTAAATAGGGTAAATGATATTCCCTCGCACATTTTGTTGGGAAGTTATGTTGGAAATCTTGAATGCAGCATGAAACTAACCGTGATCGATTCAACAATAAATCTACATTGTAAATTGAACCCCAAATACTGTTTTTTTGTAGACATATGAAGGAGTAAATGTTAAACTTGCTGCGTTATAGTTCCACTGGTACGTCCAGTAAGCATGGTACATACATTGATATGTACCAAGTCAGTCAGCGCACCAGCTAGACGGACTAACTTGAAAACTGAAGAAACCTTTTGATGACAGTTTTGGTTGACGGTTTCTGATTTGTCGGTGTCCGTTGACACTAATCCTGCTCGAAGAAATATTTTACTTCCTGTCTTACCCCAAAATGTACATGCATCCAATGAAATCCACCCGGTAATTATTCAGTGTTTTATTTTTTAACCAATGAAAAAAATCACGAATATATATGAATTTCTATGAAACAATTTGAATAAGGGTTCATTGTTTTTAAAGAGGTATTGTTTTTCAAGCTGAATCTCTATCCCTGAGTGTTATACAGATAAAAACGAAGGGATGCTCATATATAAGTAAATATATCAACTTAGCATGAGATGGTATCATACTATCTATACTGGGAGATCTGCTGAGGATCGAACCCACCAACAACAATCTACAAGATTAGTTTGCTGATCATTGCAACACAACGTGCGTCCTAGTCCATTTTTTTCGTATTATTTATTTATAGTTGTATCAGACCATCAATAATCGGAGATCAAATAATGATTGAACCGGCTAACATTGGCCAGCAAGTCTAACCTACCGACCATTGCAATATGACCTGTGTCCTGAATCGTGATCTATTCGTTAATATCAGACTGATAGAAATCACGGACATATTTGGATTGTGATATTTTGTCTTGATAGAAACTGTCAACCTAAACAGTCACTTCTGGTGTCTTCAGTTTTTAAGCAGGTCTGTCTGCCTATCTGTCTGACTAGCCAACCACGTTTGTACGGCGCGTACAGGCCCCACTTATGTAGCCAGAAAACTGAAAATTTACACATTCACTATTTATAATATCTAGATAAAACAGTTTTTCTTTGAATAAGCCCTCCGCAAAGGAGTTTTTTAAAGCAGGGTTCAATTTGTAATGAACGTTTATGTTAAATTGCCCCTTAGTTTGTGACTGCGTGTTTCCTGATAGTGAAAACTTTGCAGTGACTACTTCCCTTAAAAGAAGAGAGAACTAACTTTTTCATTGATCACCCTTTTCCCCATTTTCTTGATTGATCATTCAAACATTACATGCTGCCAGAAGACGTTGCTTGCATTATGGTTTCTTTTGAGAGACTAACCAAACCTGTTCAATTTTTTAGAAGAAGTACTGAATTCGTTTTCGTGTGTGAAAAAACAGTGAAAATGACTAGTGTTCCCTTTGAACTTTGCGTCTGTGACGAAGACAGTAATATATGTAGGTAATTCTTTTTCTTACTTTATGTGGTTAAAATGCGCAAATTGGCGAGTTTTTATGTCAACATAAGTATATTTCAAAGTACATCTGCTATGGTCAAAAAGGTAAAGTTTGAAGATAATAATTGATAAGTTCTATGCACTTTAGATATTGTCAATCAGAAATAACAGTTATTTCCCAGAAACAAAAAAAAGTTACTCATCACTATCAAGCGTTGATTATTTCTATAGTGTTGCAAGTTCAATGCCAACTGGTTGGCCCAATACCACAGATCCACGACGGACTCACCTGGGGCGCCTATTGTAGCATGACAGTTAACTAACTCTTCCTTCAAACCAATTCGCTAATGTAACGAATGATGAAAGATGGTCGCACATTTGGTAACCGAGCTCTGTATTGACCGGTCAGGAAATGGACGATTCCAATAACTCAATCGAAGAATCATATCCTTTGGTAACTCACTGACGGTCACTCAACCAAAACCCCTTGGAAAATCAATAAATGAGTGGCCCATTTGGGCGTCACAATTGATTGACGTTGAAATCTAGGTCGATCTGATACTGAAATAAAAAGCAGATGTAAAGAGTATTAAATTATTCATCTGAGGTGAGTAACTCGTCAAGCAGCCCAGGGACTTCCGAGTGGTGAGGCAGCACGGTCCAGTTAATAAAATCAGCCATAATTGAAATAAGCATATTGCCATGAAATGTAAATAAATAAATAAACGCACGCGCGCGCACACACAAACACACACACACACACACACACACGCACACACACACATCAATATATAGATCCATACGTTTCATACATGTGCATGAATTGTCACACACTTACGGACGAAGTACAATTTACATCTATATATATTTTCAGTGTATATTTCTTCTCAATTAGCGCATAAATACTGCACTCATATCATAGGGAAAAATACCAGATATGGACATTTTGATCGTAGTCAGAGAGCACAGATAGTCTGATTGTAAGCAGAAGTAACGATCCATAAAATCCCGTAAATAATCCAGTCGTGTTTTATTATGCTAGTACACGCACACACACACATATATATATATATATATATATATATATATATATATATATATATATATATATATATATATATATACATATATATATAAGAGAGAAAACAATGATAAATAGACAAGCTTGTGTATATGTATTGATGTATCAAGTGGAACTTCGTTTAAAAAAAGGGCTCAATACCACCAGAAGAGCAGTTATAAAAAGATTTTCCAATGCTTCGTTACTGATTGTACATTCTGTTTCGCTCTGGAGGAAATGAAGAAAGTTCATTGGGAAATCTTTTTCAAGTGGAACAGGATGTACACTCTGTGATAAATCATTGAAAAAAAAGTCACTATATATATATATATATATATATATATATATATATATATATATAAGCGTGTGTATCTGTGTGTGTGTCGGTGTGCATCTGTTTGTACGATTATATAGGCTGATAGGGTCGGCATAGAAGTTACCTAAGCCATCTTTACTGAATGTTATAACAATCTTAGAAGTGTTTTTGAAGTTTGCCCAACATTGCAATGTTTTTACTATCAGTTGTCAATCAGAAAATCTAAACAGCGAGAAAAGTAGGTTTGACTTGAATTAACAGAAATGACAATTCAACAGCATTCATATTTTTCTTTTTTTTTCCTCGACCAAGGAAATTCAGCTTTTGACGAGATAAAAATTGATGATACATGACGAGAATCGAAAATAAAGAGAACATTTCGGTTATATCCAGGACAGCTTCTATACTTCAGAATAAACGAAATATTCCGAGAAAGAGTTTTCTTGTGCTTGGCGTAATTCAATGGCAATTATATGACAAGTTTTTGCGTGGCATCGGATTGAAAGACAATGCTAGGATATGTAGTGGTCTCTTTAAGAGCGTTGTAGTATCTGATGAATTGGATATTTGAATTGTTACCGAGTTTAGAGTAACGGAGAATAGAAAAAGCTATTTGTTTGGGAAGACCAGGACAGGTAAACGGATGGAGTCAGAGAAAATGAAAGAGAAAAGTACATTAACAAAAATAAATCAACTCAAGAACAACATTTTTCAATCCTTTTCGTCTTTTTTTTTTTTTTTTGCTCGAGCACCGTTTCATGTTTTAAAAAAGGAGATTCCGTCCCAGTCGTAGGAAAGAATAAAAACCGAGATGTTTTTCTCTGTAGCGTGTTTTACACGTTTATTTTTCTCCCCAGTCGATGTAAAATAGAATTATATATTGCAAATGGCCAGAACCGGGACAAACTGCTACTTCACAACGCAACAATTGGCAATAGACAAGTTTGAATATCGCAGAAAATCAGCTTAGGAGTCAACCAATGAATCTTCTGTATGGCAACGTTCGTCCTTGGTGTTGCAAATTTGACGCAGCAAGTGATCATGCAACTTGGATAGGATGTCCCTCTACGTGTAGCATATCCCCAAAACACGTTACCTTGAGACGGTCAGTTCTTTTGCACCATGCAACACACATTATTCAGTCAGAGGTTTGAACTATTTCGAAATACCAAAAGATTCCTCGAAGACTGCATCGAAACAAAAACTGTTATCGTTCTTTTAAGATTGAATACACACTTTAGCTGTAAGCACTTGGAAGTTTATTGTAACTTCTTCAATAATCACGTAACGATGCTATAAATTTACCAGCAAAGGGATCTTGTCAAGAAAATGCTTTAAACCTATACATCAACATAACATATGTTTATATATATATATATATGTGATAATCAGAGAGACAATGTATTTGGAAAAATACGTCACCCACACCAGAATTAACCAAGTAGCAAAACGAACCAGTGACCACATGAATAGATGAATAAAATAAGCGTTAAGCGACATTCGCGTGGTCGTATGTTCAATTCGCTAATCGGTTTATTCTGATGACGGACGAAATATGTTTCCAAATGAACTATTTCTACAGTTATCACATTCTTTCGGACATAAACTGTCCAATCTAATGATGTACACACACATTAAGATGTATATATCTGGATAAGCGTATATGCCAATCTATCAATTTATCTTGAGAATATATTTGTATCTTCTTATATACATGCATGTAAACGGACACACATTAAGTGACAACGATTGAGCACATCTATACCGGTTCTATACTAGATTTCCCTCTTTTGGAACACACGGCCCTCCTGTTAGCAAACAATTAGTCCACCGTGTAAGCCTATCTATCATTTTGATCCTCATGTGCTATATTTTACGAAGGATACATGAATGAATAATGCATGTGACAGCGAACATCTGACAGTTTGATTGGAATAATCGATTGACGGCTCTGGATCAGCCTGGTGCAGGTTTGGGGACGATGTGACATCAATTGAATCATTTTTGCAAGCGCTATAAAATGATTATGAAAACAAAAAAAAAAGTTCAGTCATCTCTGTTATGATTCCGCTGCCAGTTGAGACGGTATATCTGTGTCTGTACATTAAGTCTACTTCCAGATTATTGATATTTATTGTACGTGACCTGATTGATGCAGCGATGATCAAAACAGAACAATAATTTCCATCGCAGCAGGTACAATTCAAATATTAACAATTTGTCCTTCTCCAACTATATATATATATATATATATATATATATATATATATATATATATATATATATATATATATATATATATATAATGAGGTAACTCGTTCTTTGTAAGCTTATGCAATGCTCTTACATAGGAAAAGAGCACGCTGGTGGATGGGGAATAAATGCTAAATAAATCGCTTATATTCAACCATAATTACCGTCCAGTTCCACGGTGCAGTGGTAGGATAGCGGCCTCCATGTCTGAAGCATAGGTTTCAATCCTACCTCATGGTACTGGATGGGATAACGGATAGTCTCAAGCCACGCTGAAGAGTTGTAATACAACGAAACTGCTGTCTGTGGACCACACAATAATATATTTATGTATCAAAGAAAGCTTTATAGCCACAAACACTGATGTAAAAGTTTTTTCAAGATTTTGAATTTCAGTCTATTATTTTTCGATATATATATATATATATATATATATATATATATATATATATATAATATGAGTAAATGTTTTTTCAATGGTTCATTATAGGTTGTGCATTCTGTGTCACTCAAAAAATATTCAAAAAGTGAAACAGAGTGTAGAATCTGTAGAATATATAACTATCGATGTATTTCAGTTTATTTATATCTATGTATCTACCTCTCTCAATAATTGAGGTCCAAACATTCATTACACAAGCACGTGCACACACACACACACACACAGAAACCCACACATACACATGGGTATCTAGTACAAAGCGTAGAGGCAGCATATTGATCTAATGTACAATCCAGATTAAAAGATACTATTGATTCCAATTTGTTCACGAGTAAGAAGTCAGCTATCAATCTGTAAGATTATCAAAGTCCCAGAGAAGATCGATAGATTTTTGAAGAGAAATAAAGGAGGAATTGAACTGACCAGCACTGATGATTATATTGACTCAGCTATAAAAGTACGTGCGAACTGCTCCTGACGATGTACTAAGAAGCTGGATATGAGAATCAGAAAGTGCAACAAAAGTGGTGATGATAATAATGTTGATGATGATGATGATAACGATTGGGATTGGTGTGATGATGATTATTATCATTATTATTATCTCTATAGACTTATATGATCTTAATATCTGAACGATTCAATTGCACAGAAGGCTCTGTAATTATTGTTTGAACTAGACTCGGATTATAGTGAAGGAAAGTTGTCAGCCTCGCTCTATCGCCCGCTTTTGCCTGACTCTACGGACAAGATATAGTCAGAGCGTTAAGAAACAAACTTTGATACCGTGAATGATCAGGGCACATGACATGCAACGCCGTGCTCTACACACCGTGATTCTAGTGGGGATTGGACTATACAAAGCTAGGAACTGTGAGTTGTCTTTCTCCTAGACAGGAGGCAAACCTGCTATCTACGCATGGCCTGAGGTAACAGAAATACATTCATACTAAGGGCATCAGTGCAGCGTGAATCAAATCCCTGGCAGCTGGGTTTTAAACACTGTTTAACAATTCGATATCCTGTGTTCTCAAGGCCACTAAAACAATCTTTGAATAAACGAATGTGGCATCAGAAAACCGATGAAATACAAAAAAGAATGCGTAGAAAAACAACTTTATGGAATTTTCATGAGGCAGACAAAAGGGGATTGTAGACAAAAAGCCATGTACATGGCTGCACAGGGGACACTTCTAAAGAGAAACTGAATACTTAGTAATAGAAACTAGACACAAAGCACACTAGAAGGAACCCTAAGGCGATTAACAAGACAAGACGTAGAGGAATAGATAATGTTACCCATGCAGAGACTGAAATGACACTGCCGATCGGAAGATAAGTGAAGGACATAAAACCAGATGAGAAAAAGTATAGAAATAGGCGTGATTTGAAACAATACTTCTTTGAATTCATGCAGATAACTTCCGTATATTACCGCAAAGCAATGGCATCAGTAATTCTAATCCTGGGTATCATGCTTAGATCAGGTTGTGAAAGCTTTGACTTCGACTTTTTGTTGTGAAAAGTTAAGGAATTAAGTTTGCAGAACTCTGTTGATGAAATAGACCGAAATGTTCAAAAGATTCAATGTACAGGTTTCACTGCTATCGGAAAGTAAAGCGACGCTATGAAACCTTTCGTGAACCGAAATAGTGTAGAGTGAAGAAATTACCAGTGATTATTATGGGAAAAATTGTTCGAGCGTTCCAAGACCCAAAGATCACATTTTCTTTGGATGAACTAATTACAACTCCTCTCCTATGCTTTTTAATGCAATTAGACACATCTTGCTGAAGGATGCAAACAAGAAATGAACATAAAGTACAGATGCTCACAGACAGAGTTCAAAGCTATGACACGAGAAGACATTGGTAATAAGATGAAACAGCAAAAAGCAAACATTCGTAAAGTACCAGTGTATAGCTTTCCCTGTTATACCAAAGATACAATTGCCATTACTTTAAATAGGAGAATGCTTGAGCAACCTCAGACCCAAAAATAGTGATGATGGTCTGTTAGGCTGAATCCTTGAAAGTGATGGAAGATGCTGTACATTTGGTTGCGGGAGGGATCAGAAGAGGATGCATAGTGTCTCTATGAAAGCTTGCTGAGAAACAGAAGCAGACAAAAATCACTTTTTTGCTTTTTATCTTAAAAGCAGAAAAAATGGCGTAAAGTGAAATTTGGGAAATCAGGAGATACTTGCAGTCTACTGAGCTCCTGTCTTGAATGTACATTGCGTAACTCGTAGTTGTTTCTCTTATTTGGGAAGATAAAATCTTATGTAAATAATGTGAAGTAGTGCATTTACGCTGGCTACGGTATTAGCCAACCCCCAGGCTTAACACATCACAAAACTCACTATCTCATTTAGTACTTCGAGATTTGAGGAATGTGATATAGAGTTGCAGTGTTTCCCACTATGGTTCCAAAAAATCCTAGGTTCCTCGAGATGATAAAATTTACAAACAAATAATTTTCTATAAAAATGGTATTTACCATTTTCAAAATGATAATTTATTTGACGTGAAGACAGAGTTGTTTTCATCTATCAAAATTTTTTATATGAAAAATTTTTCACACTGAAACAATTCTTGTTTGGTTTAATGTTTTATTATAATTACAGTTTTTTGGAATTGGGGATGCGTAAAGTATTGGTATGGGTTCCACGATTTCCAAAAAATAGTATCAGGGTTCCATGACATAAGTTTGGATAGATGTGGACGCGAGAATAGAGTCACTCATTTCACCATACGCTGTTTCCCCCATAGCTAGAGAAGAGGGGATAGATTCATGCCTCTCCTAAGGGTATGAGTGCCATTCCCAGTCCCAGTTGCAAGGCATATCACGTAAATATGGACGCACTGGGCATGTCACACAAGTTTCATTCATTCAAGCATTTTTCCAATTCATTCACTCTTATACTCAGGATGCTGAGATCGATTATACGATCAATTGAGTCATCAAAAGCTTCAATAATGTGGGGGGAGAGAGAGAGGGACAGACAGAAAAGAGCAGATTCGATCGAAAAAAAAAATAACATGTGTGGTTGGTCACACGATAGAAACTATCAGGTAATCAACGTTATTTGACAGCAAATTGTTTTGGATGATCAATAAAGAAAAATTGCAGTAGGGTTGATTGATAAGGGGATTTCTTCTCACAGACTGACTGAACTGAACTCCAGAGTAAAAAAACACGTATGTGGATTTCCAAACACCTGATCCGTCTAAACTTAATGATAGTAGGTTTTTAAATTTTCAGCCCTTTGGCTCCATTGGTGAGGCTGTTACGCGTGATACATACATACATACATAGCTAATCTGTCCAACTTAAAAACTGAAATAACATTAAAGTCAGTTTGGGAGACAGTTTTGGTTGACGGTTTCTAATAGGAAAGAGAGAAAGAGGAGAGTGAGAAAACGAGAAAATGTGAAAGAATGCAGGAGAGAAAGGGGAAATTACGAAGAAAGAGGGAGAGAAAAAAAGAGGTAGAGAGAAAGAATAGAAATCAAAAACACAAAAAAAAAGTGTGAAAGAAAGAGGGATTAAAATAGAGATGAAGGGAGATAAAGTAAAAAAAAATATGATAGGAGAGCAAAAGATTGAAAGAAAATGAACGAATGAGACAGAAGAAAAGAAAGGAAGTGAAAGAAAGAGAGAGGGGGGGGCTAAGAACAATTTTACTCAGGGACTGAAAAATAAAGAAAAATCGAAAAAGAGAGAATGAAAGTGTAAATTAATAAATACAGAGAGAGAGAGAGAGAGAGAGAGAGAGAGAGACGGGGAGAGGTGGGGGGACAGGATAATGAGAAAGGGGAAAGGAGAGAGCTAATCAATTGCAGAGTAAAAAACAAAAGAGGGAGAAAAAGACAGTAAACGACAGAGAGAGAGATAGAGAAAGAGAGAGAGAGAGAGAGAGAGGGGAGGGAAGAGAGTTGGAGAGAGAAAGACGGAGAGAGTGAGAGAGATAAACAAAAGTAGGAAACCAGGAGATTGAGAGAGGGGAAAGAGAGAGTTAATCGAGTTAAAAGCGGGAAACGAAAACAGGAGAAAAGAGGAGTTGCAATGTCAGAGAGAGAGAGGGAGAGAGAGACAGAGACAGAGACAGAGACAGAGAGACAGAGAGAGAGAGAGAGAGAGAGAGAGAGACAGACAGACAGACGGATAGACAGACAGAGAGAGGGTGAAACTACAAAAAATATCCTTAACAATATTGAAAAGAGTTTCGATACAAACATGACAACCAATTGATAGAATCAAAGCCTCTTTATGTGCCTCGTATTCTTTATCACAGATAAACTGTTATTATTTTATTTCTTTTTTTTTTTACAAACTTGTTTTTTATTTTCCCGTTCGATTCACATCAATCGATGGCGTCTTTGTTGCCTAACATATTATCCTCCCTGAAACAAATTCCCAGGACAAGACATACACAAAATTATCAATATGTCGATCTCCATATTTTGTCTACCTAGGAACATACATTACTGTACACAGTTGATATATGCTGGGTGATACAGTGAGAAATGTTTTCACGATATCTCATTCGATCTATCTATCAATCCGTCTATATAGGCCTATGATACAGTGTGTCCATGTCCAGGTAGATAACTTTTAATCTATCAGTTCGTATCTATCTACGTTATTCTTCCTGTACCCATTTACATCTCTGCCTGCCTCTATCTCTTTGTCTGTCCGTCTTTCTATCTGCCCTTTCTCTCTCTCTCTCTCTCTCTCTCTCTATATATATATATATATATATATATATATATATATATATGTATATATATATATATATATATGTGTGTGTGTGTGTGTGTGTGTGTGTGATTTAATTGCAGGTTTGAAGTGATCCGACCGAATAGTGATGAAAATTACAAATGGAAAGCGAAAGAAATATTCAAAGGATAGGTGTTACATCTCAAACTCTCTTATTATTTTATTGGGAGATTTCGATGCATTTCAACGGGCGTCATCCATCTATATCACAGAAAAATATTTTGCTATTCACATGTTTTGATGCTGAAGAGAGGAATTGGAATATTTCTGTGTTGTATGGTTGTTTAGTTGGAGCAGGGAGTGTTTATATCGGTGTCGATGAGAGTAACGTTTGGTTTGAAATAAGATGAGTCCGTGAGAGGCAGGGAAAGGAGGTGTTTCTTCCTTATCCTTAAGGGTGTTTGGCTTGTCTTAAATAAGAATGGCTGTGGGAAGAGAGGAGAGGAGCTAGAGTGGTGATTTCTCAGGAAAAGTGCGTTATTTTTATCTCCTCTTCATTATAGAATGGAAAGGTGGTGTCTAGCATTTAAGAGGTAGATGTTGATATACATGGGGAAGCGTAGGAGTAGGTGTGTAGTTTTTATCTTTTTTTCGAGGGGGGTTGATGGCAGTTGAGACTTCTTTTGCTTTTTTTAAAGGGATGGTGTCTGTGTGCTAGCAACGTTTTTCGGATGAATTGTTAGCTGTTCGATACAATACGTAACAACATCAACATACAAGGTATTAGCTACGATATTCTGTTTTAAATCGATGTATTTAGAGGGTTTGCGTTGGGATACATTGAGTATTGGGATGCATTGGAGCAGATATTATACTGTAATGCAAAAATGGCACAAGGGTATGGTCACTCTCAGACTGCAAAACCCTCTAAATGCATTGATTCTAAAACAGAATCTCATAGATTCAGTAAAGCACTAATATATAAGGTCTTGACTAACAGTTAGCAGTCGATTAAAAAAAAAGCGCCAGCAAATATTTATAAACCCGTTGAGAAAAGTAAAAGAAGTTTCAGCCACCATCAACCAAGAAATTCAAATAAAAACAAAACACCAACTTCCTCCCAGTTCAACAAATACTGATATCATTCTTTTGGCTTGTTTCAGTGGGAATATTTCATTAAATGCTTGACACTACCTCTCTATACTATTATAAAGACAAAACCCAACTTTCCCTGAGAAATGGCCATTTTAGCCGTCTATTCTCGTCCTACTGCCCTTCTTTTCTAAAACAAACCAAAACACCACAAAACGGGAAATAAACATCCCCTAAACCCACCTCTCACATGACCATCTTATTTTAAACGAAATGTTACTGTTGTTTACAAGGATGTATGTACCTCCCCCTTCCGCTCCAACCAAACAATCAAACAACCCATAGATATTCCCATTTCTCTT
>OY735215.1:42579324-42669324 GCA_963457665.1 Thysanoteuthis rhombus
GGTCAATGGTACGAAAACGCTCAAAAATTCACCCAACGTATAATAATGGCAATTACATCTTCGTTTTAAACCATTCGAGTTTACTGAAAGGAAACATGGCTATTGAGTTGTGCTTGGAGACCATTTACTTTTGGATAGAGGTGGAAACCTGTAAACACGCTCTCTTTCACACACACACATGGATATGGACATCTCATATAAAAATCTTGGAGCAGAATATTGATCCAATGACGCATCTTGATTAAGAGATATTTATCTTTTAGACGAGGAAGTCTCATGTGGCTACAGAGAGAAGTTCGGGCTATAAAAACAAACCAGGTTCATGTTGAGACATGTAAGTTGTTTTTCTTTCCCAATGATAAGTATCTACCTTGAAGGACGCGCTTTACCTTTCGTCGACTCATCACCATTGTACGATATCGCTCTCTACATAACAGTCGATGGCCGTGGGGATGAATTTGTTTTCGTAACTATTCGCATTGGCACAGCACGACGTAAACACATCTCCATTTATTTATTTTCTGTTCTTTTGTAAAACCGAATCATACCTCAGGAACAGACTGTTTCATCTTGACCAGAAACGGAGGGGCGATTCTAGAATTCTGTGTTTACTTCATTTTCAAATTTTGGTCTCTATAATGGAGTGAGTATACAGCAGTCCAAGCTTGGTAGTAAGGGTTATTTTGTTGGAAAAGACTTTGGAACACTGAGCATGTCAATATTTACTAGGTTTTGTCGATCAGAATCGAAATAACAAATGATAAAACAATTTGTATTGGAAGATAGTATTACACCAATGAATCATTTCGGTAGGCCTTACCTGCGTGGAAAACCATCATAACCATGCCTCCTCTAGGCTTGAAAATATCTCTCTAAGGCCAATGGAAAATGTCAGTATCAAACACCAGGCAGTGCAAGTCGTTGCGTACATCAACGAAATAGTTCACAGTGTTTAAAATGCCTAATACGAAACTAAGCATAATCGAGGGGAAAATTTTTTTAAATCATCCAATCTCTCAAGTGGAGATTACTTTGCTTGCCCGCTTTTAAAAATCAACTCGTAGGTAAAAAGATATATGTTTTTCCTGAGAAAAACTCAACTATTTCAACCACCAAACAAACAAGTCTAGTTTGTCATTCAATAGAAACTATCACCTGGACAGCGTCTTTTGGCATCATGCTGTTTTGAGGAAGATGAACTAAAAAATGGGGAAAGGCATGATCAATGATTAAGTTACCTCTCTTTTCATTCGTTGGACTGTGATTACTAAAAAAACAAGAAAACCAAAAAAAACTTACGTCAATGCTGCCGGACAGAAACTAAAGGACCAATCTAAGATGAGCTTACACTGTAAATTGAAATCTGACTGAGAAACTATTTAGGAGAGAACATTTCGAAAAAAAATAACGTGTTTTTTCTAAACTTAATGAGTAAATGTTAAAATCAGCTCAGTTCGTGCACCATGTAAGCAAGGCACATAGATACCAAATCAGCCAGATAGACCCACCTAAAAACGGACAAAATCATGATATGTTAACAGTTTTGAAGGACGGCTTCTAACATGCAAATGAGGTAAACATATTTATTCTTTTTTCTTTTGCATTTTCTCTGCGGAATAAAAGTTTGTAGAAATGTCTAACAGGTGCTTGTGTGCGAATTGATTCATTCAGAATCTAAGAATAACAAATTGAATTACGAGGAACAACATGCACGCAACAAACAAGGGGAACACTACAAATTGACACGTGTAGCTGAAATAATTTAGTTTGCCTCATGCAAATGTGAACGACAGGGTTCAGGAGAGACACACACATGTACTAACATACACACTGATCAATACGTGACCACATGCACATATACACACAAACGAACATGCACGCACGCACATACACACACGCACACACACACAGAGACACACACAGAGAGGTAAGTACACACATACAAGAACACCCATACATGTGCCCATACATACACAAGCACGGACATACACAAACTCGCACACACACACACACAGAGGCACAAACATGTGTTTGATTATACACACGAAAGCACATAATGCACTTTTGCACACATTCACTAACATGCATGCTATTATACACATACACATATACGTGCACATACTAACACCTGCAGCCAAACACACGCAAGAACAAATTCACACACACACACACAGAAAAATACATGCAAGCAAACACATATGCAAGCTCGTACGCAAACATTCACGCAGGTACATAAATACATAAATGACTCGCACACGTACACGAGTGCACATGCATACACATACAGAAGCAGATTGGCACATCTGTTCATGTACGTGCACACACACACACATACACACACACACGAACACGCTGAGGAAAAGTTGATACGACACACTAATTTGATGAATTGTCCGTCGGCAGTCGACGTAGAGTAATCCCTTCGGAAAAAAATTGGTTGATTGTTTGTTTTTAACGTCGCGAGTGTTGCACTCCCCGCATATTAGTGACTGTCAACAAAAACTGTCAAATAGTTTGTTTCGTTTTCGTTTTTTTTTTTCGTTTCTAAGTTGGTCCGGCTGGCTGGCTATGTATGTATGTGTCACATATCAGGCCCCTCCAATGAAGCTTGGAGACCGAAAAATTTGAACAAGATTTGAACCCACAACCATTGGAACACCTATGTAGACGATGTCTGCAATAACCCATTGAGTAACTAGGAGTGGAAAGACTAAGAACGGTTAGAATAACTACCTCAACTCGTTTGCCGAGGCTCATTTCTTTATTTTCCGATGATCACCGTTGTTTCGCTCACCTCCGTGGATAATTAAGTGCGAGCAAAATATTCAGTTCCTAAAAGTTTCTTTCCTAATCTACATCGTCGGTAACTGATATCCATTACTTATACTTACGACATAAGATCAATGATATATACGTCAAAAGGATGCTAGTTTGTGTGTTTTAGTTTGTTATGTGGGAATGGAAGGGTACGGTGTTTGTATCTGTGTGGAATTTAATGGCCAAGTGTTGGCATATATTTTTGGTCTAAGATGAGAAAACTGAGTGTGTATTTCTTTGTGTTGGCATAACCTAATAGCCTTATGTGTTCGTTGTATTACCCAAAATTGGACGTCTGAACAGCCTGCTTTTTTTTTCTTCAACTGCAGCGAAGTTTTTTGAAAAGGGTGCAGGCAACCCTCGAAATGCATAAAAAAACTGCTCATGTGATAATTGATACTTTCAAAGTGTATTTTACCACCTCCCAGTTGTCAAATAACAATTATTCTGTCAGTTCGTCTCATGTCCACAAAACATATATATATGTATATTCACAAATATATTTATATATAATCATTCATCTTTACACACACACACACACACACACACAAATATTCACACAGACGCATGAATACCTTTCCAGCCTAAATCAATCAGATGAAGAAATATATAATATTATTATGCTCATCTGTATGTCCCAGTGTTGCTTGTTATAATCATCATTCCTTTCACCTCTAGTGCTCTCTCACAACCCTATTTTTTTGTTTTAACATTTTTTTGTGTTTTACCATTTTTCCCTACTTTGGATCTCCACCGCTCACGAAGTGTGCTTCTATCTCTCTAACTATCTCAGTTTGGAGAACAACAAAATAAGACTCCATCGACAACCATATGTTCAACCTGGGGGCATAATTGTGAGAGCGAAAATTCACACGAAATGTTTTCCTCGATACTTAATAGACCCAAACTCCCACGTGCAACTTTGTTTGGGCCGATTACATTTTTTCACTTGCGTTTTGTCGCCTGCTTCCATAATGAAACACCTGCAAATCAATAGATTTCATATTGTTTCCTTGCACTTCAAAGTAGATATTACCCAGCAACTCTTTTCTTTGTGAACCTCTTGATAAAATATAGGCAATCCTGTCTGACTTTTGGAGAGAAATGTTCAGCTTTCCGACTGATGAGAGTTATAACATAATAAATAAAGGAGTAAAAAAAGCCATCGGACTTTGAAACCCTGCTAATTAATCTTAATAGTATTTCAGTCTTTTGTTAGAAGAGTTATAAAGTCTCTCGAATTCCTTCATCGATTGTGTTTTGACCATTCTGTTGGGAAGGCTGTTCCATCCGTCAATAATCTGTTGTGTGGAAAACAACGACTTCAGTGAATCATAAAGTAATGAAATTGTAGAATATTGCTTGATATATAACATAATTGTGGAAATATTTACATGCAAGAATCATATCGACTCCTGTTCTTCTACGTTCGAGGGAAAGGAGGTGCAAAAATCCACTGGAGAGTGTGCTTATTGAGAATTTTAGACAGCATAATAAACACAACTAGAACAGTTCAGGAGACACTTACAAAATGGGGAGAATGAAGAATCAGAGGAAAATATGTAATCATGAAAGAAGCATTATGCCTGATATTAGCAGAAAATACCGAAGAATATGTCAAAGTAATGAGGAAACTCATTGTCATTCAACATCCAGTGAATGTCACTAAATACTACTGATGTGAAAACTCAACAACAAATGATGAAAGGAATATATAGTAATTTGGGATTTGAACAAGTTTAAAAGTGCTACCTGATGGAATGTTTGCATAAGTCACATGGGAACTAGGCCACGTTACCTATAATAGTTTATGGAACGACTCGATAACGTGAACCAATATATATATATATATATATATATACAAAATATATGTGTGTGTGTGTGTGTGTGTATGTATTAGGTTGATGGAAACAATAATCATATATATATATATATATATATATATATATATATATACGTATGTGTAAAGACATTTTAATTTGGAGAGCGAAAATCATAAGTGAAGCACCCCGAATGCCGGACATAATTTCCGTATTGACTATAAAATGAGTTTTTGATAGAATATATGATAGAAATTCTCAAGTTTTATTAAACCATGTATATTCATGATGTACCGAGATTAAATCTAGCACTTGTGAAGAAATAAAGTGAGGATTCACACTAGGTTGGCAAAAATTCCGATACAGCGATATTCACTTTCAAAAACACACAAATCCTACCTAAAACGAAGGGTACATAGCCAATGCAACCCACTAATAGTCACCTATGGAGCTAAAATATGGAACCTGTCCAAAAGATTGCCCTTCAAACTGAGAACCAAGCAATGTTCACGTGAGAGGATCATGCTCAACCTCACATAAAGAGATCATAGGACTGCACATTATATTAGAGAAAAGACAGAAGTCCGAGATATCACTGAAACAGTTAAAAAAAAAACTCAAATGATAATGGCTGGACATGTTGACGAATATTAGGCATCACGACTTTTGACGTGGATCCCCAAATATCATATGTGAAATTGTGGCCGAAAGGAAGTAAGATGGCGTGGCGAGCTAGATAATTTCAGAATGCACTGACTACGCAATGCCCACGATAAAAAGGTCTGGCGAATCTTGGGGAAGGTCTATGTTCAACTATGATAATATACAATAATAATATAATATCAATACACAATACCAAAATTCAAGACAGCATTAGGAAGGCCAATGAATGCATCGGCTGGAGCGTAGAGCAAAATATATGATGATACTAGACGAATCATTTTGTAGAACAAAATGTTAGAACCAATGCTAGGTTGGAAATTGCAACGGCTGAAACTTAGAAACAAATATCGATTATCAAATGATAGAATAATGTCAATACCTCGTATCAAAAATCAAGACAACGTTGAAAAGACTGTACAGCGCCCGAGTAGATCATCAAGGGACGTTATTAAAAAAAAAATCCTGCTATTTTTTTTTCTCTACGATATCTATTCGGACCACGTTGTATTTTATTGCATACAGCTAGACCTTGAGAGCAGCTCAGTATTTGTGATGAGTACCTGCCTATGCTCAATTAGAATTCAGTGCATCTGAATTTCATACTGACTTTATATTGGAAGACTCAGTCAAAGCTCGCCAGATGTAAGTGCAAAAGGATATATCAAGAGAAGCTTTGGGATGAAAGCAACAAAAATGAAGGCACAAGTCTGAATAATACATGGAAATATGTTATTCTGTCTATCTATCCATCTATTTAAGTCTTCGTCATCTATTTCTCTTCGTCCATTATCTATCTGAACTTACCAGTCTGTTCATAACTATATATATATCTATCTTGATTAATACCTGCCAGTTTCTCCTTATCTATCTATCAATCATCGACGTACAATTCCTTACACGTCAATCTATCTGCTCTGTTCTTGATCCATCTTTCTATCTACTACCCTAAATATAGCCTCGTACAACTGCCTTCCAGCTCGTATTAGTCGGTGCCATGATCTGCCCTCTGAAGCGACAACTTTACCTCAACGCTCGTCATTGTAACGCCAACCTGTCTCCATCTAAATCGTTAGCTTAGACAGCGTTGTGTTTGCTGTTCCATGAAACCTTGTATTATATCGACGGCTGAGCTCAGAAAATGAACTTCGTTCTACCTTGGGAGCCAGGGACTCGATGCGACATCGTTGCTAACAAAGCGTGTTTATGAAATGGTTCCGCCCTCGACTCGCTTCCGAAAGACGTCTTTCCTATAGAGCGGAGGTGTTTACTCTTAGGGGCTTGGGGGGTTTCGGTTTTGAGGGCTCGTGGAGGGGAAGCTGGGTCAGGGAGCGGGTGAAGCTATCGACTGGATGAAATCATTCTTTGGGATTATCGATCTTTCTTTAGGAAGCATCCAGTGGAAACTCTGCGAAGAAGAGAGAGAAACAGAAGCCACGGTGGAAAATAATAAACACTCGTGGTTTTGTGCAGCAAAAAGGATACAAGCTTTGATAAATGAATGAAGAATTGCAAGAAAAGCAAACAATGGGTGACATCGATGTTTGGGGAAGGGTAGTGAAATAAGGAGACTTAAGGAATGGTAACCAGGAAATCCGATAAAAAAAAAGAAGGGGTACCAGCCATGACGCAAAATCGAAAGAAAATTCCTCTGTTGGAGACCATTACTACTGCAATGAATTCGATCCTCACTTGCTTTTCTAAATTTAGGAAATAAAAGTATTTCATAAGCGATAAAGGGAAGTGAAAACAACAAGAAAGACAAGGGAAGAAACAAGAAAGAATAGGAAACAGAATCAAATGTACGAACAAAGAAAAACGGAAGAGAAAATGACAAAGAGAAAAGAAAATGTCAGAAAAAAAAAAGAAAATAAAATCATTGAAAACAAGTAACATTGGATCAATAATACAAAACATTAACTTAAAATAAAAGCCCAGTCGATGTTTGGAGGAAGGAATATATAGAAACGAGAGAAAGTAAGAAAGAAAGAAAAAAAGACAGAAGTAAGAAGCAGTAAGAAATTCTGATAGGTTTACACATATTCAATATCAAAAGACTGAAAAAGAATCACTATTAATTTTCTAAAGGAGAGAAAAAAACAACAAAAGAAAGGCAACAGTATAAGAGAAGAAAGGAACGAGGGAAATGGCTGCATGATTAGAAAGAAAGAAGGAAAGAAGAAAAATAAGAGAGGTTAAATGAAGAAAAAAGGAAGGAAAGGGTGTAAGCTAGAAAAAAGAGGGACCGAAGTAAAAAAAAAAAATATAAAAAATGATTGTATGTTGACGAAACAAGAAAGAAAGGGTTATAAATTTGTCAACGTTGGTCGAGAGAAGAGTTGATCTCAAATAAGACAGAAGCCCCAACTTGCAAATGCATTTGATATTTCCTCTCTTTCCCCTCGACTTTGTCTACACAATATATTTGAAAAAAAGGAAACCTTATCAAATCTGTGACGTCTTTATCGATTGAGAGTGAGGGAGAGAGGCGATGTCACCATGGAACCAATTGTCGCAAGACGCTGGTTTCGATAATTGCGTTATAAATTCAGTCGTTTCACTGCGAATAGCGCAATCACATAACATCAGGAATTCATATATTTCAAATAACACTGAATGACAGTGGCCAGGAAGCATCTCATATGAATGACGGTATTTGTATTAAATTTGATATTTATACCGGTTGCTGTCAGCTAAATTAAGCATGATATTCTAGCTACATGTGATTTTGACACTAATCGATCCTTAGACCTCATAGAGATTTTGATTTTTTTTTCAAAATCCTCTCGATCAAAAGGTTTGACAAAGTTGCCAATATTGACCCCTAGGGATCGTTTTGACCATCGTGGGGTTCCATAAGTGCCTAGGTGTCAAAAGAAGGTCGATAAATGCCGGAGGTCTAATGAACTTTCAACCATCGTATGAAAAATTTTTTAAAATAGATAAAATACAACTTGCTAATTCACATTTCTGATTTAAATATAACTTGTAGAGATATCCGGTGTTACTCGGGGAAAAAAGAACTTCAAAATTGATAATACGATGGATAAAAGTTTTTTTTTTTCAAACATGGTGGAATATTTCTTTCGCCTGAACCTAAAACTTTTATTCCAATCAGCGCTGTTTATGCATTGTAGTAGATTGATGGACTTACTTAAGTTGTGATAAATAATTAACCAAACATTAAGATGAGAGTGAACAGCTGTAAAAGCAACAATAGTTTACCAGAGTTGTAACAAAAAATATAGAATAATTTCTTTAGATTCATCAAAAAATGAGCCAATTTAGCAGTCACACAGGGATGTGTCGATATTATTCACAACCTCCTTACGAATCAGTGTCTGACATTGAGAAAACAGTAATAATAGTACAAACGAAGACATCAACGTATCAACTTCGTCTCATGTAATCAAAACTTTCAAAACCACAAAAGTGATACATGACTCCAAAGCACCAAAACTTGTTCAAGGATTGATATTATTGTTAGGAAAGTTTGTGCCATTGATAATAAGAATAATGAAGAAACTCCTGATATGATTATTGATATTTTTTATATCTAGAATCGAAAATTGGCCAGAGAATGACCCCTAATTTTTTAATCTCAAATTGTGATAGCCTATGCGAGATGTTGACTTTTGTGTTTTTCTATGCCAATTATCAGATCAATGGGCCTTGTAGTATTTAGGGCAAGGAGGCACTGACGGACGAGCAAAGGGATCAAATATTACTTTAGATTAGACTTTATTGTTATTACATACTCTACTTACTGAAACATACATATTCTTATAGGAACAGAAGTGGAGGAAGAAAGCGTTCAATTATAAGGATATATCTTTTTTACCTTTTTTTATTTAGTTTCTTATGAATATCATATGCTGACATGATTATTGTATCAGTTATTTGAGTTTGATACATCCTAGGATGATACAGTATGTTTTATGCTTTTGTACATTTGATAATTTTTTGAGAACTTTTCGTGGGGGAGGGGGGTCGACGAGGGATCAAAGTTTTCATGAAGGGTTCAATCGTCTAAATTCTGGCAACTCCTGCCTCTAGATATTCTTGGTCCTTCCTTGGATTTTCATGTTCTCCAGCCGTTTCCTATGTTTCTTTGGTGTCGCTCCTAGTGTTCCAACAACGACTGGCACAAATGTCACTTGTATCCCACAGTACTTTTTGTTGTCTCTTAAGGTCTAGATATTTTTTCTGTTGATACGATTGATACTTTTGATTTTACCCGGTCACCTACTGGAACAGTGAAATCCACGACCTGACATGTCTTGTTTTCTTTGTTTATAATGACTAGATCTGGTTTTCAGACATGGATTGGGCGATCTGCTTGAATCTCAAAATCCTGTAGAATTTTTAAAATTTTCAAATGATTGAAAACAGATTCTGGTTTGCACATAAACCATTGGTTTGCATGATTCAATCCCAGTTATTTGCACAGTCCCCAATGAATTCAGAGTAATGCCCATTTTTGTATTCTTTCTGAACCTAACTGCCACATTTGTTTGTTATTTTCATTACTATTACTATTTCTACTACTACATTAATGTGCCTGTTATTGCTTTGTTCCTTCTTTGGGCATTCTTCTTCCCTTCCCAGCTGTAATCTAACCAATTCCATCTTCTCCTTCGATTCCCACTCCTACACGTTATTGAAGAGAATACAAATTCATCCCAGTCCACCCTTAATTTCTGTCGTAATTGGTTGTACCTCTAATTGCTTGTCTACGCTTCATTACACGGCGATCATGAATGGGTTTTCAAATTACAAGAGGAGAAAGAGGAAACAGCTTCCCGTATTGAGTGGAACACAATGTCTAAAAAAAAAAAAAAGAAAAAGAAAAAATGCACGGCATTGATGAAAGAGAAGGAGTGATTGGGTTGGCGGTTCACAAGATGAACAGGGATTGAAATACAGAAGAAGAAAGAAAAAAAGACAACGTGGGAGAAAGATGAAATGTGAGAGGAGCTGATTAAAAAGAATTTCGCCGAAAAGAATAGTTATAATAATTAATTCTAATAGTTTTAATGACGATATATTACCGATAATAATAGGTTGAAAGACAACGGTTTAAAAATAGATGGGCAAGATATGAAATTGGTAATGATTAATTGTATAATAAGAAGGGAAGGAATTGGAACAATGAAATGGTATTGAGTACAAATATTACAGCAAAATGACAGACCGGAACCTGGTAGAAAGAATGAGTGGAGACTAGAAATCAAATGTGGAGACCAAAACAAGAGAAATGATTCTGAGTGTTGGATCACGAGTGTGTGCTTTCTCTATTCTACACATTCAGATATATATACAAAAGACAGGGAGGAAACGAGAGGTGGTGGGAGTTTTCCGGAATTTCAGTCCATCAATCCGTCAGTCAGTGACTGTCATCATTAATCGAGATGCTTTTGCATCTAAAAATATTCGGAACTATGTAAGAAATATGATGGAAATATTAGCAAAGCATAAATAAAGATATCATAGTATACAAGTAGTGCGCCCTGCTAAGTAAAACAATGGCAATGGTTGGATGCTAAGCTGAGTCGCTGGATGTTCTAGTGGTTGGGTGGTACAGGAGACTCGGCTGTAGGATAGAAAGGAAAATGTGCGAACTTCTTTACAGATTTACCCCGCTATAAAAACTGGATGTCAGAAAATACATTGGGCGAACCAGGGAAACATATTCATATTCCAAGTTTTCCACATCAATCAGAGCAAACAACCAACTCCGACCTTCGACATTCGGACAGTCAAACACAGACAAATGATATCTGGGGTATGAGAACGCCCCAAAAATTCCAATTAAAGAGTTTTTTGTCTTACGCCATTTTTTTTATAGCAGTGAAAACCTGTACTAATGCAGGTATTTCGTGAAAGCAAGTGGCTTGAGATGAACTTCCAAAAAGCATTGGATGTCTGTTTATAAATAAATTAACCGATGAACGTACACCAATGTACGTATAGCCTGATGATGAACATTCATCCCCTTCAAAAAATCAATAATTTCCAACATAATTTCTTTTTTTTTGTCAATCAGTGACAAATATCATAGATCGAATATTACACAGTGAAAATTTGAAAAAAGTATGCTTATAACTACTAGCAAGTCTACGGACGTATTGATACTAACGTGCCCATATATATATGTATAATACTTTGTTACCAATCTTAAGCTGAACATTACCTATCCTAAAAAATAATGATGATGTTAACATCAATAGCATATATATTCAAGTACAATTGAATAGATATGTGTGTGCCCTACGCTTACTTGACAATTTAATAAATTGGAATACTCCTGATATAGTCAGTGCAAAATCGGGCTCGTCCCGAGTTTAACGTTTTTGTGATCAGCAATTCGCGAAAAATCTAATAAAAAAATAAAACATTAGTAATTATAGGTATTCCCTCACGTTTTATGAAATATTCACCTTGACACCTGCTCTTCAGATGTACATTTGAAGATAAAATCTTCAATTGGTGGAAAATTATTTTACATTTCTATTACAGCAGGTTGCTCTTCAGGCAATAAAGTCCATCCCTTTCTATATATGAACTTTTGGAACGGATACTGTGCTTTTGTAAAAAAAAAAAAAAAAAAAGAAATAGCAAGTCGTGCCTTCTTAGGAGTGGATATGTTTTGATAATTGAAATGAAAAAGATATGTCTTAGGTTGGGTCGATGAGATGATAGACGCATGCGCTCTCATCACTGACGTCAACATCCGGTTGTGGAGCACACGACATTCACCATGCACTCCTCTCAGGAAGAAGCGTATACATAGGATTGTCTCTCATCCAATTTTACTTACAACTCTTTTGTTTTCGTTTCCTCTCGATGAAAGGTAAAAAATATCACTGCCTGAACAACACTAGATTATATATATATTAATATACACCCGTCTCTTCCTCTCACTCAATCGCCTTTGTTGATGTTAAAACGTGTATTCTCATTATGTGGTGTAACACAACTCGTGAATAAGTCGAGATTCTACGCCCAAACTCCTGACAATGCAAAGGAAGGTCGAGGAACGAGTATGTCAAAGCTTTATGGCTTGAACCGATTGGTAAAGCGGCATTACACCTGTTATAGCATGACAAATATTGATGCACCATATCAGAATTCCATACAGCGCTAGGGAGGTCCCAATGCATCGGCCAGATTGTAAAGTACAATACAAAAGATATGATGATACTGGGAGTATCAATCCGTAGAATAGCATGAAACACAAGTCAAAACGAATGCTTGGGTGGAGATTTCATCAGCCGAAAACCAGTAGCAAATATAGTTGGGTTTAAATGAATAATTCATAGAACAATGTCAATATTTCACATAAGAGATCAAAACAACGCTGAGAAAGCTATATCTTAATCTCGATGTATTTATCTTGATATATTTATGCATACCTATTCGCTAACTCCTCTCTCTCTCTCTCTCTCTCTCTCTCTCTCTCTCTCTCTCATATATATACATATGTACGTTATACCATAATAGCAAAGTATATGTGAAACAGGGAAAACAAAAACAAATACAGAAAACACCGAAGGAAATAGCATAAATAGCATGCACAGGTATTGGGAAATAAGTGACTGAAGTGACACGAAAGAGTTTCTTAATGTTTAGTGTTTAAAGCTGTAAATTTGTCTTGACTATCTATGTATCTCCCCCATCCCTCTCTCTCTCTCTCTCTCTCTCTCTCTCTCTCTATATATATATATATATATATATATATATATATATATATATATATATATATATATATATTCAGTAGGTTCATCAGTTCGATATCAATAACATTTTCAAAATGATGCCTAAGGAGTTTGGTTTTGCTTTTTGGGAATATAAAACTTGTCACAAATACCCAGGTGAGGAGAATAAGCGGATGTAGTGTGACAGAAATATTTCATCTAGCTAAAAACTCCTTCACAGGGAGTGTGGGGTAACTGGGGTGTTACTGTGACGAATTATCTGAGTGGCAACAGTCACAGGTCGGATTCGAATAAACTTTTTTCTGAGTCATTCAGGGACTCCAAGGTAGTAAATTTATCTGACTGTCAGTCCTTGAACCACCATACTCTCCTGATCTGAATCTTTGACTATTTTCTGTACTGCTTAAGATATCAACCAGGCCGTGACGAATCGACTAGATGCAGTGTCGGTTGGAAACTTGGGGCACTGCAACTCTGTTTGGTTTCCTATCTTAAATAAGATGAGGGAGATACACTTAATTTGTAATTAAGTTGATTATTTAATCATTATGAAGTCTCATTACTTTCTAGACAGCCTTCAATCTACCTTTCTCTTCCTCTCTCCCCCCTTCTCTCTCTCTACATATATAGAAAGAGAGAGAGGGAGAGGGAGAGAGATAAATAGATGCATTGATCGGGGGGAGGGAATAGATCGTGATAAATACCGATATGTTATTACGTGTAGATGGTTTTGAAAAAATATGAGGTATAAAAACGACGAGGCGATAAATAGTTTACACAGCAGGTATCGATTTGTCCATTAGTTGTTAACCTACATTAAATGCTCGATACGCTGATGATAAATGATATCAAAAAAGATAAATGTTTATACGATAGTTCCCACCTCGTGAGCTATACACGAGTTTTTTTTTTACTCAATTTACTCTGATCTTGTCACCTCGCCAGCATTAATCTCTATTCGTGCTCGGTTCAGAAGCACACACTTCACCTTTTCGCGAGAAAAAGAATAAAAAGTGAAGCATGCAAATTGTAAAATGGAAAACCAAATTTTAAATGCCACAAACATTTCAAAAAATACGACAACTAAATTTCAAAATATGGCGACCAAATTTAAGAAAACCCTAAACAGTTTAAAACGTACGATACACAAATCAAGAATTAAGGCAACCAAATTTACAATACCCGAAGCAAATTTTAAATTTTCGAGGCGCATTTTCTAATTTTCTTCGTGATTTTAAAATCTTGTTGCTTTTTTTTTCTTTAGATTTGTATTTTGCAGTTTTTAATTAGCTCAGCGTATCTGTATTTTTAATTTTGCTCACTTTACTTTCGAATTTCCTTGGGAAAAGTATTGATAATGATTTTCGTGCAACAATTTTTGTCCGTTAAATTTATGTCTCGTATGGGAAATGCTTTATTTCAATTGAATGCCATTTTGTTTTTCTTCAACCACTAGATTTTCACTGACCGGCTTGCTGGTTAGCTGGGTGATTATGTATGGATATATCATGCGTTCAGTTCACACTAATAGAGCAAAAGGGCTGACAATTAAAACATTTACTCCTTACTATGTCTAGACGAAATGTTTTCTGTTTTTTTTTCAATCCTCGACTGGACTACACTTTGTTCCCAGTTGTTTTTGTTTCAATGAAAATTCAGACATTTTAGTGATCCAACAAATGACGACAGATGTGACTTATCCATCGATGACCCCTTCTTCCAATTGTTCAATTGATCACCCGTGATACGGCATCCTGCCAAATGCCGTTATTCATATGATGGTTTCTATTGAATGACTAATCAGATCTATTCGTATGTGTTTTTGTAGCGAGTTTTACACATTCATGGGTTGAGTGCTTGTTTTGCTGATTGAGCAGTTAGTGAATCCTTTCCTTAAGAGCTCTCTGAGACATGTGTCATTTTTTTTTCTTTTTTTAAAATTACCGGTATGAATAATTTCAGCACTCCATTTTAAGCTCATTTGTTTTTAATATTTATTTTTTTTCAAAAATTTTATGTTACTGATATTTTTTCTTTCTACACGAAATTTATCCGACTGTTACATGTCCGAGATGTTCAACGGAGAAACAGGGATCGTACACGTAGAAATAGTTCTGTAAACAATACAAAAAAAAAAGGAAAACACGACTCTCTCTGTAACTAGTTTATAGTGGCTGGCATTTCGCCTACAATTCAGAACAAAAGCGGAACGAAAACCAACTACGACGAAATGCAATAAAGCTGTCAGAATGAAACTTAGGGAATCAGCAAAAAGTACTATCTAGTCTAAAACGATTTCCTCCTGTGTCGACAAGGAGAGAATGATGGGTGTTTAAATGTTCTTGGTCATAATTCAATTTATACACATTTTCCTCAGCATCTCGCATTTAAAAAAATATATTTTTGTGATTGTTAAGTTGATTGATTGCACTGGCAATGTGTAGTGGAGTAAACATCAAAGACACTAGGTTAGATATTTTTTTGATGTTGTGCAGAAGTTGGAGCTGGAAACTTACACACTGGCGAAGATAGACGAATAGATATCTAGATATTGACGGATAGATAGATAGATGTGAACAGACAGCTGGATAGATATAAACAGACAGACAGATAGACTGATATCGACATGTTTACAGAAATAGGGATGGATACAAACAAACATCCATTGATGGAAACAAACTAAAATAAATACACACTTATGTACATCCATTTAATATTAAGAGCTTGAGTACTTCCAATTCGTTCACCAGACATTTTCAGGATCATTTGCACGCTAATAGGCGTGTTGATGCCATCATAACACAATAATTTAAACGTTAAACCTTAAAATCACGACTCATTAACCATTCTGATACAATAAACAAGGAAGAATAAAAAGATAAACTTCTAATGCTCTCTCTTTCAGAGTTACTAAACTAGCTTTCTTTCATTTAGATCTACAGAATTTTTTTCGATGTGGTCGATAAAAATCGAAGATAGTCGATAAAAATCAAAGACGGTCGATCGAATCCGATAAGTTTAATAACCGTGGATGTTAATATTTTATTTCAGTAATTTGTTCTGGAGTCTTAGTAAACAGTTATTTTATTACATAGATGAGTACATATACAAATATATACACACACAGCGCCTCCCCGCATATATATATATATATATATATATATATATATATATATATATATATATATATATATGATCAGCCGATTTCGTCAATTTTAAAAATAGTTCAGCAACAAATAACATACCATATCGTCATAATTTGCGACACAGTCTTCCCTTATTTGATCTGCACGCCTGCGTTGTAGGCAAATTAGATACCTTGCACAACCACTTTGTCGATAAAACCTACTAAGAGATATCATTAGGTATGCCCCTGACCATACACACCTGATCTTGAAAATGGTATCGGATCTCTGTATCATGGTCGATGTCTACCTTTACACTAGAGCTGATACGGAGCATAAGCAAACCAAGAGACTGTTTATAACCCTAAGGCCACCTAGGACCCACATGAACGACGAATTGGCCCCCAAAATTGTGTAACCCTCAAATTAATTCTAACTGGGAGTCACATCAAGTCTTCACCTGGCCCTGTTTCCAACTCGTCAGAGTTAACAAATCCTTGTCTCTTACGATCTGCAACACTGACATCACTCACTCATTTTCTCTAATATTCTCTCCCCCCCCTCTTTCTCATATATGTATAATGAATTAATTGATTTGCTACGCAGGCATACTTGTGTTTGTGCCTCTTAAACGAATCAGCTCATGATATTTAACGCTCTATTTTGACTGAATAGTTTTGTATCGAACACTCTTATGAAATAAACCGTCAGTAATTGAATATATATATATATATATATATATATATATGTATATACACACACACATGTATATATGCATATATATATATATATATGTATATATATATGTGTGTGTGTATATATGTATATATATATGTATATATATATATATATACACACACACATATACATATATATATATATATATATATATATATATATATATATATATATATATATGTATATATACTACTTCACCCGTGACGTCAGGAATGACGGCATATATCATATATACAGGTATACCCTTTGCATTCTACATACATAGATAATAGTCTTGTACTGCATTTAACTTGAAAAAAAGCGTTCTGTTGACCACAAAAGTGTTCTTGGAATTTCCATTTTTATTTTATCACTTTTTATTATGTACTATTTTTTTCATTAAGTATTTCTAATGTATCATCAGAACATGAATGAAATTCTTTTTTATTGCATCAGATGAGTCCCTTAACGTAACAGAATACATCCACACAATGCTAATTATAATATGTATGGATTTTGCTACTTATGTTTTCTGATATCTATTAGAAACCGATAACAAAATCTGTCAACAAAACTGTTTTTTCAGTTCCCGATGTATGTATGTATGTATGTATGTATGTATGTATGTATGTATGTATGTATGTATGTATCATGCTTTGAGGCCACACCAATGGAGCCATGAGACTGAAAATATGAATATTTACTCCTTATTATGTTTAGATAAATGGGTATTTTTTTTAAATGTCTCATCCGGAGGGGTTTACTAAGGGGGTTAAGCTTGCAATGTGAGTTTAGTCTAGATTGATCGCTCAGATTTTGTCCGGTGGCATTCACACTTGTTCCTCGAAATTTCTGACACTTTTTAGTAATCACTGACTAACTAAAGGCTACTATTTTGAGTTAACCCAACTGACAAATTGACTGGCTGGATGGCTTTGTATGTATGCATTATTAATTTATCATAAGTATAGGCTCTACCGATGGGACTAAAGGTCAGAAAACATTCATTCCTCAGTATGTCTTTTTCGCTTTTGTCTTTTAAAATCCCCCTAAATAAACTCTTTGTAGAGGTTTCAATTTACGAAGCAATTCTATGCTAAAGTATTACTTGGTTAGTTCCACCTTGTTTGTGTTTGTTTTTTTTTTTGTTTTTTTTCGAATTCACTCTGCCCAACGGAAGGCATAAAAGTAACTCTTTCACATTTCAAATTTCTTAATTGATCATCTCCAACACGGCATCCGACCAAACGATATCGGTCCGGTGACACTCTCTATTGAGTGATCAAGGAGACTTAACTATCTATCTATCTATCTATCTATCTATCTATCTATCTATCTATCTATCTATCTATCTATCTATCTTCTTCCATTCAATTTTCTGCCTTCTTGTCTCTGTCTTCCTCTCTTTTTCTTCGTGTATTAATTTTCATCCATTCAACTTCTTTGTGTTTTTCTCCTGGGCACGTTACTTAAGTGTTTACTACTGTAACTTGCTTCCGCATCTTTGAAAATGGAAAAAAAAATTGAAAGAAAAAAACACTCTAAAGCCAACAGCAACATCAACAGAAACCTTTCTTCCCAGTTCCCCAAGTCTTGTAAACTAAATTATCTTCAAAACATCAAAGGCAGAAGACAAATTGCCGCCGACTTGAAAGACTGGAATCTTTTTTAGGTGCGAATAGGCCGACACATTGATCAACCAATTTCTTTCGTAAATTGGGCTCTGATGATATGCAAAATGCGAAAAAATGAAAATGGATAGAAATGCAAATAGTTGGAAGAGAGAAGTAGAAATAGCTAAAACCAAAAATAAAAAAAAGGTTTCAGTAAATTAAATAGAAGAAAAAAAAGTTGTTTGAGTGGTGTGGGGTTTGAATATTAACTCCCTTCCTTCCCTTTGAAAAACGAAGAAAGAATATTAATAACAACATCTGCAGGGAATGGTGATTGGAAAAAAATGGCTTGTTTAACGTCAAGGTGAGTCTGAAACCTGATAAAAGATAGAAACTAAAGATGATAGGTATCGTTGCGTGCCAGAAAGTACCTGAAGGAAAGACGCCTGCTGTAGAGAGAATACAGGATTTTTTTTTTTCGTGATTGAATAGATCCTACGTGCACGGGAAAGAGACAGAGAGACAACGATATAGAGACAGAGATAGAGGGACGAAGGTAGAGAGATAGAGACAGATGGATAGAACATCTAGAGAAGGTGAAAAAGAACGTAGAGAAAAATGTTATCCGGAAAGAATTGACGCATTTTCAGATCTGAAATGAAAACTTGTCCGAAGATAAAACTGCCTTAATATCATCATCATCATCGTAACTATCATCATCCACTACTAGTCAAATTAATTTTCAGCCCCCCCCCCCCCCATTATGAACATGCGTTAGCTAACCCTTGGACACTCAGATAACAATAAATTCGGGCAAAAAGTTAATCGATTATGGCCCACGTGTCAGTGAACGCAGTCAGAAAAGACCAGACAAGATGAAGAGATTAGGTAAAGAGACGGTTCTACATTGTAAACATGGCAATCGCAGTCGTCACAGAAGGAAATAGGAGAGGCCTTTGTTCAACAATGACCCTGCTGCTGCAAGTACATATATATATATATATATATATATATATATATATATATATATATATATATATATATATATATATAATGAGAAATATTCTTTCATTGTATATATGTATACATATATAAATATATATGAATATGTATATATATATATATATATATATATATATATATATATATATATATATATATATATATATATTCATGCACACATTTAAATTGCAAAAAGACTTACGGCAAGATTAGAACTCGAAGCCCTTACCCTTGAGACCCAACCTAAAAATAAAAGGGTACTTTTGATTTTTAATGCAATGCACTTAATTTTATAGTCATTGGCTGCCAAGTGACCATAGCGTTGCGATATAAAGCAACAAAAATAAGACGAAAGTGAAACTAACCTAAAATCAATTATCATGAGATCGCTTAACCCCCCCCTCCAAAAAAAACAACAAAAAACAAACAAACAATATAAGATTACTGCATCTAGTTATATCTATACATTTGGGTAAAGTGCTACTCATAACGTCAAGTCTCACTGTCCAGCTAGAGGCAACTGGTTTTGGAATCAACGGTCATTTTCTAACACCTTATATTTCACTTGATATAAAAATAGAATGATAGATAATTATTCGATATGTACTGTTACTACCAGTATATTCCAAAGTTTTGGCCCTGGGTTCTAGATACCAAAGGGGTCTGACTCCCGACCCCTGTTCGAGCAGACAAAATTTTTAAAAGAGATTATTATTGGGATAAAGACATTTTGTAGATGAAATAAACAGTATTATCCGAAGTGACCATGAATTAACTCAAAATGAATATTATATCTATTGTCTAATTAGGCAGACGGGGTGATATTTTAAATCTCACTGATCGATTAATATACTAGGTTTGTCAGCAAGAAATTGTTTTACTAGAGCTTTGTCGATAGCTTTCACTGATATTACATCATCTTATGACAGGTTCTGTAACGAAGTGTAGTTCTGAATATCTTTACAGAATTATGATAGTTATGCCTTAAGCTAGTAAACGTGTTTTAGGGAGTATTTAGTTATTTGAAAATTCCAGCTCCTATGAAGAATTGTTATTCATATATCAAGTGCGATTGGTGAGATTGGCTAATTGGCGAAATTCTAATTCTTTTTAGAAAAAAATAAATGTATTGCTTTAATTTAGTTCATTCAATTAAAACAGGAATGTAAAGCGACTACTTTTCACTATTAAAAGGTTGTGAAATCAGATGCTTTAGTAAACATTAATAAATACTTAGTTTCAATTATTTACAAAAAAATGGCAGTTTTAATTTGATCTGAAGTATATTTAGTCAAAACAAAGATATTAAACAATTTTTTTCATGATCAAAAGTTCATAAAATTGAAGTGGAACCAAACTATTTTTTCACGAAAATTAAGTGAACTTTGCCAATTAAGCAATTTCACCAATCTGGCATAACACACATTCTTGTGATGATCTTTGTCATTTTGTTAGATCTGTATATTTTTGATATAATGCGCAATCAGATGACGATTCAAGACAATCTATAGATAGTGATGAACTCTGTGAAAAAGTAATTGTTCCGGAGCAGCTAATAAGATAACACATAAAACGTTTCTATGTTCTGGGTCATCCATCTCGGGAAGTAAATTGTGTTGTAATTCAAGATAAATTCTCAGAGTATTGGCTCTGCAACGCTTACAATAGAGAAAGTGGCGAATCCTGGGGAAGATCTACGTCCAACGAGGGAGTTGAAGGTTTGATGATGATGATGATGATGATGATGATGATGATGATGATGATGATGATGATGATGATGATGATGATGATGATGATGATGATGATGATGATTGACACTGAGGCTGGAATCACAGGTTAGAAAATGAAATTTTTTACAAAAATTAGCAAAGACAGGGTAAGAATTTTGTATCCAATTTTTTTCCAATGTCAAGTGGGTAACATCAGCGACGTTTTTTTTCCGAGCTTTCCAGAAATGGGCGAAAAAAAGTTATTATAAATTTGGTAATGTTTTTTTTTTTTTTAATGACAGTTTAGAATCTTTCCTTAGGATAGTAAACGATATTTTGACTAATTGCACAAACAAAAAAGATTGATTAAAATTCAAAGACACTTATTAGGACCCCCCCACGTCGTGCAAAACATCTACCTGTAATATTAACATCGACCTACACACTCTTACAGACATGCAGACACACACACACACACACACACACACACACACACACACACATATGCGCTCGTGCGCGCATTTCCACTCTCAGCTTTACATTTCTCTAATATTAATACCATCAATCAAAATTTTACCCAAACTATCAGAATAGTTTTTTTTCAAATCGGCCCGTCGGTCTGTCGGTCTGTCTGTCTGTCTGTCTGTCTGTCTGTCTGTCTGTCTGTCTGTCAGGCTGGCTGGCCGGCTTGTATGTTAGCTTTATATGTATGTATGTATGTATGTATGTATGTATGTATGTATGTATGTATGTATGTATTGCCTGTACAGGCCACACCAATGGAGCTAGTGGGTGGAAAATTTCAACATTCACTTCCTATGTCTAGGAAGGACGATTGTTTTCCCTGAAAATTATCCAAATTATTTTTTCAGTGTTGGGTTCAATTTACAAATTGATTTATTATAATTCGATCCCTTAGTATGCCCCCGTCAGTTTTTGGAAAATTCACACATTTTTAGTGATCACTGCCCCAAAAAGGTGAGGGGAGTGAGTTATTCATTGATCACCCCTTTTAAGATTTTTAAATTGATCATCCCTTACACAATACACAGTCAAAAGCCGTTGATCACCTGACAGTTTCTCTTGAATGACTAACCGGACTAGTTTGTATTATTTTTGTTACATTTTTACAATCTTCCAGTCTCACTTCGTGTTCCGTCCAAATGTTCACAGCCACCATCTGGCATTGTTTATTGATTCACTGTAATTGACCCTGGTTTTCAAATTTGGGTTGTGTGATATCTCTGAATGATAGAGTTCTAAGGCACTGTGATGTTCTTATCATCAAAGACATTTACCGTTTTTGTACTACAATCTAACCACTGTATTTTGGAAAGTTCCCAGAGGATCATCGTTTCTGCTTAATCACATCAGCTATTGTATTCCTTCTGGACCAGTTTCGCACTTTCGCTTACTCAATGATTATCTGATTCTCTTCTCTCCGTTCAACGACTGTTTATTGGATGCTTGGATGATTCGTCTTCTGTAAATTGGTCACCGGTCAATTGGTCGTGGGTTAATTCGTTGTGTGGTTAAAGTAGTCAATAGCACAATTCGTTTCCAGTGTCTACTATATTCTGTTGGCTCTGTTGGTATGAACAATACTTATTTATTCAGGGAGAGAAAATCACCCCAAAGACGAAAAAAAAAAGCATAACAATATGAACTTGCATATGAGTATTGCAATAGAAGAATATAATTCTGAACGAAAACTTATTTTTGAAAAGCAGTCGCACACGATTTTAAAGTTTAACATTTTGTTATCTAATGTACACAACATTGGTTTTGTTTCCTTTTTTTAGAATTCTTTTCCAAATTTTTTGGAGTAGCTAATGAATTGTCCTTACGACAAATTCCCTGCAGGATGAACTGACCTCACAGGAAATTGAATGACAGCTAATTGACTTGTGGCCATTTAATCAACGGCAAATCAACCAAATGTCGTTATGTCAATTTTTGCCTCCCCGTAATTGTTCCTACCAAATCGAGTTGGGTACACCGGTTCTCGTTAGATCACCGAAGTAAAACAACGTCGATCTGGTCAGCAACTATTCGGGGAATATAAGGTGCCTTAAACAACGGCGGATCGTATAGAGAATCTACCACGGCAATCCCGTCAAAGTGCCTCAGGAGGCGACCGATCTCTACATTACGCCCAATAACGCAAACCACTGGCCTTCATCCCTTTTCTTTGAACCATGTAACTGGCTTAGCTGCGAGCAACCGTGAATGATAAAAATAATCCATGATTAGAAAAAGTTAACCCAAACAGTCAAGTTAGCTTTCTTCAGCTTGGTCTAGATTGGTCTAGCTGGCTGGCTGTCTGGCTGGCTATGTATGTATGTATGTAAGTATGTATGTATGTATGAATGTATGTATGTATGTATGCTGGTAACGTGCTTGCAGGCCGCACTGATGGAGCTAGATGAGTGAAATATTCGACATTTATCCTTCATTATACCAAGGAAGGAAGGACTTTTCGTTTGTTCAAAATCCCCCCAAATATGTTTTCAATGAAGGTCCAATTTGCAATGTAAGTTCACTCAAAATTGATCTTTTATTTTTTTTTCTCCTGTCGCATTAGAACGTTTTTCGAAAATTCAGACTTTTTCTGAGTGATCACTACTAAACAAAGAGTGAGCGAAGTGATTCCCTCTTTTTTCCAATCCTTAAATTGATCATCCCCAACAAATCGCGCTGCCCACAAACAATGGTTTCATGACGGTTTCTTTTGAGTGACCAACAAAACCTGCTTGTTTTAATTCTTTTGATTTGAGTTGCAATTTTTTTTTCAACTTGTTGTCCGCTCATCATTAGTTTTATTAATTTATCTTTGAATCTAAAGAAAACCCTAGTTCAGCCGACTCGCCCGACGTTTAGACAATGTATCAACGTTCAACTTGTTTTCTGCATTATTCATGGGATGATGTCAGTAGACCAGGCAAAAATAGATAGGTAAATGTAGGTGATTAATTTTTGAGGATGATAATTTAAGGTCTCGAATAGGGCATTTACAAATAAATGAATAAGTTCTTCTATTCATGATTGCTTCTTTGATCGCAAAACCTCATTTGCTTAGTGGATGGTACCGTAGCCAAGGGGACGATGATGAGCAAAACTTGAATATTTATAAATTGTATACGGAAGTCTTCAAGTCAATAATATACGTCATGAGTGCACTTATCCGCGTATAAAAACACACGTATAACACATATATATCTTCACCAGCACTAGGAACAATCTAATTGAGGTAGAATAGAATGAATAAGACAGAAAACTATTTTACAAATGCTTTAGTACACAACACATCATCGTTTCTTTTCCGTTGTGATTATTTTGTCCAACAGGAAAACTGTTCGTACTAAGTCCTTGATATCTCTAACCTGTGTAAGGTCACACATATACACACACCCACACATTCATACGGATATATATATATATATATATATATATATATATATATATATATATATATATATATATATATATACATACATACATACATATATATATATATATATATATATATATATATATATATATATATATATATATATATATATATGTATTAGTATTCCTCGAGAAAGGTCCAATAAATGAGAGAAAGGGGATGAATATTGTTTGGAGATCATTTCATATTTAATAACTTGCATATTTTACGAAAAGGTTTTTTATTTGTAGCTGTATTTCTCAACTCATAGAAAAGTTTCAAGAGGATACACACACACATACATATAACGTAAAAATAAGCATATAACCTGAAAGCTAGGAGGTAATAAAATTAGACGGAATATTACTAAATATAATATTTCTGGATTAATAAAAAGCAGCAAAATATAACGGAAGAAGCAGTATCCAAAAATTGATAATAATTGACAACGATTCATTGAAGGAATTTGAAAATAATTACAACTAGTTCTGATCATGAGATAAAAGGCTTGAGCAATAACATACAACACATACTATTCGAAAATTGATAATAGCAAAGATGTCAAATGAATGGAATTTAGATACTATTACGTATAATACTACACTGAAGTACAGCTTTTTTATATACCGTGAAAACGATGATCGATCAGAAGTTTTAATAGTCTTATTTGAATTCAACTCTTCAAAAAATGCTCAATAAATAGCACATTTCATCCCAAAAGTAAATATCCTAAACAATTGTAGATCAGTGTTATTACAAGCAGATCGATGTATGCCAATCCAAGTCAAAGAATTGTACTGTGTTGGCACTCTCCTATTTGTTTGAATGAATGAGGGTGCGACTTAATTGCCAATTTTGTCCACCGTAATCACACATCTTAGGGTGTACCCAGTTAGCTTCCAGGGAAATGTGTCCTAATGTTGAGTTTCATCGCTTATGCCAAGAGTCGAGCTTGGATCTTTCTGTATGTGCAGCAGACATGCTAATGATTAGACCATCTGAGCAGACCTATGCTGATAATTGAGATAAATGAAACAACATGGCGGTGAGATTCCCATGACTTCTGAGATATGTCTGTAGATCTAATTTAGAAGTGTATTAGGACGTATGTGTTCCCATGATTAAGGTGAATGCGATTTCCCCGCTTTTACAACCACAGACTATGACGTCATGATAGTATGAGACCCACAAGAAAATAAGTTTGGGTTACAGTACCGAAAAGGAAGGACGTGTACGTTCAGCGATCTGTTAGTTTAGTGTTTGTCACGCATCCTGGGATTAATGTCTGATGGGACATATGAATCCCATGATGATATGTTTCTTCAAAATATGTGGAATAATCATTTAATAAAACGTTTTCGCCTCTTTTAAACCCTTTTGAAAATTCAAGGATTGAGTATCCCTGGAGGTTAGTCTCGAGAGGGTTGGTTACTTTAACCTTATATTATCTAATCTTGACTTTCTCACTCTTCTCATGACCCACTTAGTTCTCTTTTTCTATCTTTCCAATGTCTGTCCTTCCTTCAACTCAATCATTTTATCCTAACCTTATCTCCTTTCCATCCAACAGTGATTTTGTGACTTTTGGTCCCTCCCTTCAATCCCAAAGTATTTTATGACTCTTTGTCTATTTCTTCCACCGGACAGTAATTTTGTGACTTTTCTTCCCTCCCTTCCACCCCAAAAAATTTTAATGGCTTTTGGTCCATCACTTTCATCCAACAGTAATTTTGCGACTTTTCTTCCCTCCCTTCAATCCCAAAGTATTTTATGACTTTTCGTCTTTCCTCTCCATCCGAGAGTAATTTTGTGACTTTTCTTCCTCCCCCTCCATTCAAAAGAATTTTTGATGACTTTTTGTCCATCCCATCCATCCAATAGTGATTTCGTAACTTTCCTTCCCTTCTCTCCTCCAAAAGTGTTTTTTATGACTTTTTTGTCCCTCCCTTCAAACCAACTGATTCGTGCGACTTTCTTTTCCCTCTACTGATTTCTTGGATAATGACACTGAAGAAAAATTGCAATTTCCAAGTGAATTCAACCTAATGAGGTGTTAGGTAAAGGATATATTTTCACATCTACAGAAATATCTACCTTGGAAAGACGGTAAGAGTCGCTGAAATATTGATAGATGTATCGATTGGGACATCGATTTGGTTGAATTGGTTGCGTCTATTGCGACCCAGTTCTGAAGAAAATTAGAAAGACAGGTCTGGTTAATCACTCAAGAGAAACTGTCACGTCTTTTGGAAGCATACCGTGTTGGATATGATCAATTAAAAGATTGGAAAAGGGGGTGATTATTTAATAAGTTGGTCCCCCCTCTGCTGGACAGTGATCACAGGAGAGTCTGTGCTTTCATAAAAATAAGCGTGAATGCTACTAGACCCAAACAAAGGCACGAACGTACATTACAGACGAGCCAACCAACAAACCAAACTTAAAAACTGAAAGAACCAATAGTGACAGTTTTGCTCGTCCGTTCCAGACACACAAAGAAAAAACGACTTATTGGATAGTCTGATGGTAAACGAATCCAAAACACTGGGCTGACGGAAAAACTAACAGCACCATCTTATTTACACAGTCAAGAACAATTTCAGAAGTGTATATAAGGTTTGCTAAGCTCTTTATCGCCCATGCAATAAGTCAATAGTAGCATATCCTTTACGAACCTTGGAGACAATTCAGAAACTGGGGAACTTGACTTTCACGTTAGGAAACGAACGTTTAATCAATCAATTAATCAATGCTCCAGCTGGCGCTTGAGACAGTCAACACTCTTTAGTTCGATCTGTCATCAGTGAGCAACCTGACATCACACTGTTCAGCTTTTAAACATTGGTCTTTCTTGACAGGAAAGGTCATTTTAAGGCAAGAGTGTCACTGGCAATGAAAGTGAAGACATGTAAACCTCGAATGGCGCAGTTTTGATCAGACTAAGTTTTCATGTAGTACGATCAAGTGAATGCTCTACTAATAAATGTATTTAGTAAGTGTAAGCTGGAAAATATTGAATTATAGTAAGACTTCGATGTTTTGAAAAGGACAGTCGATTTTAAAACGAATAAACTGCACTATTCAAGGTATTCCTAATGAGAGTCTGAAGAAAAGGAAAACGTGACTAGATCCAGAAGAGACTTCAATATCTCAACTTGAAGGGAATATACTGAGGGGAAAGTTTTTCAATATTTTATTTATAATTGCTGGCATCTAGCTGTACTGTTAACGCAATAAAGAGAAATTGACTCGCTCGAATGAAACATAATGACATAAAATCAGAATGACAGAAAAAATATCTTTCTCTCAACGAAGAAGTCGAGCAGTGATTTTTTCTGCATTATTTGCACCATGCAATAGTCCTTGTCTGGTCAGTAGTTGCAAAAATATTAAGATATTAAAAAATTCCACGATGAATTTATCGACCCAACCATCTTATTTTTTAATGATAGAATACACAGTTATCCAGGGGAATATTCAACTATAGTATCATGAATCTAAATTGGACCTTGTTTTCTGGCCTAGTTCTGTGATCTCTTTGAATTGCAAAGTTACAGGAATGTAGATATTTTTAATCCCCTGAATAGATTATTGTTTCTGTATGTAAGACTGAATCCTAATTTTTTACATAGTTCCAACTGGATCATGAACGAGGGAAACTGGTGATTAAGCATTAATCCGTAGACCAAGAGACGTCTTCAGACAATAACCCAGATACGCGTAAGATCCTTTATAACGGAATCTAAATAAAGACAAACCCGTTACAACGGACGACATGATTTTCATACAAAGTATTAGCACATAGAATCTGTATTGCAGAATTGTTTTCAAGTTTTTGAATCTTAATTTGAGTAAAAAAACACTTAAAAACGCCCATAAACATTTACATTCTCCATATACATAGCTGAAATCTTGAAAATGATTCATCAAGAAAATTAATACGATTCCAATTCCTTTCTTTTTTTACTTTATTGAAGCATTACTTGATTTATTAAAAATATCACTTATTTTATTACTGTAAATCAATTAAGAATATCACTTACTATTGAACACATCTTAATTGCTATTTTTGACCTCTACACGCAACTAAAAACATCTAGATTTAGATTAAAAACATCTAAATAGGCAACACTGCAAAATACCACTATCTCTACAAATGTCTCCCGTCATTATTCGTAGCTGAGGTAGTAGTTATAGCAGCCGTAGCAATTCTACACAACTGCCGTCTCATCTATCTTCCTAGTCATCATAACAAAGTTAAAGAAATTATTCCATTCATGAAGTCGATTTGTTTTCTTTATCATCAAGATATCCTGAGGGATTCATAGTTTTTTTAATTCTATTTCTGAGAAGTGTTGCTAATTTAGATGTTTTTCATCTAGTTCAAAATATTTTTAGTGTCGGTTTAGATCTCAGAAATTACCATTCAGATGAATCAAGTAATACTTTTCTATGATTCATAGTAATGATACAAGTAATATTTAAGATAAATTAAGTACTATTTTGATGAAATATATGCTGAAAATTGAGTTCACATTCATTTTATTAAAAATATGCAATACATCTTCAATCTTTCAGAGATATACCAGGAGAATCTAGATATTTCTAGATGTTTTTTTCACTCCAGTATAGATGTAAATCTGAAAATTAATTCGGCATCACTAGTTCAATGTCATCATAACAGAGTTGAAAAAAAATATTCCATTCACGCGTCGCCTTCTTTTTTTATTATTAACATAGAGACGGCCTAAAGCATTTACTGCTATCTTTATTTATTTATTGAGAGAGTTCGTGTGTTTGTTCCTTCAGTGAACAAGAATCCCTGATCAATTCTCTTCTTCCATTTTTTCTTCCGAGCCATAGACTTCATTTGCATAAACCTTCATTCTTAACACAGTAAATAGGAAAGGAAGAAAATACTAATGAAAAGAGAGGAAATATTGTGGCTGTAACAAAACCTGAATCAGGGGAAGAAAATATTGTGTAATTCCCGAATTGACAACAAACAGCACAATGTACACAAAAATCGAGAAGAAAAGAAGAAAAAAAAGAGGTAAAAATCTCAGATGGTGGAAATAAAGGGGAGAGGGAGAGAGAAAAAGAGGAAGAGAGACCGACAGAGAGGGTGAGAGACAGAAAGACAGACAGAGACAGACAAACGGGGAGACGGAGAGAGAGAGAAACAGAGAGAGAGAGAGAGAGAGAGAGAGAGAGAGATACACAGGGAGAGAAACACAGAGAGAGACAGAGAGAGAGAGAGAGATAGATAGATAGAGAGAGAGATAGAGAGACAGACGGACAGAAGGAATTACCTGAGAAATGAAAATTGGGGAGAGGTGTAAAAAGAGATAAAAATAAAGAGATTTCTGAACATGGATAATTAAAATCTAACGTCATCAAAAGGAGGTAAAAAAACACTAAAATGAACCAGGAACGAAACGAACGAAAGATAAGTAAAGAAGGGGGAAAAAAAATGAAAGAGAACTGGAGGAATTCAGGTCTTATTAATCATTTCATAGAAACTGTCACGTGACCAACATCCTTGGGCTGCATGCCGTGTTTGGTGATCAACACGAAAAAAAAATTGTAAAACGAGCAATCAATGAATCTCACTCGTCTTTTGTTGTGCTGTGATCACTGTGAATTCTGACAGTTTTGATTGAGGGCTTTTTTTAGTAGAAATGGGCGGTCGATAGAGATGAGAGAAAAAAAAAGACAAAAAAATAAGAGAGAGAGGGAGAAGCGGTAGAAGATTTTTAAGAAGCAAAAAATGGAAGGAAAATGAAGTAAAGAAAAGAGAGAGAAAAAGAGAAAGGGATGGAGCAAAATAAATGAGACATAAATGGGTTGTTGAAAGAAAAAAAGTGAAAGAGAAGTATGAAGAGGAAAAAGACTAAAAAACAAAAGATGGACAAAGGAAGGAAAGAGATGGAAAGGAAGAAAAAAAGAGTGGGTGGTATGAATAGAAGAAACAAAGGATGAAGTACAAAGTAGAGAAGGAGAGGAAAAATTTTTAAAATGAGTTGTATGAAAGAAAAGATGCAGAAAACGAAAGAGAAAAGTTCAAGAAAATAAGGAAAACAATAAAGAAGAAAATGCAATCATAAGAGAAAGAAATAATTTCAGCGCTATTAAGAGAAGAAAAGAAGAGAGAATAAAAAAAAGTAGAAAAATAATGAGAGAGGAAGAACTCAGAAAGTAAGTAGCTTAGGTAAAAGAAGAACAGAAAATGAAGAAGGAAAGAAAGAAAAAAAGAATAAAAAAAGAGGAAGAGTTATTCGAAGAGAAGTTTTTTGGCAGGAAATTGAAAAACAACAAAAACGGAAAGAAAATAGAAAGAAGAGGAGTAAGAAAAGAGGGAGGGGTAGGACATGAGAAAAAAAGAAGGTTGGTAGAAAGAGAGGGAGTTGGAAGAAATCAAGTTGAAGAAAAGAATAAAAGACGGGAAAAAGAAGAAAAAGGGATAGAAGAAAAGAAGTCGAAGAAGAGGATGATGAGAATTAAGAAAAGGAAAAAAGTGGATAAAAAGATGACAAAGAAAGAAATGTACAAGGCAAATGAAGAAGAAGAAGAAGAAGAAGAAGAAGAAGAAGAAGAAGAAGAAGAAGAAGAAGAAGAAGAAAAAGAAGAAGAAGAAGAAGAAGAAGAAGAAGAAGAAGAAGAAGAAGAAGAAGAAGAAGAAGAAGAAGAAGAAGAAGACCAATTCTTGTAATTTGATGAAAAAAAATGTGGGGAAATACATCCTAGAACATTTGTTCATGTGAAATTAAATAAAGTAATCTCAGATAAAAGCGAAAAAGTTTGCCTCTCTGTAAGGATAAATGATAAGTTAACAGAGACAAAAAATCATTCGGAAAACAATCAAAAAGGAAAAACAAAAACAGGAAGATACAATACACATCAAAACAATGGTTGGACTGGAATAATGTTCGCAAAAGATAGTCCTAAAAATTGGCAAAATCTTTTCCCATCCTTCAATCATATATAGGATGATAAGATATATAAATAAAATCAACAAAACCTCTGTTTCCTTTTTTTTTTACCTAAAATATTTCAATTTTATCTGAATTTTTTAAATGAAAGACCATCATTACGAAAAGATCCTTTTAGATGGGTGTCCTCATCTCGGTTCATCGTTTCGGCCGTTGTACCCTACGACCTTCTTCAGATGGATATCGTAAATGGGGAGGTCTTGGAACACTGGGACAATAAACTTCTTTTGAGGCAAAATTAGGCCGAATGAAGACAGGCTCCTCTTACACTCTGAAGGAGGCCTCCTCGTCTAAGCATTTCACAACCTTATAATTTACGCCATCCACCCGAAAAAAAACCGTAGGGTACAACAACTGAAACGTTATATTCTGCAGATGAAGATATCAATAGCAAAGAAATCATCATTATTATCATCAATCTATTAACGTCCGTCGTTGAACATAGACCTTCCCCAGGATCCACCACATTTCTCTATCATGGGTGTCGCAGAGCCAGTATTTTCTGAATTTGTCTAGTTCATCTCTCCAGCTTGTTTTTTGTCGGCGTCAGTTTCGCATGTGGTCTGTGGGGATCCATGTTGTGAGACTTGATGTCTATCCGTTGTCTTTCACTCTCTCAACATGAATAGCCTATTTCCATTTGAGTTTTCTAATGGATTCTATGATGTCTCTGACCCCCGTTTTCTTTATGATATACTGTGCTGTCTTGTGACCTCTCCATGCGAGTTTTAGCATGATTCTCTCATGCGCACGTTGTACGCTTCAATACACATTTTATCCCAGGTCTATATCTATTTCCAAACTTAAGATTATACCAGGTCAAGGGGCCTAACTTAGTACGTCGGTTATTGTCTTATATTTCAGTTCATTGGAGTCTTGAGTTCAATTCTCATCTATTACTATTGGCTTGTGCCGGATGAAGCTTAGTAAAAGGCATCTCAACCTGGAGTAGTAACAGCTTCTTCATATCGGACACCTTGTGTAACAATTATTACTGTAGTGATTTCGACCTTCATTTGGGTGCATAATGCTATTTGTCTTATGACGAACTAAATGCGAAATTAACAAAGCATAAAGTGGTTTTACGTCTCAGCTTGGGACTCTCAGTATTTTAAAACATTTCGCTTTTTTTTTCAAGGCAACACTCTAAGAAATGAATATTGACCAAGAATTAATACCCCGAAAGCATGTGAAAATCAAATGATTGAAATGATTACAGGCACACTTTTTAGTTTGAGAACTCAGTTGCTCTCGGAGCATGTGACACACAGAGTAATGATTTTTTCTCGATTCCTCGGATGAACCAAGGAGACTCAATCATTGTTTGTAGTAAGCACAGTTTTTTTTACAAAACCAGCATGCTAACCAAAGTCTAGGCTGCCGTACAGGGATAGAAGGATCAAACCTCTCTTACCCTTTAGCCATATCTGGGGGCAGACTGTCTCTACGATTTTTCCCAAGGGTAGAAGTATTTAGTTTTGCTGGTGGATGACATTTTCAAGGGTATCAACCATTACAGTTATCGGCACCTCTTGTTTGGCGAATAATAATAAACTTATCTAAGTGAATAAACATATGAAGTTAAAGGTGGTTTGTAGCACTTTTATTTTCCGAATGATATTCGAAATGTTATTCTTAGAAGTTATTATATATCTTATATATATATATATATATATATATATATATATATATATATATATATATATATATATATAGTATATTGTCAACAAATAAACTTCGAGGATAAGAATTTTGCTTGAGATATTTTGACCATTTTCGGTTATTATCAAGAAAATGAGATACGGGTATTAGAAGGTAATTAGTATTTATTTAAAAAAAAAACGTTTGAAAGTTTTGAAAAACAAAGAACAAAGAAAACTCTCCAATGACGATAATAAAATGTTTGTACGCCAACTAAAAAAAAACAAATAAATTAACAAAGAATAGTTTGTCTGTTTTTTTTTCTCTCCCAACAACGTATGTTTGAATCTCTCTCTCTCTCTTCTCTCTCTCTCTCTCTCTCTCTCTCTCTCTCTCTCTCTCTCTCTCTCTCTCTATATATATATATATATATATATATATATATATATATAAATGGGACGGAGGATTTCCGTTGAACAGTGGTGATCACCAAATGGTGATGCAGATGTAAAAGTTTTGCTCAATTTCACTGTGTCCTTGCATAAGAGTAATCGTGAATAACCACACAAAACGACATCCACCAAGCATGAGAAGGCGTTTTGCGTCTGAAATTCGCTAAAATGGATTCTGTAACATCTGTACAACGCTATTTCCGACATACATTTGCGGAGGTGGCCCCCGCCAAAGAACTCCATTAGAAATTGGCATTCCGAATTCCGGGAGAACGGTTGCTCGCGCAAAGGAAAAGCCCATGATGCCTTTCGATTTCTGAGGAGACCGTTGACCGAATTCAAACATCCTTCCTGCTGCAGATCTGCTTCAACTGCAAGAGGAAGAGTCAATTGACTTCTTTTTTTATGTGCATGATTGGAAACCACCTCGTTTCTATGTTCAGGTACGAGGTGGATCACTACCAGAAATGTGGATTGGCTGTTGGCCTTCAAGATCTCTAGATTTTACGCGATTACTTTTTTTTGGAGAGGGAGGTAGTGTGTGTATGGCCTTATGTTTATACTACCACTGCCCCATGATTTGGATGAACTGGCAGGATATGCTCAGAAATGGATTCTCAGAAAAGACGGCGAATACGTAGGTATCGTCTGATCGGATGAAGACATGTTCCTTTTCGTTAAGAATCTCCATGATCTCCTAATAATGCTTGGTGAACTAAATGAATATAAGAAGAAAGTTGGCCTCCATATGAATTTCATCAAAAAAATGTAATGTACAACAAACATGTTGTGGATAGGAATCAAAATAGGATATTCAAAGCTGAAGAAAATAAACCACTACATCTACTTAGGTCAACAAATCTCCATGAAATCCTCAAAAAAAAAAAAAGAATGGAAATTAAGCAAAAGATCCCACTTTGACTGGGTATGGGTAGAGCAAGCTTTTAGGAATAAGAAAAAATTACTAGTCCTAAAAAGGAGTATCCCTCCATAGTCAGCTATGGAACTGTACCATGGAATCCATCTGAAAGACTCAAATTGAGAACCAAGCAACGGGCACAGGAGAGCTTTTTGCTCAACCTCACATGGAGATATCATACGACAGCACAGTGTATTTAAAAAAAGATAGGAATCTGAGATATCATAGAAAAAAATACAAAAAAACTAATGGCAAAGGAATGGTTATGTTGCAAGAATGTCATACATCTGCTGAAGATCGTGACTCAGAACATGGAACCCCACGCATCATATTCTAACTTGGATACAGAGATCTGACTAATCTTGGGGAAGGTCTCTGTCCAACATTAAAAAAGCTGCAGCAGTTGCTAATTTATTAATGTAAAATAAAAAATAAAAAACTTGAAGGATTTACTTTCCTATGGCATAAGTTTCATGTTGCTAATATGTGCTACCAAGGAATGAATGTTCGAAGCATGTCAAATCGTTCTGGAATACCTAGTACATTGAGCCTGCATAGGTAAATTGATTCAGGAAAGCCTAGTTTTGAATTGCTTTTTGTCCTTGATCAAGAGATGAAAAAAAAAACAACTAAAAAACGATGTGGATCTCAGGTATGTAGGTTAACTAAATAGGGTATATGTTTGTTTTTTTTTTCCCTACTATCTTGCCGAGCAGCAGCTCGGCATTCCGTTCGTTCCTTGGGCACACGCACAAACACACATATCAACTCACTTGTTTACAGACACACCTACACAGGTGCATTCGAATCTCCAGACGTGCACACTCATAAATATGATCACATGCGTCTATTTGCTTCGTACAGGTGAACATGCACCATCAAGCACGTGCTTGTCTGTAGGTAAAAAAAAAAAAATATGTATCATGTGATTCTTCGTTCAAGTCACGGGAAAGGAAAAGTCGCCTGCACTAAAGCAGGAATCTCATTGTCTAAAGGAAAAGGTATGAAAAAAAACCTCAAACGTTGAATTGCTTAGCAAAAACTTAATATGATGCGAACATTTTGATATTAGCTCAGATCTTTTGTTAAAAGAAATGTCGAAATAATGTACCTATATAACAATATATATATGTATGATTATGTTTGTGTGCATGTGAATGATATGTACATGCCTTCAAACAATGATCACGCAGCCTAGGGTGTACTCAATTAGCTGCTGAATGCACAGGGGAAATTCTACCTATGTAGAGTTTTACACGCTTTTTTGCTCGTACCAGGAATCGAATGCGTTTGAGGCAGATATGCTAAACATTACAGCACTGGAGTGAACATACATTTTAGATAAAAATATCAGAAGACAGCAAAATATATCAGGGGAACAACAGGAGTCTGAGATATCATTTAGAAAACGAAAATGACAACGGGCGAGTCATGTTGCAAGGATGTCAAACAACCGCTGGATATCACGACTCACAACCTTGCAGCTGCTGCTGTTGCAGGTGATGAAACATGCTTGCGATAAGATCCAAACTAACAGACACTTTCTCCATTATGTAGAGAGAGAGAGAGAAAGAGAGAGAGAGAGGGGGAGAGAGAGAGAGAGAAGATTGTTGGGGGTGGGGTTGAACTTCAGTAGGACCATTGATGGTGGAACCTGTGTGCAGAATACACTCTGGCCTAAACAATGGATTTGCATCTTGCAAGCAGACTATTAGGGTCTTTACATATATATATATATATATATATATATATATGTATATATATATATATATATATATATACGAAAATTAATCAATGGCTTGGTTTCGTGAACAGAGATTTGCAGGGTTTACCATGAGAGCAAGACCTCAGACGACGAGGCCTGTAGGTATAATATCAATCCTGTGCTCTGGAGTTGTAAGCTGGGATGTGGGACGTGTGCAGGGCCGACCCCACACTTGAATCATGGGTTGAAATCCCCTAGTCAACCGAGGGGTACATATATATCTGTATCTGTATGTGTGTGTGTGTGTGTGTGTGTGTTACACAACAGATATTCATATTAAATCTCCTCCTTTGTCAGTACAATTTATTTGACGGTGGTAGTTTATCATGTATATTGAACATCATACAATGAATGATAAAAATTCAACAAAAAACTACCTTTCAGGCTATCGATCCACCTACGGGCATTCACATAACCTACTCACTGATCTATATATCTATCTTTGTTTCTGTCCCAGTCTGTCTTTCTGTCTGTCTGTCTCTCTCTCTATATATATATATAAAGAGAGAAAGAGAGAGAGAGAAAGAGAGAGTAGTTGTTCTTGCAACATCTGATAATTTGGTTGCTTTTTCAGGGGGTTCATATTAATGGTTTTAGTAATATATTCTTCATTTAGAAACCTTTCGTTATAAATAACTAGACATTTATGTAACCGATGATCTTGTACATTAAACAAATATATTAACTTGTTCATTCACATTATCCTTGTAATATATATTTGAGAGAGCGTGTAGCTCCGTTTCTCTTCTCTCGATCGAAGCATTTTAGCCTGAGATGTTTATTTGAGGTATACCTAAAATGCGTTAACTTAAAAGATGCATTAGACACCAGACTGCTATAATCATATTGGGAATCCATCTTATTTTTGATGTTGGACACTTTTAAACGATGATTGAACAATATCTCCTAATAGTGAATATACGTCTATTAACAACATTTCTAGGTCATTCATACGTACATTCCACCCAGAGGAGCACTGATCGTTCTGCTAGTCATATATAGCTTTTTTCACGATGTATAACACGCAGAGATTTTTGAGATAAAAGATCTAGGTGCGTATTATATAAAGGTCACGTATTATCAAAAAATAATCGCTATACATATATGGAATGTATATACTGGATTATGCAGCTTTCATTCCAAATTTAGGCTGAGTCGCTGATGGATGAACCATCTACGATAGCTGCTTATACATGGCGGAATATATATATATATATATATATATATATATATATATATATATATATATATATAATCATCGATGATAGCGGCTTATACACGGTCAAACATAATATATATATATATATATATATATATATATATATATATATATATATATATATATATATACATATATATATGTGTGTGTGTGTGTGTGTGTTTATATGTATATATATACATATACACACATATATATATATATATATATATATATATATATATATATATATATATATATATATATTTGAAATGTATATACGAGATTATGCAGTTTTCATTCCAAATTTAAGCTGAGTTGGTGATTGGCGAACCATCTATGATAGCTGCCTCTTACATGGCGAAATAAAGTATATATATATATATATATATAACCATCAAGGATTGCAGCTTATACGCGGTGAAATATTGTATATTATTGTTTGTATATATATATATATATATATATATATATATATATATATATATATATATATATATATATAATGATACCCTCGAATTTTGAAACATCGATAGCACGTCTAATACTACTTTTCTAAACGACCTTGCATCTTTCGCTTCCATTCATGAAACACGTGCCTGGCATGTGTTCGTAAGTCTGACTTTCCAATCAGCTGACTGGAATGAAGATAGGATGAAGAGGATGGGGATGGAGGAATGGCTGATACCAGCTGATAGTCTGGCGACTACAATGAAGGAAATCTTCCAGCGATAAAGTTTACGGTAGCAGCCATACAGGTATTATTGATTGAACAATCGTTGTCGTGGCTCATCTGGTAACAGCGTTCACCCTTCGCTTAGTCAGATGACCATCGACAGTATTTGCTGTTTGTTGGTTCCGTGGGTAACTATTGAGAGTGACGCATCTAGTGTAAACCCTTCTTGTTTCGAACGAAAGAGATTTTCTTGGAGCCTGAGTTTGTTCAATCAACAGTTGCGTGATTCTTTTTCTTTTTGAAGATTTCAATGAGTTTTGTTATCCCAGGTAGATACAGAAATCTATCTTTTTAGCTTAGTTTCTGTGGAAAAGCCTCTGCTTCAGACTCATGTAATTATTTTTGATTATCACGTGATTTCTAAAAAAATTTGTGGACTTATACTTGCATAGAATCTCCTGTTTATCCAAATATTTTTCAAGTATGCTCTTTAGTTCTATGTTTTCATTTCTAATCGTGTCATTGTCCTCGACGGAACATAACCAAGAGATTGGCTGCAACGCACCCAGGAAAAGATCATGCTTAACATCTTAGACTGAGATTCTTAGACGGCCATTCATGCTAAAAAAAACCAATCTGGTATTCTATATATCATACCTACTGTTAGAAAGATCAAATAGCTATTGGCAAGCCATGCTGCAAGAATCTCGCACCATGCATCCTACAAGATCACATGAGAAATTGTGACCGGCAAAAAAACTGCGTGATGGTTTAGACAAGTTCGGATGACTTTGACTCCATGACGCTCGGAAAAGAAATTAAGGTGTGTCCAACAATGGAATTTGAGAGGCTACAGCTGATTATGTTGATGATGATGATGATGTTTGCAAAGCTCAGCTATGTCTGAAACAAAGCCAAATTGCTAAAAATAGAGGTATATTCAGATCGTGTTGCGCTGATCATCAAAGTGGGTAGGGCCTGCCGGTGTTATTTGAAAATCAGCATTCGAAATCCTGGTCTTACAAGGGATTTAACACCAACCACTGAAATCTGTAAGAAATACATAACTATCTCACTCACCATTCGGGATATGATTATTTAGATAAGAACGGAAAGTGACAATAACTTTCTCACAAAATCTATCCTGCCATCAGATACATTATATTGAAAATGATAATTAATTTGAATGAGTGTATATCCATTTGGATATGTGTGTGCACAACATTTTCGAATAATCATAATGATACTACTGTTCTCAGTAGAGCGTACAGATACAGTACTACGTCCCTAAGGAGTATGCGCATGTGCTCTGAACATTCGCAGAAGTACCGATCGAGACGTAAACTATCATGTCTTGGCCCAAAAGCCAAGGAAAAGGCATGGTCAGGGCAGTACGAATCCCCGCGCTGCTTTGACGGGTGAAGACGATTTGCAACGAGTTGGTGGAGGCCCGGGAAGACGAACTGCCACTCAGCCTCTAGAGACAACCACCAGGCTCTGCTGTGGATGGTGGGAGTGTGAAAGGGAGGGCTTGAGACTTGAGGAGCCTTACTGTCACTCAGTCTCAAACCATGACCACCAGGCAACTGATATGCAAATGCAAATGCAAATTCAAATAATAATAATAATAATAATAATAATAATAATAATAATAATAATAATAATAATAAGGACAAACTACACAAAAACAAAAATCGACAGAACTCAGACAAACAGCAAATGCCGCATGTGCGGTGAAAGAGATGAGACAGTAAACCACATAACTAGTGAATGTAGCCAGCTCGCCCAGAAGGATTATAAGCATAGACACGATAGAGTAGCAACGATGATACACTGGGAACTAAGCAAACAAATGGGAATCAACCATGAGGAAAAGTGGTATCAGCACAAGCCAGAGGCAGTTTTGGAGAATGACAACCACAAACTACTCTGGGACTTTGACATCCAAACTGACCACCTCATCCAGGCAAGAAGACCGGACTTGGTAATAGTAGACAAAAAAAAGGAAGGCTTGCCCAATAGTAGACGTGGCTGTACCTGCAGACCATTGGGTAAAAAAGAAGGAGAGTGAAAAACGGGAAAAATACCAGGACCTAGCAAGAGAATTAAGGAAGATGTGGAAAATGAAAGCCAGGGTTGTACCGGTCATAGTGGGCGCACTAGGAACTGTCCCCAAAACGCTGAAAGTGAGACTGGAGGAGATCGGGATTAGGGGAACGATTGAGACTGTACAGACCACAGCACTACTGGGAACTGCACGGATACTGAGGAAGGTGCTAGAGATATTAGGACTGCAACGAATCGTAGCTCTGACGTGATTGGTGAAAGAGAGAGGAGACGTTAGCTGAAGACCTGAGGAGACTTATTGTCACTCAGCCTTCAGCGATAACCATTGGGCAACCGGTGTGAAACTGTAAACCACGCTATTACTGTGGTCTATGAAAATGAGGTTAGGAGGGCTGGAGGCTTGAGGAGACTTGCTGTCACTCAACCTCTTGCAGTAACCACCAGGCAACTGGAGTGAGATTGAATAAATCCGTGAAGCAAACTGGATGAATGGACGATTTGAATAATTGTTAAGATTGTGTAGATCAGGACAGCGCTGGGATTGGCAGTAAGACTGAGGTTAGCGTTACATGCAAAAAAAAAAAAATCACAAAGTGCCCAATAATATAGACGATAAATTGATGATCACTTGGTGACAGGTATTGTAGAGACAGGCAAGGCTGCGGTTGCCAAAGGACGATGAAGCTTTTATTAACTGCTAAGGTGATAAAGCGGTTGTGATAGAGTGGTTTACCAAAGTGCTCATTCACACGCTTTCCTCTCTTCCAACTATCCAGGCATGCTAGCAACGAGATCTCTTTTGATCAAGATATTCAACAAGGGGATAGAACATAGGGATATCAATTCATTAATTTTTTTTCAAAGCTGAATGTGCAACATGAATATGAGCATCCACGGTCAGAATTTGAAGTATCTTTACCGATTCTTTCTTTAAGCTGATATCCATTTGGATACTTCGCCACTCGTTAAAGTTAAAATATCTGTTAGCCTGAATACACGTGAATGACTAAAGGCACTGCTGTCCAAGACCGTCAAATGGTTGCTGAAACATTAAAATCGATTGATACCAATAGATAAATGGCAAAATTAGTACCTGGGAAACTACTAAAGAGTTGCGGTCAGCAGACGTCCTTATCTACATATGAAGTCTGTTTGGAATATATACATCCATAACTGGCCCAGGGTTGCTTCTGTTTTTTGGTAGAACATTGAATCATCTGGGTCTGTCAGCCTCCACACTGTCACGATTAGGCTCTCTTCAACATATGAATTTCCCCGAAGATATTCCAAGTCGTTTGAGAGAATAAAGAGAACGCAACGAGGCAGATGATGGTAATTCCAACTGCGGGATTTTCACTCTGGTTTTTTAAGTAAAAAATGATTCTGGGATAAGTATGTGAGGTCCCTACCTTGATGAGATTAGGACACTATTGCCAGAGTTATGGTATTTTTCGTTGATATCAAATGACTGGATATTTTCCGGACAGACAACAAATTGATAAAATGACTGCCGATTAATGCTTTCAAAACCAGCATTGTTTTTTCATCATACCTAGTTCTCAAAGTTATCGCTGAGCTTAAACTTCAGGTGAACAACTGAATATTTTCTGTTTTTAACAACTGATAATGCGCATGTTCTATTTACTATTTGCACTCGATGTGTTTTCACACGACTAGAGACTGGTGGCTTCAATGGGGATCAAGTGACAGCAAGTCTCCTGAATACTCCAGAAGTCTTATCATTAATGTAGCTAATTTCAGATGGTTTATGTTCTTCCCAAGATTCCTACAGCCACTTTGCTAAGTTTTTTTGTACTGCTCCCAGGGCTCCAACCACCATTTGTACTACTGTGACCTTAATGTTCCATATGTTCATAAAAATCTTTGACAAGGACTAGATATTAAATCATCGTAGTCTGATAAATGACCAGTACGACCAACCAGTCCAATTGGCTACAAATTTTCCCCCCTTTACTCGTCTGTGTCTGTGCGGCGTTATTTCTGAGCGTAACACTTTTTGATGGGTATCATTTTGGAGCTACAACCTTGGAAATTTACATGAGTGCATAGCATGATAACAGTTAAGAACTTTTTTTCTTCAAAATGTCATTTTAGATCAACAATGCCCATATCTTGTGCTGGTATTTTTTTCAGATAATTATAGATATAATATCTATTTTGTTTAGATAATTTTAGATAAAAGATCTATTCTTTTAGAAAATTTTAGATAATTAGTTCTGACACACGCGCTAGCCACGATGATTCATCTGTGCGACGTACTGAGATAATCATCATTTTTTTTTAGGACGATTCTGTGGCAACGATCCCTACCCAGCTGTTGTATGTGACGGGAGACCAAATTTGTATACCTCACGTCCTACTTTCTGCGAGTGAAACGAAACCCTATAAAGCAGGTGAGTAGTTATATCGATCGTGGGGGAGTAGTCTCCGTAGTAGGTGTAGCAATGAATATTCCCTCGCCGAGGAGATGAAATTAGTACAGAGTTTTGATTCGGGTTTTACAATATATGCATGACAATGACACACACACACACACACACACACACACACATATATATATATATACATGTACTTATGTGTGTGTGTGCGTGTGTACGCCATTAATTTTTGTTGTGATTGCTTTGTAGGGGAGGGGGTTCCGGCTGCAGCTATCGGAGTGACACGAAAAGGGAGAGGGAGGCAGTATGATCGGGAGAAGGTGAAGGAAATACCAACTGAGGTAATTTGAAATGCAAACAATAACCCAAAAGAGGCAGAAAAAAGCGGGGGGGACAGAAAATTGTAATGTAAGGTGGCTTAGCCGAGGAGTTGAATGAAACGCTGGGAAAACGATACTACGACGACTGATGCAGCCATAGAACTACTACTGTGGTAATGATGATGATGATGATCATGGTCTGAAAATTGAGATCACAAGGATGTGACAACTTACAACTGGAACAATCATCATCATCATCATCATCATCATCATCATCATCATCATTCGTTTAACGTCTGTCGTTGAACAGAGACCTTCCCCAGGATCCACCACATTTTTCTATCGAGGGCGTCGCGGTGCCAGTATTTTCTAAAGTTGTCTTGTTCATCTCTCCATCTTGTATTCTGTCGGCCTTGGTTTCGCACGTGGTCTCTGGGGATCCATGTTGCGAGTCGTGATATCCATCAGTTGTATTTCATTCTCGCAACATGACCAGCCCATTGCCATTTGAGTTTTGAGTTATTGCCATAGATTCTATGATGCGTCTGACTTCCATTTTCTTTCTTATATACTCTGCTGTCTTGTGATCTCTCCATGCATGTTTGAGCATGATTCTCTCACGTGCACGTTGCATACTTTTCGGTTCGTAGGTCTTTCTCTTTCGGTTATGTTCTATGTTTTTAGCTCCATAAGTGACTATCAGGAGGATGCATTAGTTGTATACTCTTCTTTTTTGGATAATTTGGATCGTCTTTTTTTTTAAGGTTGAGCTTGCTCTACCGAAGGCTTGCCATCTTAGGGTGATCCTCCGCTTGATCTGCTCTTCTTTTGAGGGTTTCATGGAGATTTGTTGTCCTTGGTAGATGTAGTGGTCTATTTTGCCCAGTTCTTCATCTCCGATTTTGACATTTATGTCCTTGTTCTCAATGTGATAATTGCACACGATTTTCCTTTTACTGAAGTTCACGTGAAGGCCAATTATCAGTTGTTATAGGATTGATAGTCAGAAAAAGGGTTTCAACAAAAATCTAGGAAGAATACTAAAAAAAACAAGCATCTATGAGAAACAGAAAATTGTTCTCACAGGCACCGTTCTTATCCTTTGCTAAGCACTGCCCATTTTGTTTCTCGTACAACTATGAACTATTTCTTGCATAGCTTCTTGTAATGACTACACTGTTGTATATACAAAATGGGGAAAACAAACTGCCAGTGCCTGTTGAGTCATAACATCGTTGCCTGCCGTAAGTTTCAAGCCAAAACTCGGTGAGCAATGAATACTACTAGACGTCTATCAATCAATCATCTTCATCAAAAGCAAGGACAAAAAAAACAAAAAACAAAAGACAAAAAACAAACAACGGCAACGAACAACAATTTGAACCTCCCAATCGAGACCAGAAGACCTGATCTTGCAGTAGTGGATAAAGAAAAAGGGATTAAGTAGATAGTAGATTTTTTGGTCGCAGCAGACCACACGGTGAAGTTAAAGTTAGATGAATATCTACACTTTTCCAGGTTGCAGGAGAAGTTATGAAACATAGAGATGACTGTACTGCCAATAGTGGTTGGAGCCATTGGAACGGTTCCCAAACACCTTGCAGAAGGCATGGGGGAACCAGGAACACGAGGAAGAACTTAAACTATCCAGATGGCACAATTGAAGTCTGTCAGAATACTCAGGAGGGACTTCGGCTCTGCAGATTGAAAAGTAGAATGGACATTGAGATAAGCGTGTTATGGCCCTAGGGGAGTACTTTGGGGCGGACTAAGGCGTCACTGATTTAGGTAGGATATTCATTCATTAATTTTAAATAGCTGGATTCTCTCTGGATAGACTCGGTAAACATAAGCTCCGTGTATTGTTTGATTGTTTTTAGAGTCAAGAAATGACTTTCTTCTGTGATGTTTTTTTTTTTGGGGGGGGGATCTAATGGAGAAAAAACAAAAAACAAACAAACAAAAAACGGGGCCTTCATAATTCTTCCTCTGACTAAGTAATCTCACAGTCACTTTATCATATACAGTAGGTAAAATGCGTGGGGAGCAGTAGATAGATAAAGAGGAAACAATAGTTGCTGGACGACACACAATGATCAACAACCCAATACTGTTAGTGGTTTTGAACAGCGCGCCTACAGAATAATATTCTAGATCTTAGTAACTGTAAATTTTTCAAACCCTTCTCTCAAATAACAATCCGGTAAAACATTCTTTTAGACTAAAACTTTCTGTCGATTCTTAGTATCAAAGATGCCTACATATCTACCCTGTATATCTCTACTCCATAGAGTATTATATCACCAAAAAATGCTAATGTATATCAATCAAAGCTGTGAAACATCAGACTCAAATCTTTACTGTGCGTTCTTTTTATTGCTTTGATGGACACTTGGCCTTTTTTAAAAAGTCATGAAGGTGTATGGAATGGGTGGTGCAGCGGTTAATGATGCAGATATTTGAATTGGGAAACCGAGCTCAAACTTCGGCCGTGGCAGTTCATACTCACTTGCAGTGACACCCTTGGAAACAGCATAAATCAATCTTTTCCCTTTCAGCAGTAGCATGAATCTATCGGCTATGGGTAAAAAAGCAGGACAGACTTGGCTCTGTTGCCTTGGGAGACGACCTGAGTAGTCAGCAGACCACTCAGAATTCGAAACAAAGAGCTGTTCTCGTCAGGAGATCCGACATTTTTCATCAGTCCTCATCTGGCAACTCCTGCGACAGCCCAGTGGTCAAGCTATATCAACTCTTTGCTTTTATTTGTACAAGATCGGTTTGAGGTCCAGGGGGGGGTGCTTTCGTCTGGAGTAACCACCTGTCTTCCATATATTTTGCCTAGACCTGCACAGAGAAGACACTGAGTGCAAGATTTTCTGTGCATGTAAGCATAGTCTCAGGATCAGACGGATGCCACTGAGACATACATCCTTTTTTTCCCAAAACTTTGGTATAGGGGGGTAAGCCAGATATAGGGCACCAAACAAGGAGAAGACAAGTTGAGGAATTACAGTAAGAATTATGCCCCCGTTTCGTTGCATTAACATCTAATTGGAGTAAAAACCCAATCTGAAATAGATAGTTCTATCTCTATCCCTTATGTTTGTGCTTCTTGGCATATTCAAAAAAAAAATGAACTCATTAAATTTTCGGCTGTCACTTGTGTAGATACATCTTAGATGACTCAATGAGTGAGACCACACCGCAGACCAAAATCCATAATTTTTGACCGACCACAAAGGGTGAAGGTAACACGCTTCAGGGCCAGTGACTCATTGTCCAGATTATATCTCATTTCCTTGAAAATCTGATTAGAGTACTCCCCATTATTATCAAGATAAGTGACTTCATTTTATACTTATTTAAGGAAGCGAGTAAATGTCAATTATCATAATTGTATGTGATTTTATTCGAAATAATTTCCTTTTATACCTTATTTATTTTTCCACATTATGGGTTGTATACTCACCGGACTTCACACCAACCTTTATTAAATACGGTCAAAGTAATAGATCGGGAGAATAAGTGGGTATCAAGAAGACAGGGGCCATCTGCCCACACACTATCCTATAACTCAATTAGCAGTCCTAGTATTGACATGAATTACTTGAGAGACCTATTGATCAGAAAAGATCCTTAGAGAAACGAGTGCACACACAGATCAACGATGGATCACTAGGTCAGTAGGTCAGGACATAGGTCAGTAGGAGATGATACTAAAATCGCACTAAAACTGGGCGTGGCGTATTTGTGAAGGGACACACTTTCGCCCTTGGAGCCAGATTCGACTTTCAAGAAAACAAACAACGTCCGAGGAAGGTCACAGAGTGCGTGTCCAGAATGCAGTAAAAATTAATTACAAATAAAATGAGATTGGTCCGAATGAACTACGTACGATGAATAAAACACCTTGTCTAACAAAATTCAGACGGGCTGGTTGATTATATTTGGATATTTCAGCCAGTCGAAGGTAACCCCTCACTAGCATAAAAAAAACAAAAAAAAACATCTGTATACTTAATATATAGAGAAAAAAGTACAGGCTGATATTAAATCAAAAGCTCTTGCCAAAAATGTTAGTCTGTGAACAAAGTAATCACTTTATTCAAACCAGAGAACAAGATAGAATCTATGATTTGAAGGAACGCTTCTTCGGAAAAGTAGGGGAAGGACAAAAATCGATAGAGGCTGCACTGCTAATAAATATGTCAAAATTATGGCAAGATGCGTTGGAGCAGAAATGGAATCCGAAATTCATTTGGTTTCACTCCAAGTGGAATTTCTATCGGTCTGTTTCATACAAAATGTCGTTTTCGAATAGTTGGCTGAATGAAGCTATAAACGACAAGAACGGTAAATATTTCCAAAATATGACGCGTTCAGAGCAATAAAATGTTTATAATTATAACATGTCATCTTTATGAACATTTCCAGGTTAAGTTCAAGCACGAATTATAGATTCCATGTCATTGAATCTTTTCATATGAATAAGAAGTTCAAAATGCTTGAAAAGAGGATAATCCGTAAGAGGAATATTAGGCAGAGAATGCTGCAAAACTTCATCTACCAAATATGCTAGACACTAAGAAATGTGTGGTCAGACACATTGTTTGGCAATTCTATTCAGTTCAGCTGGAACTCATTCTTCCAACTATTCTAACCTATCTATTGTCTTGAGATGACCTGGTATGGTCACTGTCGAAATCTTGAAGTCTCCAGACAATGCTGGAATCATTGTTCACGTGTGGTCCATCTCGGCTGTTGATAATTCTTCATTATCAAAAACAGTTTCAGGCCTCCTCCTCAAGGATCAATATTGGTATCCTCACTGAACCAACGTCGAACAGTTAGTACCTTTGAAGATTTCACACGAAATGCTCAGTTTAAGTTTTCAGCTGATTCAAAAGCATTCTGCCCTAATTCAAAATTGTTCTTGAGATCCGGTGAAACTTGTTGAATAGACACAATTGCCCCTGGAAACCTAATAATAACGAATTTTGTTTTTACTTATACTGCATCAACAAAAATAGAAATTACATTAGTAAATCTTACACTTTTAGTATTATCCTCTGTTGATTAAAAAAAGGAAAATGATACTTCATATGCCCGAACTGAACATTATAACTCACTTGTCCGAGCGAAGCCTTTTCGTGCCAACATTCATATTGTCAGCTACGACAACTATTCTTAATCTCAAGCTAAAAAAAAGTGTCTAGTTTTCAATTGTATTCGTGACATCGTAGATGGAAGACACTTTTCGACCTCATTTGTCACTAAGTCGACATTAAACCCTAGCTATCGTTCAAAGCCATGGACATACATTCTCATTCAATAAATGCTGTCACTCAAAATGCTCATATTTTCGCTGGAAAACATTCTCAAAATATCTCACATTGTCCACTTCACTGGTGTTATGAATAGGAGGTGAGTGTACGGGTCGGGATACTGAAATGTTAAACGATCATCCGAGAAACTCATTTTTCTTTTTCTTCTCCTTTGTATACATCTTTCAAACCGTTCGCCCGTATATCAGACTGGCTGGCCTTCGACTCGCCAGATGGCCGAACTAAAACAAAACGTTGCCTTGACTACCAGGCCGATCAAGCGGAAGGACTAACTTCCTACCGCCTCGTTCTGGTTTCCATGTTGTTGGTGACGCTAATGGATAAAGGTAGATTTTGAAAGAACAATCGATCGTACCAATTTGTAGACGACACCGCTTAAGCGGTTTTATTTCGTTCGTTTGAGATAAATAAACGATGACATGGCTACATCCTGGTTGTTCGTTGGAGCTTTGATCTGCAATATTTCACCATTTCTAATCTGGATATCCTTCCAAAGTTTTGAGCTGAAAGCCTGGGTACATGGTATCTATAAAAACAAAAATTTTATACATGTTTGTGTTCATATTTGCATGTAGAGAACAAGATTTTTTCATTCCAAATAAAGCTTGATTGGGGATGTGGATTATCTATGGCAGCGGATAATATACGGAGAAATACGTAAAAATGAACTAATCTTTGTTAACAACAAATCGCACAGTGATATTTTCGTCCAATGAAAAAAGCAGATTAATCTATAAATGTGAAAAACTGCAAAACTATATTTTTAGTAGCATTCAGTAACGTTTTGATTTAGCAAAGTTATGACAATTCGTGTTGTAAGGTGGGTCAATAATGAAAACTTCAAATGACAGAGACAGATGAGTCCAGCTCGATAAACTCAACTGATTATGTCATTCGACTTTGGAATATTTCAAGACTTTACCTCTTTTTTTAATAATCGATATCGTGGCATCTTGCAGATATTTGACGAAATAAAGTACTTTGTGGTCGGAATGCTTGAAAACGTCGTAGTCGGTCGGGGAGTGGTCGGGTGAGTAAGCTGGGTAATATAGAGCTTCGTAGCTTAGTTCGTACCATTTCAGCAGTTTCATTCGCGTGGCATGCTAACCTTTTTTGGCTTTTCATTCAGGGTCATTCAAGTGACATATAAAGCTCTTTTGCTCATTGATTTAGGTTCAAATGTCAAACAACTGCTGAATAATCAACGTTTAGTTTTTCTGCAAGCGATAGTCAAATGCCTCGAACTTCAGTATTACACCGAGTATATGTCAATATTCCTATACGTAGGCATTCATTTAACTCACGTATATTTGATTGTTCAAATATCTTTGCTTATTCTAATTTCTTTTTGTGTGATTGAGCCTCAATAATGGTATTGGATGTCGTCAATTAGAAGGATGTCTACGTTTTCAAGGCTCTCGTCTTCGTTTCGAATTTTTTGGAACCAATGCCTGTTTACGATGCCCTGGCACTGAACTATCTCCACTGCTTTACATTTCATTTTGAAATCATACAACAAAATTGCTTTAATTTGCTTTTCCCCGTATTCGATTTGATAGCGTCTAATAAACCAAAATAAATTGTTAGAAAAAAAGGTTAAGCTTAATTAAATATACTATTTGCTTTGAAGAAATACTTTGAAATCGTATATTCCATGAACATAGATAAATTATACTGTATTCCAAAATAAGTATCAAAGTTTAAAATTACAAAAACCGCAAATATTTTTGCACGTGTCTGATACTAAACATTTTTAGTTCTAAGACAAATTATAGGGAAATAGACTCAACCGATCATGTCATTGCACAACGGTTTTCCAGTAACCTACATTTAGATACAGGCTCCCCCTTATATAAAAGAAAAAAAACAGTACAGACCGTTCAAATAGCAACTTTCTGACTACAGGAATAACAAGAGGCAAAGAAGCAGTTACCATTAATTTAGTGTCCCTAGACCCGAAAATGGTTATGATGTTATCTGATGCTGAATCAGGGGGCACTATAATGGTCGCAGGTAAAAGAATACTTGGGTATAAGAGAAAAAAGTTGCAGTTCTACCTCTATAATCGCTCACTGAAAAAAAAAACTAAAAAAACATGAACGCTATTTTTGCTGTTTGCTTTTTTTCGTAGGAGTGAAAAAATGGCCTTAAAAGAACTTTCTGGAAGAAGGCAATACTTGCATTTCAAGTATTTATCTATATATCTTTCCAGCATTTCATTCATAATTATATGTTGTGTTTTTTTTCATGTATCCCTAGAATCTAAGCTATCTATATACATAGAACTAGCTGAAGGTTTCAAGAATTTGTATATGGTTATAATTACTTAACCTAGCTCTTAATTTCCATATTTTCCTTCGAAGTACTCCTCTCGTTGACAGTGATCCCAGTGGTTTTTCCTAGACCAATGCCTTGATGGAGGGCAAAGGTTTCTTGTATATTCATTGCCTAAGCGATAATCGAATACCTCGAACTTCTGGATAACACCGAGTATATGTCTATGTTCCTATACGTAGGAATCCATTTAACTCACGTATATTTGATTGTTCAACTATCTTTGCTGATTCTAATTTCTTTTCCCCCGATACGCACACGCACACGCACACATGCAAGTGTGCACACATGCATATGCACTTCATTGAACCGACTATCACGAATACTATTGGAAGACTGGTGAAACTCATTGAAATCGAACCGAGAAAAATGTCGATATTATTCAATGAAATCTGCACTAGAGGAAAATTGCTGTGAAAATGTACAATAGAAAGATAGAAAGAGATAAATCGATGACCTCAAAAAACTACTGCTTAAAAAATTACAGTTAATGATGTATTCCAACGCATACATCAGGTATATGACAACTGCTGACGTAAATCCTTTCACAAAATGTTTACCCAAATAGGAAATCTCAGTAAGTCAAGTCTGGTGAGCATTGAGTCCATTCTTCCAGATGGTCACTATAAATCCAGCGTCCTTAAATACTGTCATATAAAGGTCGTTATGGTAGTTATGTGTAGGCACATGATCTTGTTTTATTGGTTTTCACATATGAGATTACTTCCTTTAAGAAGAACTGTTGAATAACCTTTTTGCCATATTCAGCAAAGAGACTTTTCTATTTTGCTTTAAAAAGAAGAGGAATAAATAGAGAAACGGACACAGGACTAGATACATACATACATAAATATATATATATATATATATATATATATATATATATATATATATATATATATATATATATAACAGCAATTTCAGAAATCTCTAACTATGTACATTCGTGTATGAACTGCGATTACTCAGCAACTGACAAGCTACTAATTTGACATTACCTAGATATATTAGTCAGCATGAAATGCAGTGCAGTGTCAAATTTGAATTTTTCTTGATCAGCAGTTCTCGAGATATGTATAAGGAATAAATGAATACATAAATGAAATACAAATTATCGTTGTCTTTTATCTGAAAATTCTTGATCTAAATTCAGGCGTAAAATATCGAAATTGACAATAGATTTAAATTTATATACGAGATATCTGAATTGGCAGCACTGAAGGGAAGTAAATGGAATGTTTCAAAACCATAGTCTCGGATGACGAACGAAAAAGTATTTTACATGACAATTGATGCAGGCTGCTCAGCATAATTTTAAATCGGGCCCCTTCCAAACTACAGAAGAGGCATTGCGTAAGTTTAAGTGAAGATACTCAATAAAATAACAAATACAGGTTAATGTATGTGTATGTTGAATATAAAACAGATTTGATATTTTTGCACTGCAGGTGATTTCAAGCGTTTTGAAAACTTGTAAGAACAGAGTCTTGAAAACCAGTGTTGAAACTTGCAATGATTGTTGAGCCGAGGTATGCAAAGGAAACTAAGACTCCGTTCCCGGCTGTTTATATGGCAATGAGTGTTGTCTCTGAAGAGACAGACCCTTTACCTTTTATATACTATTTTATATACCATTATATGCGTATGAATGGAAACATGCTGAAAAAAAAATCAGTCAGTATTAATGTTAGTATTATAACGTTTACAAGGAGAGATTTGACAAGGGGTATTAATGACTTGAAAGCAAGTTTATTGTGAATATAAGTCGTAACGAAAAGATATATCAGTTACTAAATTATACCTAATAATTCATTATAACTATTTTACATATATAATATTACCAGTGGATATTATTGAAAAATGGTATTATGAGTAAAATATATGTATATATATATATACAGATATATTTATATATGTATACATATATATATATATATATATATATATATATATACTATTATTATTATTATTATCATCATCATCATCATCATCATCCACAAAAATCAAATCGAAAAGTGTGAATCAATGATTTAATGTCAGACATATTTGTTGAGTTTTTTGGCTGTATACCAAATGAAAATTCATAACTTTCTCATAATAAAAAGTGTTTTAAGATTCATGGCTACATCTAAAAATCTAAGGACCCTTCGTAGCATATGCTGAATCATAGTGTTATCGTTAGCACGTGTACCCCACATGCAGAGAACTCTTGGCTCGATTCCTTGAAGGAGCAAGGTGTGTTGCAAATTTCCCTAAGCCCCCAGAGGCTATTTACCAACACTCTGAATTTGGTGATTAAGGTGGTGGTCATTGATCTTTTATACTTCCATGTGAGCCTTCTCTTAAAAAGACGGATTCATTACTTTTAAAGGTTTTGCACAAGCCAACTTCAGCCCAGCACACAACAAAGCCTGTTTACCAAACAAAACAAAAGAGCTGCTTCGGGAAAGAAAGTGTAAATCATTTATACTTGTAACAATAGGCTTTTGTGTGACTCAATCATTGGGCAAGAAAGCATTTAGTGTTTAGCCAAAGCGTTTGCGACGCAAACATCTATAAAATATTAAAATGGCGATGGCATTGAGCTAAAAAAAAGTCGTAAATAGATTTTAACCCCCGATACACATAGATGGCTGCCGTGGGCCATCGACCCAACAAGTGAGCGAAGACAGCGTCCGTTTGTTGTGTTTTATGAGGAACGAGCCAACACAAAACTTAACGATTCCTGTTTTCACGTGTTTGCAAGTAGGTTTTGAATTTTTAACTGTTTGGCCATGTATACATGTAAGTATCTATGTAATATGCTTACAGGTGGTACCGATGGAGCTTTAGGGCTGAAAATTTTAACTTATACCCCTTTTTAAGCGTAGAGAAACTTGCCTTTTTTTCTTTAAATATCCCCAGTTTGCAATTTAAGTTTATGCTAAATTAATCATTTAGTTTCTGCCCGGGAGCATTCAAGCTCATTTTGGGGAATTCAGATTTTAACGTGATCACTATCCAATATAAGGTGAGAGAAATAACTTTTTCATTGATCTCCCTTTTTTCCAATGTTTTATTTGAGTACCCCCAGTGCAGCATGCAACCAAAAAAAAGTCTGAGTACATATATGTCGATAATAAAGATTTGCATTTCAGTGAACTTGGTGAAAAGCATTCTGTGTTGAATCCTAAAGGATCTTAAAACATCTTTTTTAGTTTTTGTTTTATTACTTTTGGTACATTTTTTAAAATAATTCCTTTGATTCAACATTTTTACTACGTCATCAGAATATGAAATTCAATGTCCACTGTGTCAGTTACAACCCCTCCAGGGCGAGAGAGTAGAAAACACACACCGCTAATCATTAAACGTGTGGATCATTCATTTCTAATCGAAATCATCAGTGTTTTAAGTAGCTAAGATGTGTATGTTTTGAAATGCATCACAGTCCTTTTATGGATCTTATTTTCTATTTAAATGGCAGATATAATTCATGTGTTCATAAATTTGTAATATACGTTAACGCACCTTTTATCTAAATAATTGATTTGCTGGAGTGTGGTAAAACAATTGAAGTATTACTATGTATATTGAATGTATCATTAAATATCTGTTACTGGCATGAATCAAACATCATAGCCCTGAAACAAGTCGATCCCAATAATCCTAAAAAGAAGAGTATACAACCAATGCATCCTCCCAATAATCAATTCTGGACGCGAAACATGGAACCTAACCAAGAGGCAGACTCGCAAACTGAGAATCACGCAACCCGCACATCAGAAAATCATGCTCAACCTCACATAGAGAGATTGCATGACAGCACAGTATATAAGGAAGAACACAGGAGTCAGAGACATCATAGAATCTATTGGAACCCCTAAATGGTGATGGGCTGGTCATGTTGCTAAAATTTCAGACAACCTATGGACATCACGACTCACAACATGGATGCCCAGAATATCATATGGGAAACCGAGGCCAACAAAATACAAGATGGCGAGATGAACTAGTCAAGTTCAGAAATACAGGCTCTGCGACGTCCATGACAGAGAAATTTGGCGGATCCAGGGGAAGGTCTATGTTCAACGACAGACGTTAAAAGACTGACGTCGACAACAACGACGACGACGACGACGACGACGATGATGATGATGATGATGATGATGATGGAAGAAAAACAGAGCTTTTATGTAAAAAAACAAATACCCCTCCCCCAATTGTAACACATGATTCAGGCTTTGCGGGTCCAAAACAACCTTGGATACCATCCAAAAAGCACTTTTTGATTAAAAAAAAATTAAACAAAAACAAAAACAAATTAGTATTTAGACTATGTGTTTTGGTGTACTCGAGCAAATATTTATACTTGTTACCCCAAACTGTGCACAGGAGCGCGTGCATACACTCACTCACTCTCTCTCTCTCACACACACACACACACACACACACACACACACACACACACACACACATACTAAAAGAGGAGAATCTGTAGCCCACTCGACTGGTTGGCCGGATGAGCCATTTATTGGGTTACAGTTATTCAATGAAGTTATACATATTCGCATCCATGTCAAGACTTCGCCATCCAGTTGAACTACAAAAATTGCCTGAATTAAAACCAGGAGCAGTTGTAGAAGTGCATGAGATTGGTGTATTTTCTGGAATCTAGACTGGGAAAAAAGGAATTGAAAAAAGATGGCAAATAGTTGAGTAACCTCAGATTTGCTTACAACATCGTATACAACCAAAGCACCCTCCTGAAAGTCATCTATACAGCTGAAACATGGAACATATCCAAAAGACTGGCCCTCAAACCGAGAGCTATGCAACTTGCACAGGAGGGAAGCGTGTCCAACATCACATGGGGTGATCAAATACATCACTATATATCAAAGAAAAAAAAACAGGAATCAGCTGAACTTATAACGTAAAACGGGGTATTTCATATGTGAAAATGTGACCAGCAAAAAATCAGACGGTGTGACAAACATGAGAAAGAATTGGAAGATATAGACGCCCATGATAGAGACGTTTGGTGAATCTTTGGGATGGTCTATGACCAACAATGAACGCTAGAAAGCCGATGATGTGATGGCAGTCAGTGGATTTGATGGCCAAGGTGGTTGCTACATTAGATACAGGTCTACATGCCGTGTTGGGGATGATCAAATAAAATAATAAAAAAAGGGATGGAAAAATGAGTTACTTCTGTCATCCTTCGTTGGGTTGTGATCACAGTCAAAAAACAACCATGGACACAGGCAAAAAAAGGGGTCAGTTTAGCATATACTTACATAATTAATTGAATCAGCCCCTGAATTCTTACTTTGGGGTACATGAAAAAAAGAACGTTGTTATTAAACGCAATAAAGAGTATTTGTTTACATGTTCAGCCCTCTACCTCTATTACTGCGACTTGTATGCATGACACACCGAGAGATAGATAACCAGCCAGTCAGATAGATAACCAGCCAGCCAGCTAGCCAGCCAGCCAGCAATAAATAACTGAAGGAACCTATGCTGACAGTTTTCAAATGATGTTACAATATGGAAGGTTTAGGCGTACATATGTGTCAGGAAGCTTTAACGTGGGTGCGTCTGTTTTCGATGTGCAGCAGTGATGGTATCTGGACAACGTGAGGCTAATTCACAGAAACAACTGTCAGACATTCTTTCCTCCTGTAATTACACTTCTCCGCTTCAGTGCATATGTTTTGCCAAATCCTTTTTTTAATTATTTATAGATCGGTCAAATTATACTATGAGGAAATAGAATATTCCGTCATATGATTCCATCAAATATAATTATGTATGAATAGGTGAATATGTCAAATCATTTCAGAGTCATCAAAAGAACTTGGATTTTGGCCATGTTCTTACTGAGACTAGTTTCATAAGCAAGATTCGATGTGATTATTTCCATATATATATTATCACGTCGATTATTCAAGAAAATTCCGGAATCAGTTTCCTTCATAGAGAAACCAATTCTCCAAACCACCATAACATGAAATATACAGTATGATGTATACGAATAAGGAATATCAATATCCGACTGTATGACAAAGAATTATGATCTAAGTAGCTCGATTGGCAGAAGCAGGCTCGGCTCAAAAGCATCCCCACAAAGGGTTTGGGTTCAGATCCTACCTTATCTTTATTTCTTCATTTTCCAAACAACGTCGTTCACTCATAACTGTGATTTGTACCTTACAAATCTGTCTCCCTGTGGTCCAGCACGTTTTAAGTCTGTTACCATTTGTTTGTCAATCTGCCCTGAGAGTTCTTTGATTCTATTTTAAACTGCAATTTGAACCGTGATTTACCGGTAGGATCGCAAGCCTTTGGCAGAGCTAGCTCAACCTTCAAAACCAAGACAATCCTAATAATCCTTATAAGATGAGCATACAACCAATGTATATTCCTGATAATCACTTATGAAGCAGGAACATGGAACCTAACCAAGAGGCAAACCGACAAATTGGGGAGCATGCAGCATGTGTATGAGGGAATCATGCTCAAACTCACTTGGAGAGATCACAAGACAGGACAATATATCAGAAAGAAAACAGGGGTCAAAACTCAAATGGCAATGGGCTGGTCATGTTGCAAGAATGAAAGACAACCAATGGACATGACGACTCACAACATGGATCTTCAGAGACCACATGCGAAACCGAGGCCGACAAAATACACGATGAAGAGATGAACTAGACAAATCTAGAAAGTACCGGCTCTGCGATGCCTATGACAGGGATATGTGGCGGGGCCTGGGGAATGTCTATGTCCAACGACGGATGTTAAAAGACTGATGATGATGATACTGACTCGTTGGACTGAACCAGTAAAAGCCCAAGCATGGTTTCTGAATCTTATGAATCATTCAAGATACTGTTAAGCAATTAAAAAACATCGAACGTAAATAATTCTATTTCTGCAAATAATCTATCTGTGCTGTCAAATATGACAGTATATATGAAACATACTCACACGCACATATATACATACTCACACACACACACACACACACACACACACATATATATATATATATATATATATATATATATATATATATATATATGAATTACAAATTGCGTTACATTATACATAAACTTATTTGAGATGATTCTAATCTGGTTTATTCTCGGTCTATTTGTCTCTTTCACTGCGACGGTTATATGTTAGGAAATGGCCATATTTGGTCCGACAGATTATTGTTAATTCTATTTACGCTGTCTAAGGCGAGTGATACATCAACTTTGCAACGGCAGGAGATCATCACGAATAAGTTTCTATAAAATACAATGCATATCATAATTCATTCTGTCGGACCAAATATGTCCATTTGTTTATATAAATATCCACGTGCACACACACACACACACATATATATATATATATATATATATATATATATATATATATATATATATATATATATATATATATATATATATATATATATATATATATATATATATATATATATATATATATATATATAATTTTATATGAGCGGATATAGGTAATCTACATTACAGAGAGTTTGAAGAAAGCATTCTGTTGACCGTAAGTGATTTTTTGAAAATCATTTCTTATCTTTGTTTTTATTACTTTTTTCTCTTTTATATTACACATTTTATAAATTCAGAATGTTTATTACGTCATTATAATATGGATGAAATTCTATTTTTCTACGTCAGTGCATCCTTTGATATGACAAAAGATAGCAGCACGTACTTAATTATTACTTGTGTTGATTGATTTATACCATATGAATTTTATTAGAAATATATCATAGTATTTTTTTTTTTTGCAATAGAACAATAGCTAAAAAGCAATATGTTTATTATCGAAGGATCAATTTCTGTTGTCCAGCATTTTTTGTGATCAGATGATGGCAAGGTACCAAGATTATTTGGTTAGAGAGATATAAAACTAGTCTAAACACAAATCAAACGTTATTCCTAAAGCAAAAATAGAAGCAGAAAAATAGCTTGAATTTTGTGAGTAATCAACATATCCTATCAATGAGAGAGAAACCAAGGAGAGTAATGCGAAAGAAGAAGTTTTTGTGAGATATTTGATGCGATAGTCAAGCCTACAAAAAGAATTTAAAAAAAAAAAGACAAGTCTGGTTGCCGCTGGGTCAAACTTCACTCCTACTTGAATTCCAAATGAATATCATCCATGCAACTTTTGTTTTGTCTATACCATACATTAAAAAAAAAGTTCTTAACATAAATGTATTTATTCATTAAAATGAAATAGGCCCTTACGTATCTATAACACGAATTTGTGTATATATGTAAGACGTGTCACTTTGGCTCAGTTGGTTTCAAATCATGATAGGGAAATATCAATTTTATGTTCAGGTTTTTTCTAACATGACGGGACAGACAAACGGGGAAGAATTTACTCCCCTGAATTGAGAGAGGATTGTTGTTGTTACAGTTCAAAACGGAAGTTGACTGGAGTTAGACAAAAATAAGGATTCTGTGAGACCTTAAATTGAGATAGATCAGTGAACTTGGGCCTGGACTGCAGATCTAGCCGATTGAATTAGATTGAACACCGGCGCCGATGTTTAGTGTTCGAACAAAGTAAAAATGTACGATCTCAAATGCTCATTTTACAGGTAGACAGGCCTTACCTCTGAAGTTTGGCGTAGCACATTCTTTCTAGTATTTACACTAATCTAGGTTAGTGCAAAAATAAGCTAAGCTTTGTATGCATAATAACTATGGCTGAGTAAGTGGCTGAGATAGTTAGGTTTTTTCAACTGGTACAAATCCTTAACAATAAAAACAAGCTAAGAAGATGATATTCCGAATGCTGCTTTCAGAGGAAAGCAGCTTTTTTTATTTACATGGAAGATTGGCACGACGCTATTTAGGGATTCTATTTTTAACTTGTTTGGTATTATACCGTACTCAACTATGCTTAGCAAATATCAGGAACAATCATGAAAGAACAAGGAGAGTAATTTCTACGGTAAATAATTTGGGAACAGGTGTAGATAGAAATGAAGAAAAAAGAATCAATCAGTCTCTAATGGTAAAAGATAAAAAGAGGAAAATAAACCGAGAAAGATGAAAGTTTCGATAGAAAGAAGAGGAAAAAAAAAGAAGGATGAAAGAAGTAGAAGACGAATAACAAACGAATGAGAGGAAAAATAAGAATTAATGAAGAGAGTGAAGAAGGAATATCTCGAAAGAGAAAAAAAACCCAGAAAGATTAAACAAATGAGGCAATATCTGAAAAATCTAAAAGCTGAAAAGAAAAGAACGTATTTTAAAAAAATTTTTAAACCGATTTATGCAAGAAAAACTGAATGAGAAACACGTCTGGTTAGTCACTTAACAGAAAAATGTGATCAACGTTTTTTGGCACTACATCATGTTGGAGGTGAATAATTGAAAAATAGAAAAAGGGGTGAAAGACGTAACTCTTTTCGCCTCTTGTTAGACAGTGATGATAAAAAAAATCAGAATGAGAAACGAAAACTGAGCGTGAACACTGTCGATAACAAACTAAGGCTCAATTTAGCAGAAACCGATATTACATTAAACAAGACCACTATTGAAAACTTCGTGTGATGTGTGAGTGAAAAAACCTTTCTCCTAGAAAAAATGAGTGGTAAACGTTAAAATTTTCATCTCTCTAGCTCCATTAGACTGACCTTTACACGCAACAAATTTTTCGATTGATAGAAAGATAGATAGTTGGATAGACAGACAGCTAGACAGACAGCTAGACGGACAGCCAGACAGATGGACCCACTTAAAAATTGAAAAAAAACTACGTGGGTAGTTTTAATGACAGTTTTAGGTCTATAGGTTTTCGATAAAACCTATTGATGAAAAGAGAAAGACAAAGAATCGAACGAAATACAACCAATGAAAGTTTGTTGAAGAAAGTCACGGTAATCACTCTTTTTAGATCATGTTTATTGTGATATTGGTGACACTGTACAAAACTGTTTCAATCTCCCCTGGGCCAAATTAACATTGATCGGTCCCAGAGAATAACAGTTCTCGGGGCTCCCTCTATTTTCATGTTTAGCTATCATTTTCAATCAAATAAAAACAATGTTAGAATCATGATTTTTGATTCAATGCAGAGTCCTTTATAGATCAATAGATTAGCACTATGTAACTTAATGAATCCTGAAACAAGTTCAGTCGAGGTATTTTAATTTATTGCCCCGAAAAAATAAAAAAAATAAAAATATTTTTGAGGTTTGCGTGTAAGGAAGGGGACGTTGGGGCCTTGTGCAGTTGCACTATTTTCTCTGCTTTAAATACGGCTCTAACAATAGAATTAACAGATCGAACCAACGTTGATATTTATTACCAAGTGTATCCCTGCACAACAGAATACATTTAACTCTTCAACGTTTTCTACTTTCACTTTCACTATTGTGATCGTGCAGATCCTCCTGTTGATTCAGGATTGGTCGAATAAATCCACCAATGACAATCATTCTAAAAAAGACGGGGGCGTGTCAAGGCTCTTACGGGACGGACCGAAACATGACGAGACAAGTGTTATTAACTGTATTGAAGAAGTGTGGCAAGGTGAAGACAGCTTCAAGTTCCATAAGCGGCCAATAGGTTGAAGTTGAGAAGAGTGGTATTAAAGTTTAGAGGTGGAGGTTGCTGAGAAAAACACGGGTAGGAGGAGATATAATAGCGGTGGTCAGAGAGATTGAAGAGGTATGGAAAGGTAACTTTGGAGGCGACCGGAGAGAGGGTTTTACTGATATAGAAAGAAGTAGCTGTTGAGGGCTCATATGCAGCGACAACACAGAGGACGTGTCGCCGCCAGGTTATTGCAAAAGTAGTCGATACATTGAGAGTATGAAGAAGACAACTACATTGCTGCTGATAGATAAATAAATAGAATGAACAGGTCATTGTAGAGATTATACGACATCGAACGATTAAATCATCTCTAACAAAGTAACAACGGTAGTCGTTGGTAATACAGCGACCCCTGCCTCAGTCCGAATGTAGGGCGTTTCTATGAAACTTTACGTAAGCCGAAATCCGGTGAAGTGAAGGAACTATTTGAATTGAACTATATAGAATTTTTTAAAGTGTACCCAGACCCAAAATTGAGATTTTTTTTATATGGGAGCATTTAACACTACACGTAACACCTACAGGGGCTTCCTTAGGGTTTTCTCGATGCTTCAAGTCACATCTTGCCAAAGACCAAATAAATAAACATAAAGCATATATACACACGAACACAGTTCAAAGTTATGTTCGATTAGTTCTTTTTTAAAAGCGAAGCGGGTTAACTTAGGAAGTGGGCGATACTTATATACTAATATACAGAGACAGTGCTGATTCAGTGAAACGAGAAGTGGGATCAATCGGTGGCTCAAACTGCGTTCCCCGAAATCCCAGGATTCTGCGAACCTTTCATCGTGTTCCATGGAACTGAATGACATTTTTACACATGCTCGTTCGTATTTTACTTATTTTTTGTGATAGATTATTGCCTATAACCTTCTCATATTCTTCTTAACACATTATCACTTCCACCTAAATTCCAATTACTTATTCTTAAGATTCACCTTAATATTGAAAACATCTTGGTTATTTATGTGACTCGGAGGCTGTCGAGTTAGTGGTTCCTCGGTGAGCTTTGTTTTTATTTTTTTAATCAAGAGTGTATTTTATACGTGGATTTTTATACATTCAGATAATTCTATAAACACGGCCAAAATCCTATAGTTACACACATACAAACGCAAACGCGCGTGCGCATATATATATATATATATATATATATATATATATATATATATATATATATATATATATATATATAAATACATTTATGTGTGTTTGTGTGAGTGAGTGTGTGTGTATGTGTGGTAGGAAAAGTTGTTTTATGAAGGTTCTCTCTAGAAAATAAAATCGTTGTAAAGGGTTTTCTGGGAAGTTATGTTTGGAGACCATGAGAAATTTCTAATGCTAGATATCCCTTAGCATAAACTATAGATCGAGAAAAAAATTTCTCCTCGGTCTGAAGAATTGTTAAAATTTCTGAGACTCTAAAGCTGCATATGTGGAAGGGGCAGGACTTAATGGTGTTTAGGGCAGTCTGCCACACTCATCCCGTGAAATGATTTCCGTCTATCGTACTAGACTACTGCTCCTAGGTATTTCGGTTACTTCTCTGCCAATTTAGATTGTTTTTCATAGAAACTATCAAGAAATATTCATTGTTTTTGCTATTTCATTTATTTTTATTTTTTACTAAACCTCTCAAGAACCGCTAATCTGAACAACTTCAACTGGACACTGTTCTGTCTTGAATGCTGACTTATATATCCGGTGAATGTCAACATCGTTCAATGGTCAGTTCTCGAATAATCAGAGTACATACAGATATTTCTTAAATCGTAGTTGGATGAATAATCGTCATTGGTAATCTTCGACTTGTGTTGGAAATATCTAACCAAAACTGTCACCAAAACCATAAACATAATTTTCTCTCAGTTTTTAAACGAGTATGACTGACTGCTACCCCACAGTCTATGTAACTACCACATGTACATTCAGCACCGATGGGGCTACTGGGGCAGGAAATTCGAACTTAAACTCCACTTGTCTAGAAAAAAATTTTGTTTTTTTTAATAAAATTTCATTGAGGATGGGTTCAATCTCAAATGTAAATTTATGCTAAATTGATTCCTTAGTTTGTGTCTGGCAGCAACCAACCCTCTTTTTGTGTTTTTTAATTCAGATTTTCTTCTTTTTCTAATTTTTTGATTGATCACCCCACCACAGCTTGCAGCCACATTGGTCGCGTGACTAAACAGATTTTTTGTTCTATTGTTCTTTTTGACTAGAGCTTCTTATCCCCGAAGCTTATCGAAACGCCCAGGTCATTGCAACATTCTCCGACTGTTGAGCAATTAGCTTGGATTTGAGATATAGAAGTAGCCTATGGGGATATTTGAACTTACATCCCGTATCTGTCGGGGCCTGTCAAAGGTGGGTAGCACCATACTAATTATGCTGCAGAAGCTAACCAGGAGACACCGTACAAATTCAGTCCTATAGCAACATAATTATCTATCCAACTTTCTTCAAAATAGAAACCATTCCTTAACCAACAGCTCTTGGTAAAAAAATGCTGTGTTGGGGATGATTAATGAAAAATTTGAAAAAAAAGAGGGATCCATGAATAAGTTACTTTGCTCGCTTTTTGTCGGACAGTGACTGCAATCGTAGTCTGAATTTAAAAACAAAACAAAACAAAAACAAATAAAGAAGCTGAACAGGGGGATTAATTCAGCATTAGATTACTAGATAGATAGATAGATAGATAGATAGATAGATGGGTAGATAGATAGATGGCAGGCCTTACTTTTAAAGAATATGTTGAAAGTTTTAGCTGCATTGGACTGGCCTGTACAGAGTATATACATTCATACATACAGAACCAGCCGGCCAGCAATCCAAGCCAGCTGGACCAACTTAAAAACAGAAAAAAAATCTATGTTGACAGTTTTGAGTGACGGTTTTTAATATATACGTGTTGTCTTCTCAAACAAAAAGCTTATCACTAACTTTGCTCACGCATAAAATAAGTGATTTGATTCGTTGATTTTTTTTTGGATACATATTGCAAAAGCTTATTAACTATTTCAGTTTTTGACACCACATTTGTGTAGTCCTCATTCCTTAGCAATGGTAGTGCCTATTGTTTTATATTATCAATACGGCAGGTTTTCTTTATTTTGTCAATATCGTCCATTTTCTTTGTTCTTGACGCATATTCTTTTCTCTTCTTGTCTTTGTGGGGGATTGGGGCACAAACACCGTACTATGAGTACTGTCCAGAAATATATTCCTTCGATCTTGTTTCAGCTGTCGAGTCCAGCATCTAATCTGTCTTTAATATTTATTTGATTCCTTCCGGACAAACATTTTCAAGACTAACATGGTAATATGCTTAATGCCTGAACTTTGGGGAAATCTGTCCCACATGTTGAAAAACATCCATACGTTGCCTAAATGAATCACCGTAGCGCGCATATACCAGAACTTATCACCTGAAATATCTGAAAATATCTAAAAGAATTAATCTTTTAGCTGAGATTATCTAAAATTACCAGCACTAGATTTGGACATTGTTGGTCTAAATTGGCCATAGACACAGAAAAGAAAAGGGCTAAAAGCAACTAAGTAAGGCTTTTTAGATGTTGCCTAGTGGTGTATACATGTAAATACTCAGGGTTGTGGCTTCTAAAATGATTGGGCGCCTGAAGACACACAGACAAACATGCAGACGAGCTAAGAAAGGAGGATCTGTAGCTCATTTGGTTATTGGTTAGGGTTGGTCATTTTTAGTGCTACAATAGTTTGCTCGCTGTTAATCACCATTAATAAGGGTTCAATTTTTCTCATCGAATAACCATGGCTTATTGTCTACAATTTCTTTTGTCTGTCCCTTCAAATATCCTTGAGGATGTTTATCCTCCCGTTATTGACTTTCCCTCTGGAGTCACCAGATACAAAACTCTTGGAAGTTCTGCTTTATATACTGATTGTAATAGATAACACAATGCAGCACTTTGAAAACTTTTGTGTACCGGGTAATGAGTGCTATTTTTTGATAATATCTATTTAAAGAAAAGACAGCATCAATTATTCCCTTTGAAGGTTCTTTGTGATCTGGAGTATGATAATTTGAAATCTTTTTTTCCCATTGGACAACTGGGAAATTTGCGCATTTTTGAAGAAAGAAAAACAATAACGGATGAATATTGCTGCCCTCCTGAAAAAGAATAATCTTAAGGGAGTGATGGCCTTTTAAGATCTTTTTACACACAGGCATTCAGAATATAGCATTCACTATTAATGAACAAAAATTGCGTTGCATGGTGTTATTAATCGTTGATTATTCTTGGATATACGGAGTCGGTGCAAAAATGAATACCGTTTTTATTATTTTAAACTTTTGGAATAAAGCATTATTCGTTCTGTTTATGTAAACTTGGTATTTGCAATTTATCCTGGTTGTTTTTCTTGTTGGGTTTTTATAAATTTTTTTGCATCATCATCATCATCATCATTACAACAACGACGACCCTGGATGAAAAGCCAAAAGAGCTCCCATGCCGTGCAAACTACCCTGCAGGAATTGAACAAACTACTGCTACGGAATTATGTACGGGTATACATCTCTCCAACCGACTACAACTTTCAAAAGCATTTCGACTTCTTTCTATAAGAATTCAAGCGTCTAGAATTAATGGACTTGTTACTAGTTGACAAAGATGTAAAAGTTCTGAAAGTTGTTATTTCGATTATTATCGCTTATTCTAACCTGCAGTATCCTGCTTTAAGGTCGATGGTGATGAAGTGCGATCACTTTTGCATCAACCCAAATATGCGAGAGCAGAGTCGACAAAATCCTCCTTTCTATCGGATCTTTGCCTTCATCTTCTCACATAGAGTCTATTAATGTAATCTCTGAGATGTAAAGCTTTATGCATTGCCCATTTCCTTGTTCTTGGCCCCGAATATTTCGGTCTTTTCTTGTCTCCAGGAAGATCCCCGAACACCTTTCTACAAATACTGCCCATGATTTTATCTTCATTGATCAGGTTTCAGCTACTGAGTCCAGCTTCCAGAACCTCCTTTGTTCTTCTGAAGTTTTCTCTTGATTTCTTCTTTCATTTCATTCTGTTGAATCCTTTCAAGACTAAACTATTAAGGTGGTTAATGTCTGAATTTTTAGAAAATCTGTCCCAAATTACAAATTGAAGTAGGAGATGAAACAGGTCTGCTTTGTCATTCAATGGAGACTGTCGTGTGACAGACGCCTTTTGGCAGCATGCTGTGTTAGGGATGCTCAAATACGAGACAGGACGCAAGCTAAGGCTTCAAATTACCGTTGACTCATATTGCAGATTGTCCCCACCCCTAAAAACCTATTTCGGGTCGGAATTTAAAAAAAGAATTTCTCCGTATAATAAGGAGTAAATGTTCAAATTTCCAGCCCTCTAGTTCCATTGGTGCAGCTTGTGTGTGGGGTACATACATAGTCAGCCAGTAAGCCAGATCAACTTGAAAACCTAGAGAAACCTCTGTTGTTAGTTTGGGTGAACGTTTTCCAATTATAAGCTATGTTTTTCTCACTCCATACACTCCCAGATAACAATCAATTATAAATCTATGATATATCAGAAGATAATGACAATTCTTTTGCCCTCAGGATAATCAGTGCAGATTAAGCTAATCAGTTAGTCTACACGTCTTTCCGGTCCAGCTATTTAGTTTTTCAGCGGGTCTCATATCGAGATGGCATTATTGGGCCACGATTTGCAACGTATTCTTGTAGAAAATCACTGCTGGAGTTCTTTTTATCTATCTATCTATCTATCTATCTATCTATCTATCTATCTATCTATCTATCGATTTTTAAGAAACCATCAACCAAGGCATCTATTTATCTTGACCTCCATGTGTAAAGAATGTGACGCAAATTTGTTTGTTTTTTTTTTTTCAACGTGGGATACCGAGTGAGCGTGTAGGTAGGAACTTGGGAAAAAAATCCCTTTTTTATACTACCATTGTTGGTCCTAGGACTCAGGGCAAACGCTGAGGCTCCTGACTTTGACTTTACAGGGCAGTACCATGCCTGATGGGGCAAAATCCTACCGACTGTGGGACCACACCTTTGTCCGTCTAGTCTTAAATAATGTGTTCTCAAGAGGACTCAAAAGATCAACAAGTTTCTTTCAGTTTTCATGTTGGTCTGGCGGGCTGACTATGTATGTACGCATGTACAGGCTATAACAATGGAATTTGAAGGCTAAAAATTCAAACAATTAGTCCTTGCTATGTATACAAAAGCTGTGTTTTCGTTTTTCGGGAAATTTCAACCCACCAATGAGATTTTTAATGGGGGCTCGATTTTTGCTGTAAGATTATGTCAAATTGATCTGAATATACGTTCAGCTGAATTCACGCTTATTTCGTGAGGATTCAGTTTTTTTCTAGAAATTACTGCTAAACAACATAAGTAACATTCATTAATCACCCTTTCTTTATGATTTTTAATTGATCACCCCACAACACAGACGTTGGTCATGTGACAGTTTCTATTGAGTGACCAACCAGGCCTGCCTATCTATATTTTTCTGTGTCTGGGCATCCGGCCATGGAGCAGTGGTTGAAGACCTCGTCTTATAGACCATCACATTGGATTCTGGTCAATACTCTTTTCGCAACCCACAATTGTATCATAGTGCTACACTGGGCCAAGCTCTGTAAATATTAAGTATTTTGTCAAATAATAAGCGGAGTATTATTCAATAGAGTAGCACACAAGCTTTGTACGACACTCAAGATATGTATCAAGCAAAGAAAGTGCGGTAGGTCGGTGGAGAGCATGTAATAGCTTGGCACATTTCTTACTGACATTTTGCAGATGAATTAAATGCTAACCTTTTTATGTATAAGTGAAATATTTGTATGCATTCTTAAATTTCATCTCCATATTAGCGAAAAAATATAAGGTTAAAGATTTCGAGTGAATTAAACACATTATAACAACTTGAAACTTTATTCTGTTGGCAAGAAACATGTTCATAAACTTAAGTTAGGTGAACAGTAACCAAAAATTGCTGAAAGGTATTGAAACTTTTCAATTATTCTAATGTAATAATCAGATTTTAGAGAATATAAGTTTTATCATTGTTCCGTGTATTCATCATTTTATTAAATCATCAATGTTGGCCTTCGAAACTTTGCATCGTCTCTTATCTTCTACTTCAGAAGTTATCATATTAAGGTTTTCTGCTGTTTTAAAAAATATCGATAGTTTTTAAAAAATTTTCCTCTCTTTTATTTGGATCTGCCTCGCTCGATTTGAATTAGGAACTTAAACAGTCTCAGTAAGTGAATCACAGACTTCATAGGGTACAGAGCACAAGCCAGTATCAGAACATTTTTTTTGTCTTCCTACTGATTGCGTGTGCTAGTGCAGTGTGCAGAACCAGGATTCTCTGAAAGCTCACACAAAATGCATTATACTAATGTATATCCGACATATTCTTGTGGTTAATAACCGTAAACTGGCCTCTATTTTTATATCATAAAATTTTATAGGGATCTAAAAAAAATAATCCCAAATTCTAGTCATAATCTATAAAAAAAAAAATATCTGCCTTCTCATCTGGTCCGTTGCTGATGTATGAATATCAGTTCGACTTACTTTGATCTAGGGCTGCCGGTCAGATCGATAAGCCGATCTCTCTTTTTTTTCCTTTTTTTTTTTTGAATGGTTGGAGAATTGATGGAGACTGAATGGACAGATGCATGGTCGGTCTAAAAACGAAGGTAAGACTTATTGTAAACGCGAGGGGAGTGAATAATCGGGAAAAGGCTTTTGATTTTTAGGACTTGGTTTATTCAATTTACTTGACTTTCGAAATAATATTCATATACTCCGACACAAAGAAGGGGCTGTTAAGTACTTCCATCGAATGAAAGGAGAAAAGTTCTCGCTTTGAGAATGGAAAAAATCAATTACAAGCCAAGGTTAGTAAGATCTACGGTGAGATCAGTTCCTTTATACATTACGTCAATTTTATTACAGTATTTACTTATGCAATAAACAGTGTGATTTTTCTGTTTCTGTTTTTGGAACAATGGACACTTCCACTTGAAGCTAACACTTTTGCTAATGAAACATCTCCTACTAATCACTTGAAAAAAATGGAGTCCTCTATTGAGACACGTTCAATAATTCTTTTTAATATATATATATATATATATATATATATATATATATATATATATATATATATATATCATAGGAATTCAAATATATCCATTAATAAAATTAACAAATCAATCCATACAAAAGCCATATAAGCAAGTTATCATGTTTTTTTGATTATATAATTGTGTATTGTATGCGAGATAGGTTATAAATAAAATTTGTAATGGATTAGTCCATATGAAATTGATTAACAGAGCTATAGATAAATAAAAGGGTTAGAGAATGTGAACGTCTGTTGTCATAACAACGGATTACGTTAAAATACGTCACAATTTTACTGTGTCAAAGAAGCGTAGTATTAGTGACTGAAAGAAGAAAAGAGCTATTGAGTTAGTGTGAGAATTAGAAAAAGAGTTTGGTTTATTGAGTGAGTGGGCGATTTTCTCTTTCTCCTAATTTTTCTTTCGTTCTCTGTTAGAATAAGCAATCAAAATTGGGAAGGGATTCACAAAGTTTGGTCATACTTTCCCTAATTGAAAAAAAAAACCGAAATGATTTTTAACTTTTATAATGAAATAATTTATAATAAAAAGTTTCCCATTATGACCTCTTTCATACCATGTAATATCAGTGGTGATACTAACATAACATAACTAACATCTCAGAAAAGGTTGTGTCCGATCACCATACAAAACAACGTGAGTTGAGTTGAAACTTGAAAGTAGAATACTTGAATCATAAAAAAATCATTAAAAAGATATCCAGTAAATTAGCTTTTTGCTCCCTTAATTATTTTTGAGGGGCATATGCTAGCCTGTATATCAGTAGCGCTGAGCAGGCGTAATAGATTTCAAAGATTTGTGATCTGGATCTTATTGTCTTTTGGTAATCCAAGGCATTGTATCTGATATTCATTGGTCAGCTCAATCAATATTTCTGAAACATTAGTACCGACTGATTTGGATATTGTATCTAAGAAAGCGAGACGATTTTTAGGTTCCTGAAAATTCATAGTTTTTGATCAGCCGTCTAATGTTGGGTCTACGGCCAAAGAATTAATTGAACGAAAATTATTCTATTGATTATACGCATCAAAACGCTCATTTCTTTTTTTTTTCTAACCATTACAATATTTTCGCAGGTGTGATTCTCTCGACTACACACAGCATCCGACGTACCTTCAGTGAAGCCTAGACTAAATTTTCTTTTAGACTTATACCCATGGGGAATAGAATATATTGTCTGGGGCCTGAAAAGAGCCACACACGCTTACTCTAACTTATTCTCTCACACACAAAGACAAAGTCATAAATACACAGTAACGCGCGTGCACTAACACATACACACACATACACTCACTCTCACACACTCACTCTTTCTCTCTCTCTCTCTCTCTCTCTCATACACACACACACATAGACTCAGATGCGTGAGAACACATATAAATAGATAGATGAATAGATTGATTCTGATGAAGTACAGGACTGATACGAAAAATAAAGAGGGGGGAATACTTCGTGAGTCGCCTGGGCATTCTGAACCACTTTGTATTTGAAACCAGGTAAGAAAAAGCAAACCAATAAACAAACTAACAAGGCATTATTTTGTTGTTGTTTTTTTTCGGTTTGGAATCCTCTCAATGCTTTGTGGTTTGGTGCAACATTATCACCCTGCTTTCCATTCCCCCTCATTGACGTTTGATCCAAAATAAGAAAAACTTTGTAAATACCTCCAATGATTGGACAAATAGTTGAATGAAAAGTGTTAACAAACAGAGTACAAGAGATTAATGCCTCTGGGAAAGGCATGAATCTACCTCTATCAACCCAACTATCGGTAAATAGCAGGACAGAGCTTTTAGTGTCAACCTGTCTACGAGACGGAAGACTCTGATCTCACGCTGGGAAAATCCTCCCCTCAACCATCGTTTTGAGAGGGAGACAACAGACAGAGTGTGTAGTGTGTTCCCTATATTTACTGTTAACTAGGTTAAGCTTCGACGGATCCAGCACATCAGAAGTTGATTGTAATGAATTATTCGAGTGGGATGAATGAGACAAAAAATGGCCGGCCGGAATAGAGCAACCACCATCCCCACCTTCCCATGACACCTCAAGTACACGTGAAAGATTTACCAGGAGAAAAATAGAAGAAAACGAAGGAAAAACGGAAAGAGACGAGAATGGTAGAAAGTCTTGGAGGGAGAAAGGTGTGTAAAAAACAAGTCTGGCTGTTTCAGGGTCAAAATCAACTCTGACGGAAGCTTAAAGGTTCTCAAAACAATTTTCTTCGACTGAAAAAGATCTTTGAATTTGTCCATGATAGGAACTAAGCAAAATACTACCCAGATATAAATGGGATGAAAATACAGATAATCCTAGGTATAAGAATTCGTCTCTCTCGTTTCTTTTTTAATTTTATTTATGCATCATTTTAAACGTTTCATTATTTAGTCTCAACCAGAACTCTGAAATTGTCATTATTGTTAGTTGTGGCGAATGATATCAAAACTCAGTATGTACTTGACAAAATTGTGTGTGACGGATAGTAAAATAGGGATACCTCGAATAGCGCGGTTCTGATTAGTACAAGCTTTAATTATGGTTAGTTGGCTTGGGTTATTGCTGTGCAAATGATTGTAACTCAGTATATTACCGAAAAAAGAACACATTATATCATGATACAACTTGAACAATACGTGCAATCTTCAAAAGAACAGACATTTTTTTCAGCAAATTAGCTGCACTAATCGGGGTAAATGTGTATTTTAATATTGTTGAGAGGGATACTATTTCAAACTGAGGGAATGGGTTCATGCACGAAAGCACCTAACACAGAATATGAGAAGCGAAAATAAACAGTGTCGAATACAATATCGAGATAACATAATAGAAAGAAAGAAAAGTCAGCAATAAACAAAAAATAAAAAAAGGAACGAAAAAGAAAGGAAGCAATCAGGTAGTCAATATGATCGTCTTGTACGTTACAGGTCGGAAAATGCCTGCAGTTGGAACGCCTCAGCGCAAGCGCGCGAGAGAGTGAACGCGCAGGCGCTGCTCAGTAATCGACCTGAGAAAGTAGTTTCCTCCTGCATGTTGAAGCATTGGCGAAGGCAGCAGCGAAGGAAATATCGGGAGAAAAGAAGAAGAAAGAGAAAACAAAAACCTAAAAAAAAAAAAAAAAAACGAGAAGAGAAACGAGAACGGGAGCGAGATTTGCAACAGTAGGCACCGACCGCTATTTCCTTAGGCAACGGTGCTTCGTGCTCCGATATCAGGAAACTGTCGTTTGAAATTGATAAACATTTACATGCAGAAGCGGGTGGTTGACGGCTAAGGAAGAAGTGACGATCTGACTCGATGCATGCATTCTGGCTCGAAAGCTGCCTCCGTGCATACGATTTGGAGTGGAGGTGGGGGTGGGGAAGGACATTGATCAAATGAGTAGAAGAGAGAGAGAGAGAGAGAGAGAGAGAGGAGAGGGAAATAGAGAGCAAGAGTGATAGATAGAGAGGGGATAAAGAATGTCGATAACAGTTACAAATGCACGTAAAGAGTGAGTAGTGTAGATAGAGACACTGACTGCAACAAGCCTGAAAGTCAGACTAAAGATGCACGAGTTCTCCTTTTTGTATTTTCAGACATCAATAGAAAAGATAGCAGGGGCTTTTAGTTTCTTTCGATGTGCCAGCCTGCTAGTCAGCCGGTGCCGGTGACCGCCTCTAGGAACGCATAAGATTCAATGTCTATAATACTAGAGCAGTACCTGTTCCAAGGGCGAAGGTTTTAAAGGGGACCAATTTCATGTTCTGGGGAGCAGCCAGTCATTTAACGTCCTGGTAGATAATATTTCTGTCCATCAAACGAAACCATGGCTTTGAAGCATTTCGGTTACTTGTCTGCAGCGTTGTCATATAATTCTAAAGGGAGAAATCAACGGAAATAAATAATATAAACTGACAAGAAAGATCTATGATTTCTATTTCTTTAAATTCATTTTTATTAGATTTCTCCAGAACCGCTTATCCAAAAAACACTGCATTGCCTTGTATGCTGACAAGTATATCTGGCGAATGCCAGCTTTGCTCGGTGACCAATAGTTGATTAATTACGGTACATACACGCACATACTCACACAGACGTAGACATACATACACGGGTTTATTCAATTGTATTCAAATAGCCATAGGTTGTGGATTAAGCAACACCGAATATATATTGGAATAGATACAAAGAAAACTCTGGCCAATGGCAGAAAGGGAACCTGATTGAGGTGATAAATAAAACACCGCTGACAGTGAAAGCTGTAAAAGATGTCTTGTCGAAGCGTAACGGATTGCAAGCTAGTCTGGCAAAACTAGTACTATAGAGCAATGAGTTGCGACCTTACTGGGTCTTTTGCTTTTAGACTAGGAAAAATGAAGACACAGTCGGAAAAAAAGACAAAGTTGAAGTGTTTCAAATTTGATAAAACAGATTCCCTTGTTTTTTTGTTTGTTTGTTTTTCTAAATTCACTAAATGCAACTTTTTCATAATTACGAAGAAAAGCAAAAAAAAAAAGCGTTCATAGCTTGTTTTGTTGCAAACTGCAAGGGGGCAGTGTACAGCAGTTTACTCTCTGTATCCAACAACACCAGTCTCCTTTACCTCAAACAACCATAACCTCTGACGACTCAGCCAAACATACCATGATCACCTCTTGAAACCCTTGGATTTTTTTTTGCGCATATAAATCAATTTTAGGTAGTTTGCTCCTTTGCTAAACACTGATTCTGCCTGCAAAAGACTTAAATGAAAATAAAAAAGCCTTCTTCTTTGCTGTTTAAGTGAAAAGGGTATGAACTCAACCTACCCACATCCAATTCTTCTCTCTCGTTCTTTCCGGCGAATTTGTGATGTTTGAAATCCACACGGAGGTAGTAGTCATAAGCCAACACGTGCGTCTTCTTCTCTCTGCAATGAATTGATATATTTTGGTACACGTGTTTCGCAACAACGTCATCACCAATCACGTCGTTTCCAAGTCAGGCAGAACCAAGCCTCTTAATTATACATGTATGCCTTCGTGTTTATCTGCGTGTTCTATCACACAATATCCCCAAAAGTTCTCTATGGATTTCATTCTGTAGAAGGAGACACCATCGGCTACGGAAATATTGATCGAATTTTTGATGGGGTTCTGATTTTTTCTCAAGGTACTTCAGCCATTATACACCAACTGCTAGATATAGGTCGTTCTGATCTCCTTCCATGACGACTACAATTGTGCTAACTTTTTCCACGTGCTTTACCTATTGTTATGTCTCCTCGGTAAGTGTCCAGCCCATCTCCATTTTTTGATAAAGGTCATAAGAATGGGGAAGTGACTCTAGAATAGGTTCAGTAATGCATCTACTTAGGGTAGGAAATAGAGTTAGAAAAATGACCATGGATGCGAAATAAATCGACGTATAGCGATTGGTTGGAAATCATTTCGTATAAATAGAGAGACGTATTGAAGATCACCGCACCACTCAAAGCGTGAAGTATACAGTCAATGCATAATACCAACTATGACTTACAGATGCAATTCACAGAGATTGACAGTACGGACCAATCTAAAATTGCAGAGATCAATGGAAAGAGTTATGCTAGGGATACAAAAGAAAAAAAAAGAAAAAAGGAGGATCAGACTTGAGGGAGTCATATGAATTCAATTGGAAGGAGAAATAGTACGACAAATAGTAGGGTAAGACAGGACACTAGGGTAGGGTAGGATACTGGGGACAGGGCAGACAAATCCCCAGACTAGGGTATCATCAAATAAAAAAAAAAACCTATCAAACCTCTCGTGAATACAGGTACATGGCACTTGCTCATGTGTAGGAATATGTATTTGTATTATGATAGGGTCCCGTGTCTACATGTAGGAGAGTTTTATGCGGGGCTGTGAGCAGACCCCAAACACGAATAAGTTGCGCTTAAGCGCTTAATGTTTGACGCCTGTTGCACTGTAAACCCCAACTGCTTTTGCACGTGTTACTACTTCGTAACGAGTAGAAGAACTACATCTTTATTCCTGAATTCCATTGATTGGATTGAGGACGTGTTTAACGTGATGCCTGGATAAGGATCAGGGGAGAGTATCCCTCACTGATCCTTTCGAAGCCAATTAATCGGGAAGATTACTTAATCGAACGATTACCACGACGGAGCATGTCCCAAGGCCAACATTATCTTCATTCGTTATCTCTCTGATCCTTGTTTTTTTAATTCTATTTTTCTATTTCTCTTGTCTATTTGTTGATCTGTCCATATCTATCTACCCATATGTATATGTGTGTGTATATATGTATGTATATATATATATATATATATATATATATATATATATATATATGTATATGTGTGTGTATATATATATATACGCACACACACACACACACTCATATATATGTATATACATATGTATGTATGTATGTATATACATATATATATGTGTATATATATATATATATATATGAAGAGAGAGAAAATGTATATATGCATGTATATATATATACATGCATATGTATATATGTGTGTGTGTGTGAGCGTAATTTGAACTATAGGAAGTGAGACAGACTCGGGAGTGAGAGTGTATGGAAACTAAGTTTATTATTCGGTAAATGTTTTCATTGATGGTTTAGACATGTTTCAGTAGTAGTAGTAGTAGTGTGTGTGTGTGTGTGTGTGTGTGTGTGTATCATTTAATCATTTTAAGTTTACTGTGGAACATAAGTCCACCAGGACTTTGTTTTATAAGCGAAAAATGGGATCCCATCTGTTAGGATTATCCTGTTGAGTGGGACTTGGTTCAGTATATATATATATATATATATATATATATATATATATATATATATATAAAGAGAGAGAGAGAGAGAGAGAGAGAGAGATATAGATAGATAGATAGATAGATAGATAGATAGATAGATATCACACTGTGTCCTTGCCTATCTATTTGAATATGTTCAGATCTATCATAATCTGTCAATATCTAAGGATAGACGTATGCATGCATATTTGTATGTATGTACGTACGTATCTATCTATCTATCTATCTATCTTTCCTTTTCCTGTTTGCTGTGCTATTCCCAGTACTTCCACGTAGAGTCAATAATCTTGTTCAATGCTAAAAGAAGGAGAACCGTTCCATGAATTTGAACAGCCGATCGATATGTTTATTTGTTTTTGTTTTCCCCGAAGATCCCATTCATTCGGTAACTGAATTGGACGGAAGATTAGAAATCAAATAATTGTCTTCAGATTCTTTGAAAAAAAAAAGAATGTAAATCCAGAGACACGATAATTATACAACAGTTTACTTGATGAAAACCATCTCTTGACCAACGTCTTTTGGCAGCATTCTCTGTTGGGGGGATCAATTAAAAAATTTGTGTAAAAAAAAGTGATCGATGAACAAGTTTTTTTTTCTAATCTCTCCTTTTGATTGATCACTTCAGAGACCACATTTTCTAAAAAGAATCATGAATATAGTCGGCTACAGATTAAGAAACCAATTTAGAGAAAAAAAATTTCTTGCATTGTAAAATGAACCGTCATAAAAAAGACCCCTTTTAAAAACATAATTTCTGGTAATATTCAAAGGTTCTTCCTTATAGCTCAAATAGTGCAGCCTGTACTCGTGACGCATAGATAAATAGTCAGCCAGACCCACATAAAAAGAACTTCTGTTGACAGTTTTGTTTTGCTGTTTCTAATAGGGAAAAGATTGAACAGTCACTTATTAAACCTCATAGAGCATCCCCTGCATAGGTTTTGAGTGAGATAAACTTGACTGGGAACAAACTGAAAGTGGGAGCCACCAATTTAAGATCAAACTCATTACAGTAGTAAAGATCTAGTTTAGTTCGGTACAAGGCCAGGGTTTTGGAGCTTTTGGATGGGATCTAACACCCAATAGCGATAATGACATTTACTGAGCAAGCCAACAAGGGACTTTTCCAGTTAGAACTGCACTCATTACAAAAGCAATACTCAAATTAAGCTAATTTTAGCCTGACACGAGACCTCTATTTTCCACTTTCTCTCTCTCTCTCAGTCTCCGTCTCTCTCTCTCTCTCTCTCTGTCAGTCTCTCTCTCTCTGTACGTGCGTTGACTATGTGATCTGATTCATATTTATCTCGCTCTGTTCGCTCCTACCAACCCCTCTTTCCCTCTTGCCCTCTCTCATTCCGTATATTTTCCCCTCACTTTCTCTCTATCTCACTCTTTGGCCTTAGTTCAGACTTTGCATGTCTATCACATTTTCTCTCACTCTTTCTCATTATGTCTCTGTGTAGCAGTATCCATCTCAGTTTTGCTCTTCCCTCTCTATCAGTCTACCCTTATTCTTTTCTCTTGATATCTATCTATCTATCTTCGTTCATTTCTTTCAATCTATCTATCTAGCTAGCTAGCTAGCTTACTAGCTAGCTATCAATCTATCTGTCTGTCCAAGTCTGTTCAAATCTATCTATCTATCTATCTATCTATCTATCTATCTATCTATCCAAGTCTGTTCAAATCTATCTATCTATCTATCTATCTATCTATCTATCTATCTATCTATCTATCGCTGCTTCATGGCAAGTTGTCCAACATTTTCTCTGTATATCAAGTCTCGGCTCACTTAATTGAATAATACGATTACGCAATAAAATGTGAAATACCAATTGGGGCATAGGCTGTACAATAGTTGTGAAGGTCTCAACTAGGCTTTGTTTACTCCGGTACCAAGCCACAGGTATGGGATATGTCTTTGGATCAAACCCTCTGTGATAGTAATAGTATTTATCAACTTAAGTTTTATAGTGAGCAACACCACAAATAAGACTCAACTGAGGATTGACGTCACTACTAAATCGTCCTAAATAAACTCAGTTTAGTCGTGAACGTAACTCATTTGTAGACCAAAGGGTAAAATTAAAATTCATTAAGATGTTGACGTTTTTTCCAGTTTATCAATGGCTCTAAGCTAAAAGGTGACCGTACCCGGTGAGCATCAAAATCACAACAGTAATAATGGCTAGTGAGAATAGTTTCATCACCGTCACTATTCCGAGACAAGGCACTATTATTGATATTTATGATCCCTATCTCAGAAAGGAAGGGATAAATAGATTAATGAATAAATAAAGATGGATATATAGATGGATAGATAGATAGATAACGAGCCGAGTGAATGGCTGGATGGATAGATAGATTGATACAGAATGGGACAGACGGATAGTTGGATTGATCGATTGATAGATAGATAAATGAAGAACTGGACTGACAGATATATGGATGGATAGTTGATGAATCAGACGGATAGATAATGAATCGCACAGACGGACAGATGAATAGATAGATAATGAATCAGACAGGTAGACATAAATAGATAGGTAGATATATAAAGAATCGGACAGACAGATGGATGGATAGAAAATGAATCGGACAGATAGATAGATAAATATCAGGATAGATAAATAGACAATGAATCAGGCAGTTGGATAGATAGATAGATAGATAGATAGATAGATGGATGGATGGATGGATATATATGAACAGACTTAGAGAGATAGATAGAGAGATAGATAGATTGATAGATAGATAGATGAATGAGCGATCAATAATGTTGTTCCTTATGATGTATTACTGGACTGATGAGAATAATTTGTTATAAGGTTCATAAATCTTCTGTTGTCTTTGAATTGACGAGAAAAGCCAGCATGCCACAATGAAATCGGTGATTATCCTTAAAATTCTCACTGATAAATGTTATCATCCCTTTGGAGACACGACTAAAGAATTTGATCAAAACTTTTGTTCGGTAAGAAGCAGGATGTTTTCCCAACTGTATTGCAAGAAGGAATCCACAAACGTGTTACGTGTAGGGAACAATGAAAAAGAATCACAGTATTTGGAGAAGACAAAAAATATCTCAGCATAAGAACATATAAAACAAAAAAAAAATTGAAGGGTTGAAAGAGAATGAGAATTTCTAATGAAAATGGAAAAAAAATCGTGTCACCGTGACCTTGTAAAGGGTTCATGACTCCATATTCACACATTAACCAAAAAAATGAAAGAAAGAAAATCTAATATCCGACTGTCAGATGCTAATATAAAGACAGACAAAACAATTCTCATCAGTTGTCATCAAATATTTTGATTAACACCGACTCAACTGATTACGAATTGAAATGTACCGACTTTCTTCTGAGAACACGAGGTTTTGGAAGAAAAAGTTGTTACATAAAATAGATTAGGTTTAAATGTAACCTCAGTCGTAACTTCTGCACCCTGAACAATTCTTTGCAAACTCCAGTCGTAGTTGGAGGGTGGAGGTGACTTTATTTTCCCCATTTAAACAACAATAACAACAATAATAATCCTCACTCAATTCAGGGGAGTAAACTATTCACCTTTTGTCTTTTACGTGATTTTAAACCAAGTGAATGAATAAAATTGGTATTTCTGTACCAGGATTTGAAATCATGACCAAGTGATCAGTAGATGACTTGCTTACAAGCTGAACCAAACTTAAAAGTCTTATATCATCATCACGATCCTCATCCTTTCATCATCTAACGTTGAACATACACCTCCCCCTTGATTCACCAGATCACTCTATCATAGGCGTCGTGGAGCCAATTTACGAAAGATTATATCATAGATAGGCAAGACTGTAGAAGTAGGATTACAGTTTGACCCTGCAGCGGTTTCGTTTATATTGTTTAGAATCGTCAGTATTCTAAGTCAAATCCCATGATGATATTGAATAATTATGTTTTATTGGAGGTTTATGGTACGAAACAACTTTAAACACGGTAATTACTCACGTAATTACAATCTTTTCTCTTTAATCACTAATGATATAAACAAGCTATGATAGCGAAGACATCTGCCTGGGTGTCCCTTGTTCGAGCCCAGATAAGAGACCAGGATTCTGAATTTCGACTTTTATACAGTTATATCCATCCAATTTCGAAATTTGACACTACACGATCTTCGTAAGTAAACATGCCGCTGAGTATTTCTCCCATGGCCCAAGTAATTAGTGTTTGATCCTAGATATAAAACTAATATTTCAAATGCTGACTTCCATAGCAGCAAATGAGCCTTTCTTGCTTTGGAGAATGGGGCTGTAGAACCTACCTACTCGCACTCCCCTCTCTGCCCTTGAGCCGGACTAGGCTAAGCTTGGGAATTATCAATGTGTATTTTTGGTAACTTAGTGAGTAACGTATTTCAGGGTTTGAAGTTCGATCCCATATGAACTGACAAGATTTCAAATGCTGATTTTTCTAAGCACAATGAATCACTGCATTTGGGGGGTTTGGCACAATATTGTTCTCCTATCCCGTATTTTGTAACCAACCATCGTGTTCCCTCCTGACTATTCACGTACAAGAGTCGATTTTTTATCCGTTAGTTTAATGTGTCTCCATGCACAATCCAGGAAAAATTTACCTCATGTCACTGGTTCTAAAGAGTTTATTCTGGCGTGTGCTCCGGTTCGAAAGTGTCCTGTAAGCTTCATCATTCAACATTGTTAAGAGTTGTGAGTGTAATCGAAATTTTCTGCACACCGGGCTTTAACAATGAAACTAATAGAGATGCTTGTTGTATAAGATGGAAGAATGCGTTCGAAGTCAAGTAAAAATGTAATTATGAATTTAAATGCTGATTTTTGAGGCGAGCAGAGCATCAACACTTAGAAAGCTGGAACCTTGCAAACTTCCTTTTTTGAATCCCATCTTTCGTTGGCTCTGTGCTGAGGTGAGTTACGTTCATAGGTTTTTCCAACGATCCAAAAGTAGAGAATTCCCATAGAAATCCTATGTACGCCGAAATGGCGTAACACGAAGGTTCATTAACTATCAATTCATATGTGGAAAATTTTGAGCATTTCGAGACCAAAAATATGATGACGGAGGTATGTTGAGCTGAGTCTTTAGAGATTGGGCCGTGATATGAACAAGACACTTGGGTACACTAGAGTGATAGAGGCAGACAGACAGGAAGAGGGTGTGCACTACCTCTGTAACAACTCCCTGCAAAACAAATACTGAACGCTATTTTCACTTTCCGTTTTGTTTTTTTCGTAAAGTGAACTTTTGGAAAGTTAGGGATATCTGTATAAATAGCATATACTATTTTTAATGGAAAAGAAAAAAACAATGACTGTGTTTCAGTGGAAACTAAATAAAGTGTTGGAAATAATTTTTTTTTTTGTAGAACCTTTTCTTTTGCAAATCTGAATAATATGATTAGTAGTTTTAAATCGAAGAAAGTATGTCGTGCATAGAGGATTAACTGAAACAGCCATCTGGTTTTAGAAGTTAACATTCCAGCACAGTATTTCTCCCCACGCTTTTTTTTCTTTTCTTTACAGAACATACTTTGTATAGATTTCAATTACCAATTATCATGAGACCAATTCTAAATATAACCTTAAAAAAGAAGAATTCTAAACTAATTATCTCAGAAATTGGGACAGAAAACCATATTTATCAAGACCATAGAAAATAATAACTTTTGTCCGGACTTCATCTCATCTTCAATGCTAATGCAGCCGATTCATTCTACAGCCCTCTTCAGGTGTTACATGCTATATTCACAAGATTGTCTAATTCATTTGTTCATTTTTCCAGTGATGCAAAGCAAAAAAAAAAAAAAAACGAGTATCAAACAGAATCGTTGATATTATCTGCTACATCCGAAGAAGGTTGTAGAATAAATCAGCCGAGACGTTGTGTTGTCATCAAAGATGAGAAAAAAGAGTGGGTTATTCGAACAAATGTTTTAAAGGTTACTAAATATTTTTTTTCTCATATTAATCTGTTCATAATAACCGTGAGTATCATAAATTAAAAAAATACTTACCTTTTGGGGCTAAATATCCCAGGATAGGAAATTGATTGTCGGTCGTCTATCTTCCACAAAAGCGAAAGCCACTGTCAAAATTATATACCCACATTCATAAATCTACACTTCTATGTATACTTCAATATACTTATATAGATATATACATCTATGCCGTTGTCGGATTTCCAGTGTTTTGCCCATCTGTGATTAAATCATTTCAAGTGTTGGTTTGTTTTGCAGTTATGTAATATCTACTTGTATATATATATATACGTCTTCGAACCGCTGAGCCAATTACACTTATGTTTCCATATAAGTGTATATTTTTATGTAAGAGTTTATTGATTAGTTATTTATTGTGTAGCCTTGAATTTCAACTTCTGGAGACGTGGGTGTGTAGTTAAGACTTATTTCTGTAGATTATTGTGATTTTTGTGTGTAGAAAGTAAGATGAAGTGTATTGTGTCCCAGGTTTAGTATAGATGGGTTTGAGTGTGCCTGAAGTTGTTCCAAGTATTTTAAAGATATGTCTGGGCAAAGATGGTAAACTACTTATATACATATATAAATAGATCTTTCCATTACTTAGATATTTTATGTACGGACGTATCTGAATATTTTTTCTTTTTTTTTTTTTTTCAGACTTAGCAATTAGATAGAACTCTTACAGACACAATCGCTTTCTCAGCTTCTTATATACATATACACACTCCCAAGCTAGAAAAAGATGAGAATCCATCTAAATCCATATACACGCACATATATATATATACATATATAGAGATAGATAGATAGATATATGGACTGAATATCTTGATATTTTTTTCTATGTATATATCGGCTTATAGTTGTGAATGTATCAAGAGAGTCCGAACAGGTTTTTATTTCGGGATAGAATAAAAAGTCTCATTCAGAATGAATATGAGATTGTTTTAAGTTTTGTATCTATAGGCTTCAATGTTTCAGTATTTTTGTTAAATATTTTATGGACTGTTGTAGGATTTCTGGACTTATTTACAATATGTTTGTAAGTGGTTTTATTTGGTGTCTAATTCAAGTTATTTTCTCCAGAGCTCATCTGTATTTAAATCTCTGTAAATATGCTTTTAAATATATATATATCATATATGTCCTTCCTATTTGTTTTATACGTAAATGTACACGAAGCTGCGCTTACAGATAAGTCTTTCGTTTGTAGGCATTCTTCTAAGCGGGTTGTAGTGTGTAGAAATTCAAGGCTAACACCTGTTGCTGCCAGCCGATGATTACAGTAGAGACACACGATGATCCCGTTCTGCCGACTAGGTTGTTGATAATCCGGGGCTGCCAACGATGCTTTCTAACGATAGGTCGCGAGGAAGAGGAAGGCGGGTGTTAGCCTATTGTTCCGAACTAGGTGTAAAACTGAAAGGGGTGGAGTACACGGCCTGTTGATGCTTTTATTAGAAGACTTGGATGTGTCTATTAATCCGTACTTTTCTTTGGAGTTTGTTCTCACAGTCTGGGTATAAATATATATATATCTGGAAAGATAGTTTTACATGTCAGAGTGTATAGATGTATATAAAGTGGCGTTTACGTGTATTTACGTTGCTCTTATCTTATATATATATATGTGTATATGGATGTATATATATATATGCGACAGTATATTCAAGTCATATATGTTTTTCGTGTTTGGGGGTGTATTCTCATAAGCATGCGTTTCTAGGTACCGCTATACAATAGATTAGAAGATGTATGTATGTGTAAAAATATAAATGCTATCACAATTTTGTAAACATAACGTTTTGATATAAGTTAAGTAATGTGTGCGTTACTACAAGTACGTTTTCTTATTACTTTTCTTATTCTTTTAATGCAGGTAATATTTTTTTGTTTAATTAACTTTTTGATATTTTTTTCTTGGAGTTTTGGTAATCGGAATATATTTTTTCAGATTTTGTTTTTTTCTCTTCTTTATATATATTTTTTTCCAATATTATATTTTCTCCTTCCTTTTTATTGGCTTTCAACTTTTTTCCTTGTTTTCTTCTTTCCCCAATGTCTACCCTCTCTTTCCTTTTCGTTAGTGTTGTTGGTTTCACTTTCAGTGGGTGTCTACTTTTACTTTCTCTTTCCTTCGCACCTTCTTCTGCTTTTCTCGTTCCCGTTCAAATTTCTTCTTCATCTCAGTAATTTTTCTTCATTCATTCTTGGTACGGTTATTGCTGCTGAGAGGTGTGATCGGTATTTTTTCCTCTTTTCCAATTTTTCTTTTTTTTTTTTTGAGTCAATCACGATTTTTTCTTCTTATATATATATATAAAGCGACAACTACAATTTAAAAAATCACATACACTAACTCACAGATAACTATATTCTATATCCCCAAAAGTAAATGCATATATATATATACTCACAAAAGATGATCTATCAAAACATTAGCAGATGTATCATAATGTACACCTATGTAAATATACATACACGTAAAGATGGTGCAAAATAATCACCCGCCAGTCCCGTCCTGGGATCACTTGAATGTATATATATACATATGTGCAGAGTTATGCTACGTTCGCTTCAAAAGCCTGGCTCCATGACTGTATATTCAGTTGAGATGTTACGTTCAGTCAGGGAAATGAATGAATGGACATATGTATTGTTCTTGTTCCGGGTACGGGTACCTTCGTAGGGTGGTACTGGGTGCCAAACTCTCCGGGATGCTTTCTTGCGTTTTAGCAAATGGTTGTTATACAAATTTTGGTTATGTATATAACATTTTTTCAGCAGCGAACTCGGGAGTAACGGTTATTATTGTTGTTCAATTTGGGGAAAAGTAGGAGTAGTCTTTGTAGCCGTAGTCAGAGTGATGCTAGTAGTCATCATTTCGATTGAAGCAACAGTAGCAGTTTTTATTTTTGTAGTAGTAGTAGTAGTAGTAGTAGTAGTTGAAATAGTAATAGTAGTAGTAGTAGAAGTATTGATGGATAAACAGATATATACATATATGTGTACACGCTCGTATATTTATATCTGCAATCAAATATATACAAGCAGATGTCTGTAGGTATGTGTCAGTGTTTATATGAACATGCTTGTTGCTGCGAGGTGCCTGCACACGTATGCAGGGTTGGTATAGTGTGCAGGTTTTCACGTAGTCGGGGACCAGCGTTCGCGCTCGATGGTATGGGAGTTAGAAAACCAATTGTTGCCGCGTTTTTCACAGCCTCAGCATCCCTTTCCTTCTTCTCCCCCTGCTTTCTTCTCTTTGTTTTTTTTCCTTTCTTTTTTTTTTACAGTTTCTCCTCAACTGATGGGATGAAGAATAGGTTTATCTCTGTAAAAACGGTCCTTGAAGCAACAGCGATATCATCAGCAGCAGTCTCAGCATCGGTAGGGAAAGAGTTGTTAGTAGTAGCAGTTGTAACATACACTGATAATGGCGCTGCAGTAGTCGTAGTGTTAACGCTCCCGATTAAACAAAAAAAATAATGATAAATAAATAAAAATAATGAGAGAGTGAGGGGGAGAGAAGGGCAGAGAGTGGAGGGTTCTTTTGTTTTTTCTTTTTTTCCTCTTTTTTTCACCCCTCTCTTTTCATTTCATCCATTCTCTTTCTTTCTCTCTCTTTCTCTCCCTCTCTCTCAATTTCCTTCCTTCTTTCTTTCCTTCTTTCTTGCCTTCTTTCTTTCTTTCTTACTTTCTTTTTCGCTCCTCGTCAATTCCTTCTTTCCTTCGTTCCTTCTTTTCTTCCCTCCCTCTTTCTTTCCTTCCCCTTCTTCTTTCTTTCTTCAATCATTTGTTCATTCCTCTCTTCTTTCCTTCCCTTCTTCCTTCATTCCTCCCTTCTTCTTTCCTTTCTTCTATCCTCCCCTCCTTTTTTCATTTTCTCTTCCTTCGTTCCCCACTTCCTCACGTGGCCATTTCCCCCCTCCCCCCCTTTCCCTTCATCAGCTCTTTCTTTCTTCTTTCTTCTACCCGTTTCGTTTCTTCTTCTCTAATTAGAAGTTATAATTTCAATCTTTTTGATCAAACAAAAAAGTGAAAAAGAGTCAGAGACGGTGGAAAGAAAGGTGTGTATGTGTATGTGTGTGAGTGTGTGCGTGTATGTGTGTGTGAGAGAGAGAGACAGAGTGAGAGAGAGAGAAAGAGAGAATGAGAGGAAAGGGGCAGGGATAGATGGAGAGAGAGAGAGGGAGGAATAGATGGATGGAGAGAGAGAGGGGGGGTGAAGAAAGGTACTAAACTCTTGAGAGAACCCACCGAGAGGCAACAAGAAGCAACAAGGAGCAAAACCAAGATTTATTACCAGTAACATTTGCTGTAATCAATGAATAACACTAATCGTCCCCCCACCATCTCCATCACCTTGAATCAGCAGCACCACCACCACAAACGGCAGCAGCAGTTTATCGTCCTTTGCTGGACATACATCTTACCAAAGATTCGCCACTCCTCTCTATCATGGGCGTCGAGGAGCCAGTACTTTCTGAACTTGTCCTTACCGTCATGCCATTATGTTTTTAACCAGCCAAAGTTTAATCACCACAAACCTCTTTGTAGCAGCATTTTTCAAAAAATTGTAGCCCCCTTGCTTCGTGTTGCATCTCGTATTTTACCACTACCACTCTATCATCAGCAAAATTGACCCATACTAACCAGAATGTTTTGATTGTAACAACTATAGTTAAACTCACAGAATTAAAGTACAGGAGAAATCGCCTATTATGATCATGCATAAACTTTATTGTTATCAAAATCAGTCGGTCCAAAAACCCTTCAGTCTTTTTTTTTTTGATGGGGGGGGGGGGATTTTTTTGTAATTAATTAATTTTTTTTCCAAGTATTTTAATACTATTTTAAGAACAAAAACATTAAAGGATGAAAAATCGTTAAGGTAAGCAATAATTTCTATCGTAAAATTTAAAAAAAAAATGAATTACGAACAACTTTTGGGGACACACAGGTCTCAAAATCAATCAACAAAACATGTGGTACTTGAAAGTAATGTTGAAATACGAAGGGATAAAATGATCAAAACAAACGGCTCCCTCCATATATCCATCCCTTAACGCAATCAGCTGGCCTTTGTTATCTATTGTATCCCCAAAGGATCGTAATAAGTGACTTCCCCTCCGCCCTCAGCGTTTCTATTTCATTACAAATCGGTTTATTTATATTTTATGGTCATACGATTTATGGTTGTTCTCTTACCTAAGCCAGAACTTGTCTAAAGATGATATTAAGACCATTTTAGTTATTAACAATGTAATTCTGTACGGGACTGACTGATCAAGGCGTATAATAATAGTGACCTTGGTCTCCAGACTGTGGAGTCCATCCATGTTAAAACTGACGGGATTCACAGTGGTTATATAAGGATATTATCTTTCGTAATCGCTATAGTTATAGGGATCTCTTTCCTTCCTTTATTTCCCCTTCCTTGTCATTCTTTAGTTTATCTTTTTTCTTCCTTCTTTTTTCTATCATCTCTGCTTCTTTTCACCCTTCTTTCTTTCATTGCTTCATTTTTCATTCACCATTAGTTCCTTCTTTCATTCCTACTTTTCTTCATTCATCCACCTCATCTCTTTCCTTTTTCCTTTCATTTCCAATTATTCTATTCTTCCCTCCTTCTTTTTTTCTTTTTTTTTTGCATGATCAGTTCCTCCTCTTCCCCTTTCTTCATTTATAATTCCTTTTCTCTTCATTCCCCAATCTGTTTTCCTTCTTTTCATCCCTTTCTTTTCAACATACTTTTTCCTTTCTTTTTCTTTCATCAACTGACCTCACTTTCCTTCTGTGTTCTGTCCAAATTCCATCCATTCTTTTCTCCCTTTCGTTTATCTTGATTTTTCTTCATTTTTTCACCCTTCTCCCCTTCCCCTTTTTCTTTTACACACATTTTTTCGCTCATTAATTCACTATTCTTTCTTCAATCTGTTTTCTTCCTTTTAACACATCTTTCTCTCATTTCATCCTTTGCTTTTCTTTCTTTCTCCCTTTTTCATGTTCTTCTTTTCTTTTCCAAGATCCATTTATTCTCTCTTTCGTGACCCTTCCAAAGTTTATTGCCCATCTATCTTCCACTAATTCATTCCTTCTTTCTTTCTTTCTTTCTTTCTTCCTTTCTCCTTTCAATCATTATTCCCTTTTTTTTTTTCAAATTATCTTGCTTTTTTAAGGAAAATCCTGTTCATTCCACATCTGTTTTGAAGAACTCCAGTACAGAACCTGGAGTTCAGCTCTTTCCTTATTTTCACAAGAACACGAATCACAAGAACAATCATTAGCAAAATGGGAAGGGTAAACTGATGTGTAAAATTCACATTCACCTATGATATACAAAAACATATCCCAAGACAGCACATTATATTAGAAAACAAACAGGAGTCAGGGATATCATAGAATCAATTAGAAAATACAAATGGCAATGGGCTAGTCATGTTGAAAGAATGGTAGACAACCGTAGAATATTGCAACTCACAATGAGAATCCCCAGAGATCATACGTGAAACTTTGGCCGATAAAATACAAAATGGTGGGACAAACTAGACAAGAACTAATGTCTCCACCACGCCCATCAGAGATAAGTTTGGTAAAGGTTTATATCCAACAACGACGCCAAAAGAATGATGATGATGATGATGATGATGATGATGATGCAATGAATTATATTTTGATAAATGCATACATTTATTGGAAAAATACTTGTATGATTTTTTTCTGTGAAACTCTTATATACAATACAAAAGTTGCATGAAACATCTTCAATCGGTAGAGAAGTTTTATTGAACTTTGACCCTGCAGCAGTTTGCATTGTTATTTACATTTTTTTTCCATCTTTCTGTTTTCAATGGTTCACTTTTTTTTCTTCATATCTTCCTTCCAAGGATGAGTGTTGTTCTTTCAACCTCTGTTTTGTTGATGATTTCTTTCTTTCTTTCTTTCTTTCTTTTGCTCTTTCTGTCTTTCTATCTTTCATCATTCATTCCTCTCTGTGTCCTTCCTCATTTCTTTTTTCTCTCTTCCTCCTTATTTCATTTCTTCTTCTCTTTCATTCCTTCTTTCTATTTCAGAAATTCATTCAATTTTTCATACCTTCCTTCCAAAGGTAAATATTCATTCCATCTCCTTTTCTCTTCATTTCCTTCTGTGCCCTTCCTCTCTTTTCATTCCTCCCTTTCTCCATTTCTTTTTTCTTTTTTTTTCTCTCCTTTTTCTCATCCTTGTTACTCATACCATAATCGCTAATCTTATTCTTGTGACACATAGTCACGTCTGTGTTAATTTCAAACTTCTCAACGAGCCTCACCCACTCAGCATTGACATATATGCCTTAGCCTTCCCGGGACTCTGATGATACGTAGGCACACCAATTGGTCCGTAGCCTAACGATAAAAAGAGCATTTATTTGGCACAGCAGATATTTATTTTTCAAAATAATCTCCTTTCTTGTCAATTCACTTAATTCGATCAGGAAATTTAATCACATAGATCGAACATAATACAATGAGAATTCCTCATCAAAATCCGGCAAATATCTATGTGACAAGATATATACTTACTGATTCACCTTCGTTCATGATGAATCATTGTATCAGCTTTGACTGCATCATCATTGTTATTATGATTCCACTCCCTTGGGATGGGAAAAGTGAAATCT
>OY735215.1:42674324-42676824 GCA_963457665.1 Thysanoteuthis rhombus
AGGAAAAAAAACGGCGAAGAAGAACAACAAGAACAAGAGCAAGAAAGAATAGGCCGGAAAAAAATGAATTTACTGAATATTCAATTCAGGGATGAAAACATGATAGGAGAATCGGAAGAGGTATTTACGAAGCTAAGCAAGCTAATGCAAGGCTATAATTGGGGTCATGAATGGTAGCAGGTATTTTCATCATTAGCTGTCTGGGAAATGTATTGGTGTCAGCAAGAGAAATTCATTACTCATAGATAGACGAGTGATATTTGAGTTGCATGGAATCAAATTAAGTTGGTACAATTCGAATTGAATGGCCAATAAAGTCTAAGTGGACAATCCTAGATTCTTAAGTGACTCTTAACCGGGGTTGACATTGGAACGATAAGTGTTTTCAAGTGGGTAAAATGGTAAATTTCATTGTAATCAGTCTTGACAACACAATGAAGAAATATACTGTATCAGAATTTAATCTAAGACGGTGGAAACACATGGGAGAGACCAAGACAGAAGCAGAGGCCTATGGCTGGTAGATTCGCTACAATATGAACTAAGTTGAAGAGGCAACCACTTTGATTTTAGCATTTTGTTCTATCACTGCAATGCAACTGTCTCGTTAGTCTCCATGAAGAATGACAGGTAGATGTTTATTTTTCCACGCTGCGTGATCCACCTTGAGTTTTTTTTTAGTTTCCAATGGCTTGACAGCAAATGGATACCTTTCGATCAGCATGTGCATACAAGCAACACGGTAGAGTATATGTTTTTGTCATGACAAATCAAGGTTTTACCACGTGACTGTTTTCCATCAACAGGTGTGTCTTCTCGTTTGCGTATGTGCAACGCCTCAGCACAGTCACCTGTCTCACCCTCCTCTTTTTTCTCTCCGTATTCCACGGATCAACGATGGCCGCACAATACTGTAGGGATCGCTAGGGATCGAACTCACTAAACAGTATGTATTGTCTGTTAAATTAACTCACTTACTATTTGTACACGTTCAGGTGCCCATCCTAGAGATATTTACGAAGCTTCACTTAGTCGAGAAGCTCAACTTAGTCACACACGTTAGGTACCAAGCGCAGATTCAGCTTGATGCATAGTAGTTATATTCAACTTAGCTAGCGATTACTATCATTTCACTGCGTGCACGCGTATATTTAGACGTATGTATTTATTGGTATTTATATACTAATTCTTGCTAGGCACAGCGCAAGATCATAAATGGGGAGATGTGGTTAGGTAAGTTATATTACATGGTTTTCAATGTCAGTAGTGTGTTTCTGATAGAATATCAGCTTTCGAAATCATGGCCTCAACTTGGACTCAAAGACCGACTTCTAGTCTGGGCGTTTTAGTGACCAGAATGGAATTAGTGGTATATTCACGATATCAATACTTTGCTTATGATTTCACCACAGCAATACGCTGAAAATCAAGAAGAAAAGGATTATCGGTAGCCTGGAACGAATGAAAAGATAAATGTTATAGTTAATCCAGTGGTTCTCAAACTGTGTGCAACGACTCAATAATTCGACGCAGCTATATCTAGAGTGCGCAGCGTAAACTTTCCCAAATAAGCAAACATTTATTTCTGGTCTTGAACGTGTCCAGTACGCGTGTTATATCTGTTCTGCTTTCACCTTAGATTTTTCGATCTAATGGTTTTACCACTAAACTTTATGAGACCTCAAAATTTTTGACAACATAGGGAAGGGGAATCAGTACTTATAACTGTATGAGGATATGAAGGCTTTGTTCATAAATAACAAACTGTTTAAATTTTTTTTTTTTCAAATTCATTTCATTTTCACAGTTGGTGTGCCGGAAAAGTCAAATATATTCCTAAGTGTGCCGCCATACAATAAATTTGGAGAACCTTTGTGCAAATTAGATGTATTGTGAATGAGAAGAATTAAAAAGGTTAGGTGAATCATGCAATAGAAACTATTTGGTGACCAACGTCTTTTGGCAACATCCCATATAGAGGGTGATCAATTGAAAAAAAATTGAATAAGGGATAGTCAATTTACCCCTCTTGCCACTTGCTGTCCATTGATCACAAAAAAAAAAACTGAATTTAAAAACAAAAAAAAATCGTAATTGTTGCAGAACCTCAAGTGAAGGTTCAATTCAGCATGAAATAACATTGGAAATTGAATCGGGGGATTGAAAAAAAAAAAGGTTTGTTGTGCATAATAGGGAGTGAATATTGAGAATTTCAGACCTCTAGCTTCGTTAGCGCAGCCTGTACGCGTGACACGTACATAGCAAGCTAAACAAACTTCAAAACCGAAGTAATCAGTGTTGACAGTTTTGGTTGATGGTTTCTAATAGACAGGGAAAACTTTCTGGCACCTAAACACAGCTACCCTACCGATGGAATATTATTTAGGATCATTTTTATTTTAAATTGTTAAACGATCAATGTTGTGCAACTAGGAATACATCGCTAATCGATTTTAATCGCAATTCGAACCAATTGCAAAGCAGGGAAGGGCCCTTCTCC
>OY735215.1:42681824-42684324 GCA_963457665.1 Thysanoteuthis rhombus
TTTCTTATGGATAGGAGAGCTAATGGATCCCCCAGAATGCATCGATCAAAACTTTGTGCAATCAATCTGAAATAAGATTCCACTCAGACTGAAAATTAAAAAATATATTGTTATTGTAAAAAAATATTTTCTTTCAAACGAAAAAGGTATTTAATTTGGGCCATCGTAAGGGACTTGATACAAAAGCATCAAGATATTTTTCTGGATAAATGAGCAAAAAATTTACATAATTCAAGATATGATTTGAGGCAATTTAGTTATTTACTAAAAACTAACGACCACAGCTTTCTTTTTTCTAAATCTCTTTTTGTTTCTTCCTGATTCATTTTACTACTCTTTCACCTTTTCGTTTTTCTTCCCTTTTCTTTTTCCTCCTTTCTTTCTCTCTTTCTCTCTTCTTTCCGTTGATTAATGATATAGGAATAGAATCTGACTCTCTCTTTTCTCTCCTCTTTTCTCTGTATCCCTTTCGACTCTTCCCTTTTTAGGCTTAATTGAAAGTCCTAAATTTTCCGTGTTGTATGACGAGGAGAACTAAGTCAAAACTTACTAGGAATTAGGTAATAACAGAAAGAACAAGTTCAAGTGTCTGAAAGAAATCTCTGGATTTTTGGATTGTATACACGCATACGCAATCAAGACCGAAGTAAAGTTCAAGGAATCTCCCGAATTTATTTAATCTTATATAAAACTTGGTTCTGGGAACTTTTGTACATAAGTGTATGAAAACAAGGCTGAAATTATCTGATAGAGGATAGATTTTTAAAGATATTTTGTTTCCCAAGTTTTTTAAAAAGCTTTCCCTGAGCGTGTACATATGATTTTCGTACTACCAGTGAATATACTTAAGCCAAATTTAAAGAATGGCTTACAAATATACTAGCACATTTAGAAGTACTTCTTCATTTATTTACTTTAAAATACTCAGAAGCTTCTATAATACTCTTCACAGAAACAGATACTTTTCCTGCGACACTTTCCAATTTTTGAGGTGTCAAAAGCAAAAACTGCGGTTGGCCTAACAGTTAACTGAACAGTGAATGGAATCGACCACCTGGGTTCGAAACAACAGGTGAGGCAGTTTGTGTTCACTTTGTGACTAATGCCCTCCGGAGACGCATGAATCCATATCTATCTCTCTAGTAACGGGTAACTAGCCGTGTGAACTGGGCTCTCTAGCAACTGTTTGCAACCAGTCTTGAAAGCGGACAACTCTGATTAGAAACCATTCGTTGTAGTCCCCTAAGGTAGATTGGTGCCAGCTTTCACTTCCATCCATCATCACCTGCGGTCAAGCCCATCGCAAACGTTTCGTCATGCTCTCTTTCGAGCAACATCAAAGGCTGAGAAGGAAATACTGCCGAATGGACTGAAAAAATACGCTTCATTCAAGCTCGTTTCTTGGAGAGATCACTTCAGAGTCGTTCCATTATTTACCCAGACAGAAGTTGGCTTTCAGGAGCAAATAAATAAATAAAGATAAATGAATGTAAAAAAAAAACGAACTATACGTTGCTGGGGAGTGCACTCAAAAAATATTTCTAAAAATATAAATAAGAGCTTGGAACTAGAAGAGAGAAAGCTGCTGTCCTGAAACACTCCAGTCCCAAAATGGAGGGGGCAATAATGAATAGGACCCATGATTGAGAGAACCAAAAGCTTCATAAATGATAGTTCAAACCTTAAGCATTTCCACTGAAACATCTCAAAATGTTGACGTGGGTCTCAGACCTAACCTCTAACAACGCAGACTAGGCCGGGTATGACTAGTGATACATGCACTTCGGGTGTGATTTATTCAAGTCTTCTTGGCTGGATGTGTTTGTACATTTCAGGTGTAGACTTCATTTCAATGAAACTAAAGGGCTGAAAATTAAAACATTTTTAATATAATATTTCTAGAAAAACGATTTTCAATTTCTAAACAATCCCTCTGAAATGATATTTTGGGGGGAATTCAATTTGCAAAGTAGATCATGCTAAGTTGGTCCTTTTGTTTATGTCCATCAAGATCACTGCTTGTTATTTGTGCTCATAATTGTGACATTTTAGTGATGCAACGAAAGCCACGATATAAAAATCATTCACTGATCGTTCCTTTTCTCAATTGCTCAATTGAATACCCTCAACACGACATGCTGGTGAAAGATGTTGGTCCTGGACAGTTTCTCTTGAATGATTAACCAGACCTGTTTATAATTGATCTCAATGTAAAATTACGAAAAGGAAGCCCATCTCCCTGATTTCTACTTCAATAAGGCTTCTCTTTAGTTTAATACATGACATCTTTCAACTGCAAATCAAAATATCGTTTTAAAAGCGATGGAATCCCTTTGAATAAAATGTACCGTCTACTATTCATATAAAGTGCTAAGACGTACTCATTTTTTTTTTCACAGTCATAACATCGACAGATATTTTTAAAAAATCAAGTTCCGCTTATGTATACCTTTTAAATTGACTCTTAGGTCTCGTCTATGAAGACGAATACTATTTTACC
>OY735215.1:42689324-42701824 GCA_963457665.1 Thysanoteuthis rhombus
ATTAACTAGAAGCAAAGTGGAAGATATACTGTGACATAACATTTCCATGTCGCATTTCCTTGATTGCACTTTACTACCGGTAATATCCCACCTTTCTTTTCCCGCTCAAGCAATTTACCCACCGACAACATTTCCCAGTCACATTTTCCCGGTCGAATAATATACCTGCCGAAGACATATCCTGATCCCATTTCCCGGGTTAGACAATTTACCAGCCAACAATATTACTCTGTTGTAGTTTCCCAGTCAAACAATTCAACCGCCGACAACATTTCTTGATCTCATTTTCCCAGTCGAACAATGCATATATAAAAGAATATACACACACAAAAATACGTGCATACTTATACATGTACACATGTGCAAGCACATACGCATACTAACACAGGTATGCAAATACACACATACATTTATGAGCAAACTGAGAGGCATATATATGAACACAATCATACACACGCACACATATGTGCACTAATACACTCTCAAATATACATGCAGATGCATGTATACATGCATGCATATTCACACTTTTGCAAACATACATGCACAGGGATAGATGCAAGAAATCGATTGGTACCCTGCTTGACTGGGAAAGTTCGACCTTTAAATATCATCAGTGAATAACCTGCTCGACTTGGAAAATACGACCGGGAAATATGGTTGGTGGTTAATGTGTTTGATAGGGTATGTACGACAAAAAATGGTGTCAGTGGGTTATGTGCATGACAAGAAAACGTAGCTGGGAAATGTTATCGGTAGTCAATTCTTTTAACTGGGAAAATACAACTGAGAAATGTGGTTAGTGGATAACCTGCTCAATCGGGAAAATATACTCAGGAACTGTCACCGATGATTGACCAGGAAAATACAATGTCGTCGGGAAAGTGTTTGACCAAGGAGATTTGATCAAGATGTAGTCAGCAGGTAGATTATTGAAACACGAAGATGTGGCAAGTAGTTGCCAACAACAGTAAATTGTTGGACCGGGAAGATGTAACCAGAAATTACCCAATGAGAACATGATATTACCGGCGGATATTATGTTGTAGAATCAAGATACGCTACTTAAAATTATTGGGAATGCCTCTGATTGGAAAAAAGTAGCGTCTTATTGAGATATGGGGACACATCTGGACGTTTGCTTACGGTGAGAATTAACGAAAAGCCCCCAGGAACATTAACCTTTTATCAACATTAAAGCTACGATGACTTCACTGTCTCCAATTATCCCGTTTGCCTGAATACCTCAGTTCGCTTCGATAAACAATCGGCGACTGTTCTCTTCAATACAAATTAGAGAAATTCTAGAGACGTTTTTTTTTTTAATTAAAAAAAGTTTTTGTTAAATTTCCTAAAAACGGAGACACAACAGGAAGAAGTGACGAATCTCTTTTGGAAAGACGGCATTTTTTCCGATTTATTTTTAATTAAGTTCTTCAATTTTTATTGATCTTAAATGTTGTGTTTTTACGTTCGTCAGAACGTCGTCATTCCAAGTACGTGTGAACCTGCTTACGTAGAGAGAAAATCCTTTGCGTTCCGAGATCATCAATAATATTACTCTTCCTGTTTGAAAATCCATCTGGACACGAGCTAAGATAAAGTTTGATATAAATAATTGAGAGTTTCTTTATTTCCTAGATATGACCGATTAGAAAGAACACTCATTACCCAGGAGCAGGAAAAAGTCAAGAAAAAAAACTAGCAGAGGGGAAAAAATCTACACATGTAAATTGGACAGAAAGTATGGTTTAGTTTCATATTATACTTATATCTATATAGAACCCCCCAGCTAAAATCCTTAAAGATATGTTTTTATGGGGAAAAAAAGGGTAAAGAAACCCCCCGAAAAAAAAACCCAATTCGTCATATTTCTTTCCATGGGTAAACTAATTATATACACCACAGTTAGTTGAGTTACATGAATGTTCAAGTGGGAGGGAGACGGACTAACATTATGAGTTGTTTTATATTGATTGATATGTTAATAGTACAAATCCAAATTCGCGTTACTCGAGGTACCCTGTATGTATAAACGAGAAAATGATGGAGACTTAGTGGATTGTAAAATAAAAGAAACTGCTCATAGAAAATGAAGTTCTTTATTTCATAATGGAGCAATTTCGAGGGAAATGAAATATTAAATGTCCGCTGACACATGGGAAACTCAGGATAAATTGACAGTTGAAAAATAAATCTGCTAAAAATCACTGGCTTTTTGGTTGCATCTCATACGAACATACACACACACATAAATACACTCACACGCACACACACATATATGTGTGTGTGTGTGTATGTGTGTGTGCATGTGCGTATATATATATATATATATATATATATATATATATATGTATTTGTATATGTATATGTATATATATATATATAATGTTTCAAGAGTCCTGTTTAAAAGATCTATAACTTAACAAGAACTAATAAAGCAGCTTTATCTCAAACAGCATATGATAAACTGAGTTTTAAAGTTTTTGTCTAAGTAGAGTTTAATTCTCAATCTTCAACATAGCCAGCATCATTCGTGATACGGTGATAAAATCCTATTCTTGAATCTCATGAAAACATTCCTTGGCTGCTGCTCTGTAATTATTGAAATAGCATTTGCTAACCTGACGTAAAGAATTTGGTTTTGAAGACTTGACAAGTATTTTGACATGAAACAAAATCTTCGGGTTAGATCAGGCAAACGAGGTAGCCAAGCTATTGGTCGGACTCTCACGATCCACTTGTTATGGAAGACATCATTCAACCCCTCTCGCACAATTATAGGACAGTAAAGCAGGGCTCCATTTAGTTGGGATCATTGCAAAATAATGTTTTAAAATTTCCTGCTGGATTCCTACATCTGTACATAAGTTATCATGTTATCTTTCAAATGTACATCAAGACTTTAGAACTATTTCACCTGAACACACACATACGTCTCTCTCTCTCTCCCGCTTCTCTCCCCTCCTTCTTCGCCTCCCCTCTCCCGATACATATGTACATAAAGGTGATGTACTATTATGTTTGTACAGATAGTATCGTTGAATTAGTGAGATTGATTTTCAAGGAGGTATCCAATAGTGAGGAACTGTGTCAGTCTACCCTGACTTGAACAAATCTATTTACTGGAGTACAAGGACACACACACACACACACACACACATACACACACACACACAAATATATATATATATATATATATATATATATATATATATATATATAGAGAGAGAGAGAGAGAGAGAGAGAGAGAAGGGGGGAGGGAATCTTGAAAGCTTCAAAGCTTTAAACTCTAAAGACACTTTTTTCAAGAGATTTTTTTGTGTCACTTCAGTCACTTATTTCCCATCAATTTACGTAATTTTCTCAAATGATTTTTCCCCGTATTTCACATATAATTTGTTATTATGGTAAAATTTATAAATTGTCTCTTTTTGGGATCATTTGTTGTTTACCACGTAACTATTCCTCTATTCAGGGTTGAGCACTCTTCAAGTGAGGTAATCCATCCATTGTAAGCTTATGCTATGCTCTTCTAAAGGGATAGAGCACTTTGGTAGACGGGGGATTTATGTGTAAATGAATATCTCCGGATCTGAAGCGAAGGTTTCAATCCTGCCTCGCAGTACTGGATGGGTCAATGGAATGTCTATAGCCACACTGAAGAGATGCAATACATCGAAACAGCTGTCTGTGGATGACACAAATATATATATATATATATATATATATATATATATATATATATATATATATATATATATGCCATGGTACCAGATATACAATGGTGTTTAACGAATTATTCACGTCAATGTAGAAAGTTTGTTCATAGTAAAACCTTCAACATAAAGACTTTTTGTCGAACTAATCCTTATTTTTTCCAAATGTATTCTATATAAACACCCCTCACACACGCACGCACACGCACATGCACATGCACACACACACACACACACACCCATGTACACACACACACACACACACACACACACACACACACATATATATATATATATATATATATATATATATATTCTCAAGTACCACAATATTTGAAGAGGGAGCACTCACAGAGGGCAATGCCATACACCAATTCAATCGATCTCTGGATCCGTCTCCAAATTCAATCTTTCTTTTCATTAGCCCATAACCACCCACTTCAATAAATTTATTCAAAAGTTTTAGAGACATAGTGGGGACACTCATTATCGATTACATAAACATAATAATTCCTTTCGTACCTGATGTTTCCTTCAATAACATTTTCTCTGACATCCATTGAAAATTTTTAGAGATATCAAGTAAACCAACAGGAAAACGGACAGAAAAATGGAGATTCAGGCACAGGGTCATACATATATCTGTCCAACTTGGAGCATCCCCACCCAAAGTGAGTGATGCGGCTGGGTCTTTTGGGAACCGATGACCCAGCAGGAACGGCTGTACAACGTGGATCCCCAGGAATCACATGCGAAACCGGGGTTGACTAAATATAAAATGGCGTCACAAACCCTATTGGTTTAGAAAGCATTGGCTACGTGACGCCCACGATAGAAAGGTCTGGCGAATCATGGGGAAAGTCTCTGTCCCACAACAGACTCTAACAGACTGCTTCTGCTGCTGTTTCTGCTGCTGCTGCTGCTGCTGATGATGATAGTGAGAAGGTTAACTTCCATTTCCACTCGAATCAATTATTACTCGGGCGGATAGAAGATAAGATATGAATTTTTAAAAAGATAGTAAATAATTTCACAAATAGATTCCTGGAAAATTAAAAGAAATTTCTGACATGAGGAGCGAGAAAATAATGTGTGAACCTGCATTTTTCATCCACATTCGGGTCATAACTTTTTAGCACTAAATGAGGCAGAAAAGAAAAGTGAGAGAAAAAATTAATCAAATGAATTTATTACCGACTGAGTAAATAAGAATAGGATTGTAGTGTCAACGTATCTAGTGGGGAAGATATGAAATATAAAGATTATGTCAGAATCTAAGTAAATGTATTTGTCCAACGATGCGTCTACAATTTAAGTACCGTTACATCAATGCAATAAGTCTTTTACTTATAGTGCTCTTCCGTGACAGTTTGAGAAGATTCGAATTATATATATATATATATATATATATATATATATATATATATATATATATATATATATATATATATATGTGTGTGTGTGTATATATATATATATATATATATATATATATATATATAGTTAAAAGCGTCGTATCAGTGGATGCCAATATCAATATGATAAATACTTTTGATCGGTGTAATATGTATATATTGCAAACTGCTATATCAGGAACGCCTGTTACAATATAATAATTGTGTCTTTGATACTGCGTTATATCGGAGGATGGCTTTACTAATAGTATCTCCACAGTATCAATATGAAGTCAATTAAAAGAATCAAACTTCCTAAAGAAAGAATATCTGATAAAATCGTTTTGTTCCTTGAATTTGGATGATATTATTAGAGATTTTATAATCCTCTAAACGATGAAATTTCAAGTTGCCATAAAATCTGGGTCAAGATCTTAGTTGTAATTGTTTAGTAAATTGAACCCGTCACCTAAAACATGACGTAACGCACGAAAACTACCCGGGTTTGTTTTATTTTCTAAGTTAAAGCACGCTGAAGATGAGGGGGTAAAAATATTCTTTCTATCATGAGTCGACAATCACTTCCGAACATATTAGGCACCGACCTACTGATCGACCGACCGAACTATAAGACCTCTACAAAAAGATGTATGTGGACGAATTTAGAAATAATTTTCATCTATAATCCCATGCTTGTGAACTCTGATTACATAATTTCATATATATCACGAGAATTGATTAAAAATTAGAATAAATGATTGTTCCTTGATGACAAAAAAGAATATGCCACTGAAAGGGAAGCCATGGATATTTGTTCTATCACAATAGGTAAGACAAAAAACAACATAATAAAACAGGGGGCAGGCAAAGTGACTAATAGAGATGTTGGTCATATCAAATAAAAACTTTCTAAAGAATAAGTGAGAAGAAATCTTGCTAATACTGAATAAATCTTGTTCCTTATTCTTAATCTACGATGACATTTTATTGGGATTTTATTTCATCTTTATTTATATATTTAGGAAAAAATGTTATTGTGCTTTGCCTGAGCAATAGGGAGGTGGGTCTGGAACCTCTGACACCCTGGATTCGCACCATTATTACTCATCATATTTAATCTATCTAACAAAAATCGAACAAATATTTACCCATTTGTGTCTGTGTGTAAGTGCACCACGATTACTCGACAACTGATCATTTTATGAAGTTTGCATTCGCCACATCTATTACACCGTTCTCAAGGCAGTACAGCGTCATGTTTGAACATTATTGAATCAACAGTTCTCGGGAAATCGAATAAAGATTCATTAAAGGAAAAAACCCAGCAACAACAGAATAAATATCTTTCCTCGTACCTTTTTAATTATCTCCCTTGACTTCGCTCTTTAAAATTGTCCAAATTTAAGTGTGAGAATATCTAAATTGGAAACACTGAGAGGCAAAAACCGAAATACTTTGAAGCCGTAGTTCCGTACGACGGACAGAGAATTATTTTACGTAACAATTATGTCAGCCTGCTCCATACGCCACAAAGTCCGGGTGCCTTCCAGATATGCACTCTTGGAAAGGGAACTGCCCGAGTATGAATAATTATTCAACATCTTTAGCAAGCGAGTCCTGGAATATGCTTCTTTTAGCTACCTGTAGGCGGACAGGGAGGTGAGATTTTTGTGTATGACAAAGTGTCAAATTATACGTGCCTGTGTGTGGGTAAACATGCATACGTGATGAGCTTGGGATGAAATTGTTGAAAGGATATTTTGTTTCTAATCATGTCCCTTATATCACTCCTTTCAATTCACTTTTCTTTTTCCTTTTTATTTTACGAAATAATAATCAGATGCTTCCAGAAATATCAGAAAGAAAGAATTCCCTTTCTGCAAATCCCAATGCGTCTCGATTCAGAAACTTGAAATAATGAGAAAAGAAAGTTGTTTCCGACTTGTATTAGTCACGGTGAGCCCTATCTCTCTTCGACTTTGTTGCCTCCTTCCTCTACACACCGCCACACACCGCTCTTTTACTCTTTATTATTTGCTCCCCACGACTTAATTAGCTCCCCTGATCCTCATCTGCTTCAATAACAATGAATGTCGGAACCATTTTTTTTCTTCTTCTTCTGTCCCCTTTCCGATCGTTCCTCTGAAAACATCATTAAAGTTACGAATATTTTCGTAACAAGCCAAAAAAGTGTTCAGGTTCTCCATCGTTACATCTTCTGTTCACGTTCATCATCGCTTCAAAAAAATAAAAAAAAAATTAAAAAAATAATAATTAGAATATTCAAGCAGATGTCATCTTGTTTTCTGTTTAAATTTCTCTGTCAGATCGATTTAATTTTCTATAAATATTAATCCCTCTTCAGTAATACAGGTAATACCACAATTTTCGAAATGTCTTTTACATCACTTCTTTGCTTTAACGAAAAGAAAAAAATAGAAAAGCGAGAGAAGTGTCCACTGGTTGCTACACAGCGAGTCGTTAAAGAGGCAGTGCCTACCACCTCCTCTCTAAACCTAGTCTTTTGGATCCACTAGTGCTCCCAATCTCTGTCAACTCAGCCTAATATATCATCATTGTCATTTTTAGTGTTTGGAAATTCTCCAAATTTGTTGAGAAATAAATTAATGGTAATTGTTTCTTTGCTATACGATATTCCAGCTTACAAAAGTTTTTTCATAGGAACACTGTGCTTCCTGGTAATATTCATCAAATGAAATAAAAGATTCAGTTTTTGTTATCTATTTTTCTCTTCGATAATATGATATATACTAATGGCAACGGACCATAAAATTCTCTGCAATAATTCATATACACACATCATCGAACCACATCTTGAGAAGTTTCATTCCATGTGAGTGTACGCTCTATGATATCTCGAAAACTGGTCATTGTACAAGGTTGACATCCAACAGATATATTAGTCAGCACACAAGACAGTAAAGCGTCGAATTTAAGGTGCTTTGAATCAGTGCTTCTCGGGATTTCCGGCAAAAATCAATAAAACAATTAAAGATTATAGATCGAGGGAGAGAGAGTTTTTTTTTTAAATAAATTATCTCCCTTGAATTTCACTCTTTAAAATTATGTAAATTTAGATATGCAATACCTGGATTGGCAACACTGAAGAAAAGTGATTGAAATATTTAGAAGTTGTAGTTTCGTACGACGGACGGGAAATTATTTTACATGACAATAAGGACAGTCTGCTCCACGCAACATAAAGCCCCACCCCTTCCCAAAATGCATCTTTGGAAGGGGCATTGCACAAGTTTGCTACTAATAACTTTTACAATTGCACAACTCTCTCAATGTTTGAAATCATCATACTGGTTTCCTATAAGATTCTAAACTAATTAATTGAACATGTACAGCGTTTGATAAAATATGAACTTTCAGGCCACACAGCTCAAAAGCCGTTGAAGAAGTTTTAAATTTTAAATGAGTGAACCGAATGTGCACCTCTTGAAGGACAGCCGGTAAGGATTGATGAGGATAAAATGAAGATTTGTGTCTAATCTAATCCACTTCATACGAAGCTGATGCATGCATTGCAACCATATTTCCGTCCAGGCTGTGTGCGTTGGCCTGCGCACATTCCTTTTGCAAGCAGAAAACAAAGGAAACCAATGCATGCATAAAAGATGTCAAGTTATGTTCACTAAAATAACATCGATTCCCTATAGCAAACCTAAAAGTGCAGACATACCTTCGACTTCCTAATAATGCACAGCATATGATTTGTTGCGGACACTGGCCACTAAAAATTAGTGGCGGCATTGTTTCAAACCATTATCATTTTTTTTTCAACAGCAATTTCAGTTGTTTTTTATTGCAATTCACTCAGATGGTTAGTTTTCGCCGTAGAATGACATATAAGCAAGCTGCTATATAAAAAGGATAAAAAAATGTAAGATGAATGAAGATACTTGTCAAATATTATAAGTGACAATAGCAAATAAATCAGGATTGTATCACTACTGTTACTGAATTCTATTTCCACATCTTGCATTACCTCTCAACGCAAGCGATGAAATTTTTTCTGCATCAGAAAATGATGCATATCAGGAACAAGGAAAGAAAAAATACTTGGCAAAAAAAGTGCAACGTTGTTCACACAACTTTCAAGAGCACGCACCAATATTTGTTCCCGTGTTTTTCAGTAATTAAACCATTTGTTTCTAATCTTTTTTTGAATCAAGTCCCTGCTAAAAAGATTCAAGGTATCAGATATTAAACGAAATATATAATCAAAACTGCTATATACTCCATTGAGAAATGAAAAGGTATGACTATATATATATGTGAAGTGTATGCTTCGGTTATAAACGCTGTATAGTATGCTTCGATATAATACATTCTTTTTTATTCAATAAATGATTTTCTTCTTTTGAAGTCACCCTCGTCACCATTCTAATAGTCATATGACTGTTTTCAAAATTTGTTTTCGAAATTATTGTTTCTTTTTTTTTTTTTTGGTTTCTTTTACCTGAACTGAGACGCCAACGACGTGGACCTCTGGGAAATTCGTAAGTATTCTATTCACAAGAGTAGGCCCTACTAATTCACCTGAAGAGCATAGTAGTGAGAATGATGGAAAAAAGAAAAAGTTCAGAACACGATTATCAGAAGAATTCAGACCGAGGTTATTACACACACACAAAAAGAAATTAATAAAAAGAGACACAGCTCTAAACTGGAAAAAAAATGGAAGAGAATGAACAACGAGATTGAATATGAGTTGATAAAAGGACCCCAAGAATATAAACTACGTTCCGAGTGCCTGAATAGAAAGAGTGGAGATGGCGCCTCCATGTTGCAGAAAGAAGATTAGAAATCGCGCCAACCTCGGCTGATTAGTTCGACATGTAATGAAAGCAGCGTGTAAGTGAGAGAGAATGGAAAAGGAAGATATGAACATTTTGAGACAATGTGACGCCGACCGGCACCCTACTTACAGCACTGGTAGTGATCGCTAAAATAAATGGGCGCCGTTACTTAATTTACACCAAAAATTACCTACAAACTTTCTGGCAAGTCTTCCCAAAGTCGCACGCACACACACACACACACACACACACACACACACACACACACACACACACACATATATATATATATATATATATATATATATATATATATATATATATATATATATACGTATATGCTAACTAGGGTACCATGTGTTGCCCGGAAAAAATATCCAAATATAACAACAGTGGAGAGTAGTTGATATATGTTAGGGATTTTACAAAATCAAATGAAGTTGAAGCCAGAACACATTGAGGAACAGACCTGTGCAGGTCCTTCCTAATCCTATTAGAAACTGAGAAATCATTTGATCATTTTTGGTGTTAGTAGTTCGCACGTTAGTGCCGACTATCGGATTCAAATTATGCCCAAGTTTTATTGTTTTGTTTGGGTTTGGATTATGGCTAGAGTAAGGGTTCATGCTCCAGAAAAAAAAATATTGTCAAGTTAGGGCTATATTCCTTTAAAAATCCTATCAGTTTGAGAGCAAGAGAAATTCACATTCATGGTCACCTCAGAAGAATGGAAATTAAGGTTGAAGTTTAGCATTGTATACAAAACGAACTCTCGTAAAATATTTTAACGTTTCCATTCTCAGACCTGGCAAATTACCTGAGAGTTAGAAGGTCTAAGACATTGAAAGTACATTTGATTAAAAGAAAAATTTTAAAATAGAAACAAAAAAAAAATGAAAAAAAATTCAATCGGTTTCCAAACTCAATCCATCCATTGTAATTTCTCTGTTTCTTGATACTGGTGTATTGTTGCTCTCACTGATTTTTCTGAGCGAAAATATGAGTGCAAACGATGATCAAATAAAATTCGATCTTAAAATGTGTGTTGTAGGTAGATTGTGACCTTTGAATTTGGGATATGCCTTTATTTTTCCTCTCTGACTCGTAGTTTTTGACTTCTTTGGGGCACAGCCGGACACATATTTTATCAATTTACATGATAAAGATACAGCCATATTTCAAGTAGCACTGAGAGAAAAGGCGATCCACATTTGCTGTTTCTTGTACAATTGGAAGTTGAAAGTCCAGTGAAGCATTGTGACTATATTGCGGATAAAACCTTTGTCTGAGACCGGATTTTTTTTTATCGAAACTGAAAAAAAATCCGAGAGGTTCGAAGGTCAAACCGTTTTAAAGTAGATACAAGTGACAGGTGAAGAAAAACAACTTTGGGAGTTTGAACTTGGCCCGCCAATTACATTTTCCGTGCGGATTACCACTCAGCTATTGAATAACCACGACTTTGAAGCTTACGATTCGATGCAATCAATTGAAAAAAAAATTGATCCCCTCACACGTTTGTAAGCTCAAATAAATGATATAAACATCTTCCCCGGATGATACGATATATATATATATATATATATATATATATATATATATATATATATATATATATATATATATATATATATATATATATATATAGTTTTATGGATCTAACTCAATAGTTTTGGGGAAAATCCTAGATGGAATATGCCGATTTCTAGACAAAGTACTCAAGTATGTATGTGTTTATGTCTGAATACTTAGAAGTAGACAACCACGCACCACAGAAGAAAAAATACTTCTTAAAAAACTCTAATAGCTATCTTAGCTGGGATTACTATTTGGAATGTAAGTTTATGCTGAATTGAACCCCTAGTTTGTGTCCAGCAACATTTATGCTTGTTTTTGATGATTCACACTTTCTTAGTGACCACTGCTCAACAAAAGGCGAGAGAAGTAACTTATATACTTATCATTCCTTTTTCCAAATTTTGATTTATCACCCAAAACACAGCACGCTGCTAGACGTTGGTCACATGACATTTTTTGTTTTTGGTTTGCCTAATCAGAATTGTTAAAACTTGGTTTCCTCTTGTCTAACATTCACAAAGAAACTGAGCTGTTCAGCCCTGTCCTACATCTAGCCATGATTTCTTATTTTCCTTTTGGTTTCGTGAAATAAATCTATTTTTTCATTGCAAATCACAAGCGAGGTGTAAACATATCGAGCAAGACGAGAAAAATCTTCAATCACTGACAAATATTCATTTTTCTAAGTTCATTTTGAACCTATTTCCCTCGCTCTAGGAGTTTTCCGAGCTTCGGGAGTTTTCTGAGGCGTGTGAATGATACACTACTGAGGGCTGATCGCAGAAGCAATCCAAAGCTGTGTAAGTTCAAAGATTTTGTCGAACTACCAAACTGGAGTTGACTATTTTTTTATACTGTAACGAGAACAACAAGAACGATGCCAGGAGATTGTCTAAGTGAATTAGCCTAACTGACAAGTCCTCAATATCAATGAAAATTCATCGTACAAATACATAAAGATTTCTGATAAATAAATACTT
>OY735215.1:42706824-42711824 GCA_963457665.1 Thysanoteuthis rhombus
GCAAACCAGAAGTAGATTATCATAGATTTTTCAAGAGAAATAATAGAAAATGCAACCGCTATCTCTATCAACCAACGAAAGCACGAATACAAGTTGATGATTGTCGAAGAAAACTTAGGTCAGTATTTTAGCCAGATGAAACCCAATATTTCCGAGGCTGATTTTTTGACAGACGGGCATACTCTCTCTTACGGGAAGATTGCCGTAACATAATCTTCTTTCCCTATTCATCCCCATCTGGCCTTGTGTCTTACGATGGCGATCTCTGTAAGTATCTTTATTTACTCGTGGTAAGCTTAGCTTGATACGGAGCAATATCATGGATGAGGGTCTTTCTTTGAAAATCAGCTTTTGGAATCCTGACATTCATCTTGGCTTTAACACTGATTTCGTGCTGTGGTTTGAATATGCAATTTTCCTAACCATGAAAAAGGTCCAGGTATAAGTAGTTTCCCTTAGTTCAGATATTCTTGGACAGATCGGGGGGTTCCCGACTTCAGATAAATTTTGAGGCCCAAAAGCATTTTAATTGGGGTCATAGAAATTGAAATAAGTCCTGGCAGGTGACTGGTTTGCAATGCAGAAAATGGACTGGTCCAGCCGAGTTCACTACTCACACTAATGTCCTCGGGAAAGGTGTGACTTCATCTCCCCCAAGCTATGGTTAAATAGCCTTCAGTCAAGTGGGTGATGCCAGTTCAGATTCTTGACAACTTTATGCGAATTTAACACATCACAAACATAAAAAAAAAACTAGCCGAGACTAGAGAAACTAGTGATATGTGAAGCCCAGGTGGGAACGGGTGACTTTCTACCCAGCATAAGCAAATTACTTTATTATTATACTAATAAAAACGTATCAGCTTCTTCGCATACTGCATCAGGTAAATAGTATTACATAATTTGGAGCTTTCTCGTTTTTCCTTACTGCATGCAAACGTCCACAATTTCAAAATATGGAAATCTAAAAAAAAAAAAAAGAAAAAAAAGATTAACAATTGAGTTGCTCCTCAACTAAAGACGCTTTTAGTTTGTTATCAGCTTTCGAAAGCAATCTTGAGTTGTCTGCTGGATTAATACCAAACTTTCAGGGATGTTCCTAAAGGTGATTGTATTTAATATTTACAATGGGTCAAAGTAAAATTAATCCTAATACTGCAGTGGCAGTCATTGTCCAATATGGCCACCACAAGAATCCTACAATAATTGAAAATGTGAAATAATATCTGATTAGTATGATGCTTATTCTCTCATTTGGCCCCGGGAATTTGGAAAAATGTCTCATATTCACCTTACCATGAATGAAAGGACTTCTGAGGGTCATTATATATCATTAACACTTTTACAATCTAGTCATGACATTCACTAGTCCCTTTTCAATTACGAGTATTTTTACTAATCAGGATTTTTTTTTTATTTTTTGAATGAAGGATTCAGTTACAAATGATTGTTCTATCTCAACCAGAAGAAGCAAGGCAATAGAAGTTCAATGATATATCTTACCAACTGTCTGTACGGGGTTACTTTGCTTATAGAAGCTTCAAATGTCATCATTCATAATAAAGCTGGGTTGAAAACAAGATTCAAACTTTCTTACAGTTACCAAATTAATACAATTACATCTTCAATCCAGCTTCTCCAGTTAAGACATAACATAATCGACTTGTCAATCACAGTATCACCCACATGGAAAATATCTTCATGCAGGTTTGACCGCCCCAAAGTGGTAATAAGCCTCAAAATGCCGACAATGTATAAGCACATCTGCACCAATTTAGCAGTGCCAAACCAAGAAACTGCAGAATTTAGCACGAAAAGTGCTACATTAGCAACGCTTGGAATATACTTTATTTCCAAAGGTCACTGTAAGGTTATTGTATGTATGGGTATGGTGAGCATCTTAGAAATACATGTTTTACAAAACCTATCAAAAGAATTCCTGGTTTGATAAAGTTAAAGTTCACGTCTGCAAGTGCATACTGAAGTCCTGCTTTGAAGTAAGTGCAGCGAGTGCAAAACCATTTGCATGAACATTTCGAAAGAATAGAACTCATTCCAGCCTCTTCCATTGTTATCTATACAGGCACTCAGTCTTTTTTTGTCATTCCTCCAGCCCAAGTCACCAAGATGGAATGGTCAATAGTAGCTGTGATGTCAAGATGCCATGTGCATATATTGTTCTCTGCCAATGCTGTATGAGCACATCCTACCAGATAAATTGTATTTTTTGTTTTTATTCGAGTAAGGAGACAAATGATAAACATGTCACGTTATTATATTTTACGAAGTTATATGAACAGTTGTTGTGTCGTGAAGATGAAGTAAAAAAATAACTCCGTTCAACATATTTTGCGTGCTACCAAAACATGTTTACAAGGAGGTTCTCTTTTTTTAAAATAAAATTCTTAAATAACTCAACTGTGTTAGTGGTCTCTAAAGGCAGAACTGGTGCTCTCTACTTTGTGAAACTAAACAGCCAGAGAGTGCATAAATAACCCAGAGACGCAGCACTGACTTTCCAGGAGAGAAATTCGAAAGAAGATCAAGCAACCAAAGGTGCAAATATCACTCATCACCTAAGGTGCATAAAATCCTTCCAACAGCCCTGCCTAAAAGGAAAATGAATAGAATTTTCAAATCTAGTTCTTCCAAGTAAGTACATAATATCAAATTTATTCATAGTGAATGGTGACTTGTTATAACTATTTGGTGGCTAAAAGGTCCAAAAAGTTAGAAGAACCTCTTTTGAATGCTTACATATAGTTACGATTGGGTGACTAAAAAGTTCAATCGGGTAAAATGGACTTTTTTGAATACTATCATATTGTCCTATTTTGTAACTAAAGAGCTCAATGAGTTCGATTGGACTCTTTTAAATTCAAACATATTTATTACTAATAAGTACAATCAGTAAGGACTCATTCTTTGGAATGCTACAATACTGTTAATTTTGGTTGCATAAAATGTTTAAACATGGTAAATGGACTGTTTTGAATGCTGACGTATTGTTAATATCAGGTGATTAAAAAGTTCATTCAGGTAAAATGAACTCTTTTGAATGCTTACATATTGTTACTATTGGGTGACTAAAAAGTCCAAACAGTTGAATAAGACTTTTTCAATGTTAACACTCAGTATTTGGTGACTAAAAGGTCCAATCAGTTACAAAGTAATTTTTTTTTAATTCTTATATAATGTTACTGTTGCATAACAATTTTGAATGCTACTTTATTGTTAATACTAGTTGACTGAGAAGTTCAATCGGCAGAAAAGGGACTCTTTCGAATGCTAAAACATTATTCTATTTCGAACTCAAAAGTCACCAATTGAAAAAGTTGTTATTCGAATACTAACATATTGTTACTATTGGGTGACTGGAAAGTCAAATCATGTAAGAGCTCATTTTGAATGTTAACACATTGTTACTTCTAGCGACCAAAAAGTTCAATCAGAGAAAATGGATTCTTATGAACAGTTTCATGTTGTTACTATTGGTTCAACCAGGTAAGATGGACTCTTTTGTATTCAGATATATTGATTAACTGTGCGTCAAAATTCCAGTCAATTAAAAAGGATGCTTTTGAAGGCTATCATATTGTTACTTTTGGATGGCTTGAAGTTCCAATCAATTTAAATTGGTAATTTTAAATACTAGCAAATTAATATTATTAAGTGGCTAAAAAGATTCAATCTGTTAGAAAAATCATAGGGTGACTAGAAAACCCAATCAGTTTTTCGACTAACTGGACCAGTTAGGACTCTTTTGAATGCTAGCAAATTGTTACTATTTGGTGTTTATCAAGATAAATCATCGAAAGGGACTCTTTTGAATGCTAAAATTATTACACTTGCGGCATAAAAAAGGTCCAATCAGTTAAAACTGACTCTTTTGAATACTTATATTTGTAACAACTTCAACTTCTTAAAGTCTTGTACATCAATTTCGACTATTTCCATCCTGGAAATATTTTGCAAGCATTATTTTCAATAAAAATCGTAAGTGACCTCTTTTGGCATCTCTCTCTTTGCCATTTTGACTTTTCATAAATACCGAAACGTTGACCTAAGACATTCTATTCTGACATCATAGTGGCCAGTACAAAATGATCATACGAGCTGTTCTTCCAATGACATCGCACATTTTAATGTCACGACACCTTCTCTTCCAATATGATAGTAGCTAGAAAATAAAACACAACACATCTTCCTTACCTTCTTCTGATGTGTCATGTAATCGTAATTGTTTGACCGAAAAATGTCCACTCCCGTCTTTGAATGGTTTAGGTATATATCTCTATTTGCATATATATTATAAAATTATGAGAAAAAAAAGGCCCAACATTGGTTGGAGTTTCCCCTTCTGTATTCATCAGATTGCAAGGGAAAGCAGGGGAGGAAGTACCGATTTGAAATGTTGCTCACTGAATGTTTACAAGTCGCTTTATATATGTACATGCTGGTCAAAGCTATGAAATTATGACATGTTCTCTAGTCACGGGACTAGTTTAAGAGCATACCCTTATATATACACATTTCTCACGGATGTGTCATTTGAAACATTTCAATAATTAACTACAATTTCCTTTTGAGTAACTTTTCCTCAGTTGTGCCCCACCCCAGTACATCCTAGCAAACAACAACGTTCTTTTGAACTTGGTATTTGAATTGTGGGAGAGAAAATAAGGTTTATGGATAAGGATTCAGTGAATGATAACTTTTGGAAAGAGATAGAAATCCAAACTAATTTTCTTTTTGGTGAAGCATTGAGGCAAAAAGTTACGCTTTGATGACAGACCGTTGGAAGAAAAAAACATTGACGATGCGTGACGTAATTTTGAGTGGCCTCTATAGCGCTGAATCTAAGGATACGACGAGTGAATGAGCAGTGGAGCCGGGCTGGCGTCACGGCTTAGTTGGACAATTAAAAAGAGATGGTTTTAATCTGAAGTACGCACGTGTGGGTCGCTTACTCCACGAGCTGAAAAGTTGGAAATCTTGCA
>OY735215.1:42716824-42821824 GCA_963457665.1 Thysanoteuthis rhombus
ACCAAAGCAACCTTCGCCACGAAAGCGTCCACCAGGATACCTGCTCCTTTGAGTGCAATGGAGCAGTGCTGCTCCGGGGAAACTGCCCCCTTGCAGCTAGGCCGAGTAATAATAGGAAAGCTGAAGGATGCGCTTAGCAGTGAGTAACCTCAGTAAAACCTCATTGGCTAACGCATTGCACCGGCGCACTCGGTCTTTGTCACACACTCCCTCTCCGACCTATTCGACAGGCAAGTTTAAGTACCGGCTCCTCGGTCTATGTCGTGGAACAGATACTACACTTTGATCCTGAAGAACAGGCTACAAAAAGGGCAGGCTCTATTTATATAATGTCCCACCACAACGGAATTTGATACAAGCTCGGGCTCAACGTGGGGAAAAAATTGCTCCACCCGACACGGCTATGGTTTGCTTTGCAACCAAAGCAACCTACTCCATGAAAACGTCTTCGACACACACTCCCTCTCCGGCCCATTCGGCAGGCAAGTGTCAGTACCGGCTCCTCGGTCTATGCCGTGGAACAGATACTACACTTTGATCCTGCCATAAAGGCCAGAAAAATGGGTGGGTCCAGACACCTTCCATCAAGATATGCGCAACCCATATATAGACAAGCAGCAACAGATAATTTTCTTTTAAGACTGGATTAAAAAATAGGTGAAACTGGCAAGATTTTCATTTCTAGGTAATTTCATTTTTGAAAACCATACATATATTTATGTATGTACATTTTAGGAAGCTTTTCCGCTTCAAAATGTAAATACAAGAAAAAAAAACTTTTTCCAAAAATGTCATTACAGTCAATCATTCCCAAGTATCAGTTTAAGTCGTTCATGTAATTTTTCCTGTGTCTTTTGTGTTTCACACAGAATTAGTTACTACGATTCTATATTCGTGGATTTTTTTTTTTGTTGGGATCATCAATTGTTTACCATGCAGCCGTATCGGTGTTTTAAAAACAAAACAGTTATAGCATGGCTCCTCAGCTCTCTCGATCAAACAACCACCCCTTAAGCTATTATTGTATTATATGATTGATCATTTTAGATATAGTATAGTGTGTTATTTCATATAGGGCATTAGCATAATGTATTGAATGTAGATGTTATTTTATGCTACACATAATTTGAACTTTTGAAGAAACTGCTTCGTTACGTAGCTTACCGAAAAACGTATTTGGCGTTGAGGGAAAAATAAATATAACGGCAGACATGATTTGCTATTCGTGCCCATTTCCTTGAATGTTTACCCATGTGAGTATTGAATCTTTTATTTCGGTTTCGATCTCGGACAGCATGCAGACCAAGATATGGTATCTATGAATATCTCTTTCTCTCTCTCCTATATAATGATGAAATAAAGGATTCTCTACACGGCTTCAGACGAATTCTTCTTCTTCTTCTTCTTCTTCTTCTTCTTCTTCTTCTTCTATATATATATATGTGTGTGTGTGTATGTGTGTGTGTGTGTTTGTGTTTATGCGAAGGCTAAGAAAACTGATGTCACCTTCACATGAGAAAAACCTACAACTTGGCAATTCATTTCACAAGGCAGAATGGGTAGACTAACTTTGGTTTGCAATCAGTGTGAGAGACAGACAATTTTTGATTCCCAAACCAGAAGTGGACTCTTTAAGAGAGACTGGTGATAAACATCCTTTTAGGCAACGACTAACAAAAAGGCAAACGGTTGTGATGTTTCGTCGTTTATTGACACGTAGGTTTCCATGCAAATCTTCTAGACAGCACAATGAAGGCGTAATCGGAATGATAGTGAAACAACAAAAAGTAAGATTACCCAGTCTGATTAGTCTCACGATAGAAACTGTTTTGCAACAAATATCTTTTGGCAACATCTCGTGTCGAAGGATGGTGATCAATTAAGAAATGGAAACAGGGGTGTTTAATGAATATGTTACTTCCCTTGCCTTTTGTTGAACAGTAATAATTGAACTAGGTCTGAATTTTCTGGAAAAAAAACAATTTTGAAGGGGTCATTTTAGTATAAACTTTCATTACAAATTGGGCCCTCACAGAAATTTTCAAAAACAAAATGAGTCTTTTTTTCAAACATAATACGAGTTTAAAGGCAGAGAATTCGGATATTGTTACGATACGTACGCATAAAAAATACGTACATAGCCAGCCATCCGGATCAACTTTGAAAACTGAAGAGACTTAATTAATAGAGATTGCCCTACTCAAAAGGAATCGATAGCGAGCAGTATGATTAGATTGATATAGTGCAGTTGATTCGATCTGTATCAAACTGAACATTTGTCTGTCCAGTGGTTCATGTTTCCCAGTCAACATCAATGATCGGTGTTCGAACCCAATTAAGATTCCAAAACTTGCACTGCAGACAACACAATGTTCCTACCATGGTTTTCTCAAATGATAATCAGAATCTGTAAATATCTTATGCTGAGCAAATATTTTCCAGAGATAAAATTACGTGCAAATGTCTGTGTTCGACATATTGAATCAATATATCTTCAATAGAAATACTCTGTAAGGTATCTATATAGTATGTGAAATATTCTGTGCGCACATTGATTTCCTTTGTGCACTGATCCTAAAACGTGCGTGCGTGTGCACATGCATCCAGTGGCATTCTGTTTCCGACGGCACATAAGCATATATGTATATATAATGAGAAAGAGAGAGAGAGAGTGAGGGAGAGGGAGAGGGATAGAGCAAGAGAGAGGGAGAAATCAGGTTCGCAATATAACATGATATAATGAAATATGTTATAAAGCAATGTCTAACATGTGATAGATTTATTCCATAGAAGTGAATGAAGAGCCTGAAGAGACCCAAACAGGGCAGTAACAAAAACGTGTTTCTGTACTAAATCAACTTTCAACAATATTTCAAGCTCTACTCAAAACCAAATTAACTCTTGAAATTTAGAGTCGAATGTGCTGAGTACTCCATGGAATAAATCCATCACATATCAGACATTGCTTTATATCATATCATGTTATATTGCAAATCTGATTCGTATATATATATATATATATATATATATATATATATATATATATATATATATATATATATATATATATATATATATAATAGTACTGTCGACATCGGAACGATATTACATACGTATAAATAAGTAAATAATTGAAGGTCTGAGACTAACAAAACATAAACGAGACCAGCCACTGATCGGGAAAGAGTAAAAATGATCTAAGAAGAGATTTTATTTCAACCTCTGTGTGCTCGAGTCCCCAGGATGGTCAATAGGTTAGCATAGAGCTTGGCAACATAGATGCTGTCATGGAAATGTGTGTAGATTCTGATCCCATCTGGGATTCATTCAATTTTTCCTCCGGTCATCACCGTTATTTCATTCACTCCAGTGAATAATTCGGTTCTGAGAAAAACGTAGTTCTCAAGGTCTTTCATTATTCACCTTCCACACAATATATATATATATATATATATATATATATATATATATATATATATATATATATATATATATATATATATAAATCTACTTAAGGTAGCTGTCACCTGTAATAAACATAACAAGCTTTATTAATGATTTCTTGGTCACTTTAAATTTTGTGGCATGATTTATATACCTGTATCTATAATTTTTGGGGGGAAGGGCATTATATTCGCACCATGTTTACCTTTTGGAATTTTTTTAACCCTCTGCTTATTTTTTCTCTACTTTTTTCTTCTTTCTACTCTTCTTCTCCTTTTCGTTCTTATTTTTCTTCTCTTCTTTTTCCTTCTTCTTAAGCCTCTGGCTTTTGTCAAATGTCTTTTGTCTCAATCTTTTTCGGTTTTGTTTTTTTTTCTATTTTTTCCTTAATCCTGCAACTCTTTCGTCTTATCTCTCCATCTACTTCATTTCACTGCCTCTGCTTCTCCAAGCCCCCCCCCCTATCCGCCAAAATTATACAATCGACATCCTTTGGGATTTTTCAACCTCTGCGCCCTGTTCCTCCTGAGCGAAGTATTTTCGTCCAAGATAAGCAGAAAAAGGGAGTTCCAAATTTCTTGCCCCATAGAGCAATCCACCTTCTTTTGCTCTCTCACCGCCCAAATCCTCTATCTTGGGTTACGTGTTCATTCCACTTAGCGCTAACACGTCACGAGGAAGATGGATAAATACGTCAACATCTAAACTCGTGAGATCCTGCCTGACACACAGTGGATCAGTTCTGTTCGCAATTTATTCCACTATTGCACTGAGACATAAAAATGTGAAACCCACACTGACAGACACACGCATGCGCAATTACTGAAACGGTGCTAGCGAGACAGGCGCATAAGAACCAGAGCAATACACACGTACAATTTATTCATTTTCATCATTAGCATTTTCTACCTGTTGTTTGTCAGAGACTATCGCCAAGATTCGCCAGCCCTCTCTATCATGGGCGTTGCAGATCCAGTACTATCTGTTCTTGTCTAGTCTCTCGCCATTCTTATTCCTAGTAGGCTACAGCTTTGCTTATGATCTCTGGGGATCCATGCCGAGAGTCATGATATCAAGTGATTGTTTAACATTTTTGCAACATAGCCAGCCCGTTGTCATTTGGGTTTTCTAATGGATTCTACGATGTCTCTGACTCATGTTTGTAGATGGAGTGGCCTACTCACTTCAGCTCTGCATTTTTGTTGTTGACGGTTCTACCTTCGTCTTCAGCAAGTTTGTCGTAAATGTCATTTGTTTTACTCACATCCTCCTTTAACTTACCCCGAATAATAAAGAACACATGCAAAATGTATGCAAAGGCTCTTATCTATAGACTCTATTTACTTGTAATACAAGGAAATAGAGCAAGTTCGTCCAATTATGAGGTTGTGGCAGTGATGTTTGCATTAGATAGTTCTATGAGACTATGGATCCGCAGCTGTAAAGTTTTGCTCTCAGTATCTCTAGGGAACTGGCTGGGGCAAGATCGTTTAGGATATAGATGGTTACCCATGCAGCAAATATTCCCATCTCTCTGTCTGAGGATGGGGCAGGGGCTAGTGACGTCGGTGGTTGAATTGCAAGAACGAGGCTGAAGACAGCCATAGTTTACCTTTGGGACACCTGACTCGGGTTTCAAGTTCAGTGTTGTCTTTCGCCTGGTTGCCTCTATCGTCTAAAGAGCCCAGTCTGTCTATGACTCATACCTTGGGTTGGGACAGATGTTTTCCTACCTTTCACAAGAGCAAATCAGCCTCGACTGGAATTCGAACTCGATGCACCGATTGCATTGTTTTCACCGCACAGCACTTGCACTGTTTGCCTGATTATCAGAAGAAATATCTAAAAATCAATATAAACATCTGATAAACTAGTTAGATGATTAAAATCCTTTCTCATTGAATGAAGGTTTCATTTTTTAATTGGGTTCTTGAACATAGATTGGGAACTTATGAGACAAAATATCAGATGAGTGTACTGTGTCAGCAAAACGCAAGCTGGTATCGTAAAGTGCTCCTCGGAGAAGGTAATAATCAAATACACACACATATATATATATATATATATATATATATATATATATATATATATATATATATATATATATATATATATATATATATACTGTGTCATCCACAGACGGCTGTTTGGATGTATTACATCTCTTCAGTGTGGCTATAGTGTTTCCATTGTCCCATCCTGTACAGCTTCAGACCCGGAGACCGATTCCTACCTCTGGGCTACGGAACTGGACAGTCAGTAAGGCTGAATTTAAGCGATATATTTATTTATACAGAAATCCCTCATCCACCAGAGAGCGCTTTAACCCTTTGAACACTGACCCCACCCCCTCCCGAAATACAACTACCACTCCGATAGTTCATAACAGCTTGTACATTCTGGTTCATTTAAAATAGATTTTCCTAGGTGTACATTAAATGATATTACCAATATCCCATCGGGGAAATGTCCGATGTATTGCAACGTATGAAAAGAATGATCAATCTTGCCTTAAATTCAAGTTGACTTACACGTAATCTAAGCTAAGTATTTATTGAGTCTTTTTTGAAATAATCTTCTGTGAAGTGGAAACTGTTTATAGAAATCACAAATATTGTTATCAAACAGTTATTGTTATCAAAAACATTCAGTTCAAAACAATTCATATAAAATGAATCAAACATTTGAAAAAATAAAAAGATGTCATCATTATTTTGTATTATATTAAATTTCTTTATAACAATGAATTTATAAAACAATGGATATAAATTGTTAAATTCTTATAGCTTTTCATATCATTTATTGTTATCAGCCAGTTATTGTTATCTAAATGATCATAATGAGAGACTTCCTTTCGATTTAAAATCATCTTGCTTTACCATTTTCAAAATCCAAAATTTTATCTCCTATTCATATATATATATATATATATATGTGTGTGTTTGTGTGTGTGTGTGTGCGTATGTATATATAAGTGTGCGTTTGTGGAGAATATAATAGACAATTGTGAAACGTCAGAATTGGGAAAATGATTGTTTTAGTTTGATGACATGTTTTGAGTCGTTGTCCACTGTGAATTTCAAGTTTTCAATATTGTCGATCATATTCACCATTCTGTCCGAAAAACCTTATCCAATCACTTGCTATAAATATTCATGTAATAAATAGTTGATAATAGTAAAAAGAAATGGGAATAAACTTAAATTTCAACGTGATGCCTTTTGGAAAAGAAACCAAATCGCTCGGTGGAGTTGTCCATTATTTCAAATGGTGCCCAGGGAATAATTCTATGTTACCTCCAAATTGAAGGCTCTAATGCTATAGATATGGAACCAGAAGAAATCACGTTGCGTATTCAATAAGTAAGAGATATCTATATGAAAGTTTTTGCTGAATTTTTTCCATAGTTTGCTTCCAGCAGTATGTTCACGCTTGTTTTTTCTATTTTTTCTAAAATTTGATCACCCCCACAAAGTATGCCACCAAAAGATGTTAATTACGTGACAGTTTCTATTGATCAACTAAAAATCTGTTTATTTATTTGATTTTGCTGTCTACGACGCCGCGAGATTTACAATAAATTACAAGACGTCCAATACTTTTTTCCTCCTGTCAGCAAGTCTCGAAGTAAGACAGGAAAAATGGCCTTAATTATCGGATTTAATTGAAAAAATCATTATAATTCTTTATTTGTTTCTTTCATGTTTTTCAATTTGTCTAAGAAGAGATTGTTTTTGGCGTATTTTTATTTATTTTCGCTATTTGCAATTAGTTAATATCATTATGCCGATCGTTTGGCTCTTTTAAAAATTTTACGATTGTAACTTTTGTTTTTTTTTGCATCTTATTGATTTATCAATCGAAAACAATTCATTTTATTCCATACAAAATAGATTTATGTATTCATCTTTGGGGCATTACTTTCTTCACTTTCCCCTATCACCAAAAAAACATTTGATGAATCATTGACATAGGCAACACGAATTATCAGAAAAAATATTTACGTTTCTAATACATACACACACACATACACACGCGCACACACACATACGTGCACGCATGCATATATGTGTGTATTTGAATCTTCATGCACACACAAAAACAGTTAATGTAGTCACGTTAGTAAAATTAGTACAAAACTGTCGAAATGACTAAAGCAAGGGGTAGAAGTACTGGATTTATGAAGTGATAGTCTCAACTCATTTAAACTCTGCAATTTAGTATTTTCTCTATTTTTGGCAAAAATTATCTCTATGTAATCGTTGCTCAAAGAAGAAAACGAGAGTCAGAGACATCATAGAATCTATTTGAAAACTTAAATGGCGGTAGGCAGGCTACGTTGCTAGAATGACAGACAACCGATGGATGTGAGACTCATAGCATGGATCCCCAGGGATCACATGCGAAACTGAGGCCGACAAAATACAAGATGGAGACTGAACTGGATAGATTCAGAAACGACGCCCACGATTGAAAAGTGTGGCGAATCAAGAGGAAGTTCTATGTCCAACGACGGACAATAAAAGACTGATGATGATGATGAATCGTTGGTTTTTATAACAACTTTTAACCGACCGTTAATGTAATTTCAAGACTATAATCAGGCAATTAAAATAATGATGATGATCCCAGCCACTCGATCATACAAGTATGGTGGTTTTTACGAGGGCACTCTGTCATGTGATTCCCGTGGAACAACATCTGCGTGATAAGCGATCGGGTGTATAATCCGGTTCTAGGTTATGCTGTATTTTCTCTTTTGTTCTGGCAGGGCACCTTGTTGTTGGATAAGGGACCTGATGTTCGCAGCAGTCACTTATCTTGTTAATGACTAAGCCCGACGTTGCTCAACTCTGGTGATCATACAAGAATAGAAATATCCATTGCGAGTTGGCTGCAATGAAAATATAAACGATATGGCGTGAAGATTTGGGATGAGAAGGAAGGAATGTGACTGCAAATTTATTCCCTTCCCACCAACTGGTTTGTAAAGGCGTCTTTCATGAAAGACGAGCTCCCAAGATGCGGGATGTGAGTACCGGTCATGTCAAAAGGTTTCTATTGCTACTTCATACTACTTATTCAACTAGCCGAAGGGTTTTTGACCTTGAAACTTTTGATAAAAAGTAACAGTATATTAAAGAACAACTGTCAAAAAATGATAAGTAGAAGAATTCCATCCTTGGTTTCAAATATAAGTATCCCCTGGCTTTCAAAATAATTATATACGCCATTTTCTTATTCTACAAGAAATAAAAAAGAAAAAAAAAATGCTTGAATAAAGAATGCTCTACTTTAAGATAGTTAGTGGGGGTCTGTCATGAAATCCATACAATTTATATCGAGGGAAAATCATAAGGGATTCTCTCTTGATACCTGCAATAAAAATTCATTTTAGTCGCATATAAACGTTCAACTGTATGAAATTCATAGCAGTGGTACAGACCACCTCTTTGTCCACAAGGGATATGGGTAAAGACAAATTTAGAACCACAATACTTCAGAATGACATTCCTCGCTTCTGACACTCGGTTAGAACATTCCAAATAACATGGATACTATATTTTTAAAAATGTATCAGAAGATATACTTTATCGAAGGAAAAGTCATTCAATTATACAAGCAGCGTAAAATTATCAATATTCAAAAAGTCTGGATCCGCCAAACTGTGGTCCGAATTCCCATCCCTGAAAGTTTAAATTTTCTTGGTTAGAAACCTTTACACAATTAGGATGCAAATTTCCCCAATATTCTCGTATAGAACACGTTTGGCAAATAAATAGAAACTGGGTGTACATCAGAAACTGTGAACCAAAGCTGTATAAAAAACTGGTAACGAAAGTTTCTTGAGTTTTCCAGTTTTTTTTTTTTTGTTTTTTTTAAATTTTCCCCTGGATAGGTTTTCAGTTGAGGGAGGGGTTCAGTTTGCAAATTAAGTTTACGTTGAATTAGATCATACTCACTACGCAGCATTCGAGCTATTCTTTCTTTTTTTTTTAATTCAGTGATTATTGCCAAAGTAAAGAACAAAAGAATTAACTCATCCATTTATCAGTGCTTAAAATTTTTTTTTTTTAGTTTATCACTCCCAACAAAACATGCTGCCAGAAAACGTTAGTTGTGTAACGGTTCTTATTTAGTGATTATTTTGAAAATTGTCCCCACTTGTAAAGGATTAACTTGAAAACCATCGGAAGCAAGATCTGAACACTTACGCCGGTATGTTCAAAAACCAAATAATCGTTGAATTCTAATGAAATTTTCTATACTTACTGCATCGAGGACTGAAGTACAATTAACAAGACCCTTGTCTGATGATTAAAAATGACAATGAAAGTCCGAATTTTCACCAACTAAAGGACAAGTTTGATGTAAACTGTAAATGGTACATCCAACTCAAAACCAATTTTGGGCCAATTTTCTAAAAACAATAAAAAATTCTAAACATAATAAGTAGCACCATTGGCTTGTATAAGCGATATATCCATAGCTAGCCCGCCAACCAGTCAGCTAGATAGCTAAACCCACTTAAAAACTGGAAAAAAACCTATCTCAATACTGAATATTTTCATTTTGATTTTATTTTGGTTGAGAGTTACTAATAGATCCTGAACGCTAATATTTTTGAATGTCAATTTTTATCATTGAAATTTAATGACACTTTTTGCACTTTTTGTATCGATGACTGAATATGAATTAGTACGTCATTATGAACGTGCGTAGCCCTATTGATGAAAAAAAAAACTTATTTTGAAACATAATCTTTTCTTTTTACAATGTACCTTACTCAACACTTACCAAATGATTAAACTGATCCAATTTTACATAATCAAAAATTTAGATAAAAACTGTGATACACTTTCTCCAAAGTACGGAATTATTGACCCCTTATTCTATTAACATTAACTTTTCTTATAGATAAAATATGGAAACATTTTCTTCAACCTGAATGCCACACCATTTTGACATCTCAGTAGAAAGCTGCTTGCTCGTATTATTTTTCACAGCTTTTAAAAGATGATATCTTTGGAGAGAAAAAAAAATCAGTTTGAAAAAAATGAAGTCAAATATTGCTTTATTTAGCAAATTATAGTTTTTTTATTTTGTTAAATCATATTCCAGAATGATTATATACAACTCTCTATTTTTGCCCAGTTCTTAGCTAATTCTCTTGGAAATGTTTTTGCTTGAAAGCGTTATCTTCTATTTTGGAGTCAATGATTTCGGTATAGCGGCAAGAATTCAGGCCATTGATCCCTCTATTTTAAAATGGAGTCGAGTAAAGGCACAATAAATAAAATTCGGATCACCAGCAATCTTTGTAGAGAAAATGAGGTGCAATTTGCTGCCGGGTGAAAACAATAATTTCAACGAGCAGCGCCCTGTTGACGCCAAACCAAAATGGCTTCTTGCGCAAGACAAAGGCAAATCAATGCTTACTGCGCAATTTCCAGTTAAAGACGATCATGGACGGGGAAAGTGTAGAGCAGATCCAATAATTTAGGGAGTAAGAAAAAAAACGGAAGAGAACACGGTCTAAAGAGAAAAAACAGAGCAAAAACAGAGTATCCCATCTCACTCTCTTGATATTATATATATCATAAATATATATAGAGAGATATACACACACGCATATATATACATACACACACATATATATATATATATATATATATATATATATATATATACATACATACATATATATATATATATATACATACATACATACATATATATATATATATATATATATATATATATATATATATATATATATATATATATATATATATATATATATATATATGACTCTGTGTACAAACTGTTGTGGCTGTTGTTGCCCGGGGATAAACTTGAAATAAGGCAATATGAAAGAGAATGATATATTGAAAAGCATCACATAAAATTCTGGGCCAAAAACTCATAATACTGGTCAGAAATAACCTCTGGAGATATTGAATGACCCCTGAGATCAACCTCAGTATGACTTCAACTATGGGTAAATTTACCTCTATACAGAACTGCAGTTTTAAAATGCAAAATTGACACAAAAATTTAAAGAAATGGTTGGATTGTCCAGAAATGACCCCCAGTGACCTGTATTGTCCTCGAAAGTCGATTTTGCGGAGTCTGTGAGCTTTGCTGCGATGAGGTGTACCAGTATGCCATATTTCTAATATTTGGTGCTCGTAGCTAAAAACTACAAGAAATGACCTCTGGTACCCTTGACTTACCTCACAGAGTTCATGTCTCAAATTGATGTATTTCTGCCGAATAATGTATCAATAGGCCTGGTAGTTTTAGCATGAAAGAGGTAAGGACATACGAATGAATGAAATATGGGCTCAAATATTAGTTTATATTTATATGAAGTTTATCAAAAAGAGCAAGTCACTTAATTAACCACCGAATTAAGTGAACACACTAAGCCACTCATTGTGATCACCATGAATTAAGTGTTTGGAACTGTCTAACTCTGATAACAATAACTGACTGACGACAATATACTTGGCCACTTCTTTTCTCTATCGTTTAGCTGTACGCACGCACTCACATGTGTGTCTGTGTGTGTGTTTTGCGTTCATTGTGCATATGTGTGTGTGTATCTGTGTGTGTATTGTACACACTTTATAAGCAATCGATATTTCAGACCCCAAATTGGTCCTATCGTGGTGAAATTGATGCTCTGATAGAAATGCCTTTGGCTTATTTTGTAGCATGGATTTGTCTATCAAGTATAGGATTAAATGAGAATTACTACCTTGAGATTTTACACACACACATACACACACACACACATACACACACACACATATGTACATCGTGTTTGAAGTTGTGAAGCTTTCTACAGTATGTATATATATATATATATATATATATATATATATATATATATATATTTTCTTCAATGTCACTTCAGTCACGTATTCCCTAATGTCTATCAATAAAATTTATGTATTTTTTTCAGTGTTTTATGTATACTTTAGAATGATGGAACAAAATTTTTTTTCTCTGTGTTGAGATCATCAGTATGTATTGGTTTCGGGGTTTCTAAAAACAAAATTCGTATGAGATTGCAACCCAACTGTGTTTTTCAAACGCCTCTTCCCTTTCTTCCGATATGGCTTAATTCATAAGTGTAGTTTGTCATTTTATGTATGTGTGTGTGTGTGTGTGTGCGTGTGTGTGTGCCAACCAATCAAGGATATATACATATACATATGTGTATACTCTCTCTCTCGCAGACACACATACACACACATATACACACGTGCGTGTTCCTACACACACACACACGCACACGTGCATGTTCCTGGACACACATATACACACTCACACATATATTTGATACTGCTAATGTTAATTTAGATGTGAGTCTGTAACAGTTTTTTTTTCATATAACCGCTCAACATCTTTGTCTCGAGCACCTCGAAATAAAACAATTATAAATTATGTGGTTTAGTGTATATATATATATATATATATATATATATATATATATATATATATATGTGTGTATATATATATATGTATATATATATATATGCATGTGTATGTACGTATGTATGCTTTGTGTGTATGTTTTTCAAATACCATGTCTTGAGTATAAGAATTCAAATGCTGACTGATAAAGACCATGTAAACGAAATAAGACAGAGAACGACATTTTCAATCTGCTTAAAACGTGAAGTATGCAATATCTGCATCATACCAGCTATGACGTACGGATGTAAAACCTAGAAACAAAATGAATAAGAAAAAAACTTCAGATTAGCATCGAGAACGATGGGAAGAGCATTGTTAGGAATAACCGTTAGCGATAGAAACAAATCAACTTGGATCCGGGAGAGAACCAGAGTGAAGGATGCAGTGCAAATGGAGATGGGTAAGACACATAGTGAAGGACGGTAAACTCCGTAGGAAAAGTAGTAAAAGATCAGGCAAAAGATAGAGAGAAGAGATGGCGGAGTTAGCTGACGAGGCACGACAGGATTAGCACAATCAAACTCACCATGTGAGGTGGTGAGAAAGGCCTTTGTCCAACAGTGGACTTACATAAGCTGCTGCTGATGATATAAATTTGCTTGCCTAGATTAATTCAGAAAGTAATGGCTCTGTGATGCCAATGATGGATCGTGTTTGTGTGCACGCGTGACAGTGTAGTGGTAAAAAAAAGGAAGCAAATTAAGAATAAACTTGACGTCAGCAACAAAAACTGGCAGGAATCGGAGAACTTATTTTTATCAGATTGAGTATTGTAAGCCTGTGCTTCTCGAACAAAGAGCTGAGATCCCTCTGGGAGTTATGTAAATATTATTGAATTTCGGGAGACGTATCAAGATTAATTATGTAACTAGAATTTAAAAGAAAAATACCATACAAATATTTGCTCCCCTTGGCGTTTATTGTGAAATAACTTAATGTTATTCGAAGATTTTGTTGATACAAATTTAGCTCCGGTTACATTTCAGTGCCTCCCTATAATAAACAATGAACACTGTAATTAATATATCGCAATCTTTGGAGGGGTGTAATTTGTTTCTATGTCCAATTACAGTTGGATTACCATCAGAGACCAATAACACGGTGTAAGAGATCACAAAACATTTGTCTTATCAGGCGTGGATGAAAATGTTGGAGAAAGTCTCAGTTGAAGCTGTATTATTTCACTTTTGAATACTCTTTTCCTCAATTTTATCTTGTTAGTTGATTTTTGGTTATGATTTCTTTTACCAGATTTGGTTCGGGGGAACTGGAAACCTCTTATCCGTCTATTGTATGACCGTACACAATCATTTTTCAAAAACAGCAATTTTTTCTGGAAATGAAAAAAAGAATCCCCAAAATCATTTATTTCACATCAACAGTGACATAAATACCTCAAAGCCATACATTCGTGCAATTAACGTAAAGTAAGAGTCCGAGTCAGCTTCATAGAGCATGACTAGAATCCATGGATGGAAAGCACCGAATAATTCTTTTGAATAAAATCAAAATTGAAAAAAATCTTATACAGTTCTCCTGCTCCATTGGTTAAACGGAAGTTAAACTATTAAAATCATGACTTGACTCAAGCCATGATTTTGCAACATTTAGTTAACAGTATGGATAATAAAAGGAATAAGCTCTCGGTGTACATTATCTTTTTCCAATTTGCTCTGTTAACCAATCAGTGGCAGGTTCGATTCCTGCAGCAGCCCTGTTTTCTTCAATTCGGTTATTCCATTTACGCTGTCTACGGCATGTGATACATTAACTGTATAACGACGGGAAATAACCTCAAATGAGTTTCTCTGTAATGTACCTCAATTTGTCATTCTCATATATATATATATATATATATATATATATATATATATATATATATATATATATATATATAGTCAAAAAAGCTCAACAGTTTTTGATTGTAAACATTGAGAAACTTTTCATTAGATTTTTTGTGTAAGACTTCAGTCATCTTTTTCTCAATATCTATCAATGCAATTTATACAATATTCTCCAGTGCTTTTTCCTCGTATATTTTGTTATTACGGTACAATTTATAAATCATCTCTTTGTGGGATCTTCAGTTGTTTACCATGTAATTGCTTCGAAGGTTTAGAAAACAAAACAGTTATATTGACATGACATCCCAATTGTGTTGATCAAACACCTTCTTGCTCTCTTCTAATATAGCTCGTCATACTCTATGAGTGTCATTTTATGTATATGATTCGGGGATTTTGAAATCAAAGCAGTTATATATATTGGATCTCAGCATTGTATTTACAAAGTGCGAATCAGGAATGAGATATAATGCAATATCTGACCTTTGATGGGTTTATTTCATGAAGTGCTCGATACATTCAGCATCAAACATTAAGTCAAGTTAGAGTAGAGCTCAAAATGGGATGAAATAAAGGATTTGCTACACAGGCCTAGAGAAAAAACAAAACAGGGCAGAAACATAAATGTGTTTGTATAGAGAGTCCTTCATTTCATTATATATGTGTATATATATATGTATATATATATATATATATATATATATATATATATATATATATATATATATATATTGTGTCATCCACGGACAGCTTTTTCGTTGTATTACAACTCATCAGTGTGGCTATAGACTATCCATTATCCCATCCAGTACCACGAGGTAGGATCGAAACCCCAGCTCCAGACCCAGAAGCTTGTATATATATATATATATATATATATATATATATATATATATATATATATAAATATGGATAAAATATTTTCAAAGCATATCTAAACAGCGTATCCAATGGAAAATGTCACTATAATAAAATTAAAAGCCACTATTGTTCTTTATCTGATCACGCCCCATTGATTCATTAAGGTACAACGGGAAAAAGAAACAGTTCATACGACGTGCCAAATAGTTGATAAAGAACATAAAAAGATAAAGAAGACAGACTTTTGATTTCAATATTATGTTATTTTTTTTTCATGGATATGCTATTTAGTTTTACTTTTTAATGAAGAATTGTTTGAGTTTTTTATAATCAACATTGGTAGAATGTGAAAATGACTGGAATGATTGGATAGAAAAAGCAGCAATAATAGGATGAAAAGAAAGCTTCTGTAAATTAATGACACATTTGAGAATTTAAGACAACATAAGATGTTAGAAAACTTTAAAGTGGGACTATACTTTGCCTTGACTGAGGAAAGCATAGGGAAGTAGAAAGTGATGCTGTTTTGTTTTTTTTTAAGAAAAAATAATGGTGACTAATTGAAAACAGTAAGAAGCCATAGAGTGAACTAACTATATAATAACCATTGTTTCCCTGATTATCGTAACTCAAGGGTAATTGCCCCCGGAGGACAATATGCCTCTGAAGACTATTGATCCCCTAAGACATTTGCCTTAAGGGTTATTGCAAAGGATAAATTGAACGAAAAACTATTACACTGCTGTTCATTAATGTATAGAAAGTCTAATATGGATTTCCATGAAAACTTAATCCTGAATCTAACCATAAACCCATTCCGAATTTTAGTGGAATTTTAGTGGAAATTGTCTTTGGGAGCAAATGCCCTCAAGCCGAGTGACAAATATCCAAAAAGGGATTTAGATTTTGAGATGTATCTACCGGGGTAGGGACGAAACAAAATGTGTTTCCTCCTTCTTAAGGCCTCCCATGTATTTTGGGATTCTTCAATAGAAATATTTTACTGCAAAAATGGTTGAATTGATATTTATTGTTATACATCCCCAAGCTAAATAAAAGGTCTAAAATTGAGCTTGGCTGCGTTGGATTTGAGAAGTAAACTCATGTGTATTGATAATACAAACTCTGAGAGCTTTTAAACTCGACATTATAACAGTAAGAAGTTGTTTAAGCTTGAAAAAAAACCCAAAAAAAACAACAACAAAAAAACAAACACTGGATGTGAATATAGTAATGCATGTGGGAAATATAGGCCAGACCAAATGTTTTTCAAGTGCTTTACATTTTTGCTTTTTGCTCTGGCATAGAATATTGCTGTCTTCAGAACGGAAAACTTCAACACTTGTGTCTTATTTTATTTCGTTGAGTCTGATCACTATCTTGCATTTTTTACATCGGCGATATTTTCTCTTGCTGTTATTCTGTTCTTAAAAAAACGCCCTTCATTTATGTGTGGATATCTGCATTGAAGATATCATAGTATTATTCTACTTGTTTGCATGTATGACATGTACACTTTTTTTTTTTTACTGAGGATTGGAGCGTTTCAGCACCAATATCTCCTAAACTTGTCCTATCCATTACGTCAACTTATTTTTTGCCGTTCACAGTTTTGTATTACATCTTCGAGAATCAACGTCGCGGGTTGTGATGTCCAGCCATTTAAGTTTTCAAATTGATCTTTTATCTCCGACTCCTGTTTTCTAAAATGCTGTGCTTATGGTCTCTCCGTATGATTTTAAACATAGTCCTTTTTGGTTTCCTCTCCATAAGCAACTAGACGAGGACGCAATCCTGAAAAGAAAGAGTAAAAAAACAATGCATCCTCCTGATAGTCACATATAGAGCTGAAACAGGGTTCCGATACATCATAAAATCCATTAGAAAATTCAAATGGCGATGGGCTAGTCATTTTGCGAGAATGGAAGACAACCGATGGACTTCATGACTCACAACATGGATCCCCAGTGACCATTTGCCAAACTGAGGCCGACAAAATACACGATGGAGAGATGAACTAGACGAAGTCAGAAAATACTGTCTCCGCGACGCTCATGATAGACAATGAGGCTGCTGCTGCTGCTGCTGCTGCTGCTGATGATGATTTTCAAAACTAATCTTTCTGTTCTCGAATGTTGAATCTGCACAACCGAAAGCTTGATAACTGTGTTCAATTTTGTGCAAATCAAGAAGACCAGGAAAAATTCCATACGCCCACAGTTGAAAGGAATTCGGGCAAATGTGGGATCGGGAAAAAGAGGTTGTGAAGTATGGAAGGCAACAAAGCCAGAGAGAAATGAGAAGAAAACCAGGCGATACGAGGGAGACGAATCCATCAGACTGATCAATTACTGTCTTTGTTTATATCTATATATACTAGACATCGGAGAGTAAAGGAACCAGTTTGTAGATCATGCATGTATCCCATAATTACTAGCCAACCAAACTGTAAACAAATACTTTTTATGACCATCATTAGTTTTGTGAATCGTGGACACCTGAATCTCATTGCTTCTCTTTGTCAAGTCGACAAGACACCAATGTGTAAAAGCTCCACTTCGCTGTCAGGGTTTCCCCTCATGTATCATAGACAATAGGGTTGTGGTCAAACATTGGCTTCATCAGAGCTTTTATTTGATTTCTTTCTTTCTTTCTCGCTTTCTCTCTTTCTTTCTTTCTTTCTTTCTTTCTCTCCCCGTCGTCAATCGCTCAAGGTTGTCCAATTCTTCATTTGTTTATTCCTTTCTTTCTTCTTATATCTTCTCCTCTTTTTTCTTTCTTTCTCTTTCTCCACCACCCAGTCTTCATGATTGTCCGATATTTTTCTTTCTTTCTTTTTGAAGAAAAAATAAATTGTTCTCAATTTTCTTCCTTTTTCACACTCTCCATCGCTGGCTCATGGTTGTGCGAATTTTCCTTTTTTTTTTCTTATTTTCATTCTTTCTTTGTTTTTATTTCTATCCATTTCATGGTGTTCGGGATCCTCTTTTATTCCTTTCTTGTTTCTTTCTCTTCCTTCTGTTATATCAATCGCCCAGCATTCATGATTGTCCGATATCTTTCTTTCTTCATCTTGCTTTTTCTCTCTGTCTCCCCTAATTCTGTAAGATACTTTTCCTTTCTTTCTTTACTTCCTTCATTAGTTTCACGCTCTCCTGTTAAGATTTGTTCATTTTTTGGTTTGCTTACCTTTTCCCTCCCTTCCCTTATTTCCCCACTTCCCTACACCTACCTTCTTTGCCCCCTGTCTTTCCTCTCCCCCTCTGGCCATTAGCCCGTCCAACCTACCTTCCATAGTTAAATCATTTTATTTATCCGAGTCATTTTCTCTTTCTTCCACGCCTTTCTTTTATATTTCCAAACGTATCTGCTGGTCTCCGCTATTCATGGACCTTTTTCCTTCGATTTTTTGTTTTTTTTGTTCCATTTTTCTCCACCCTATTTTGCTTCTCTTTTGGATCCGTATACTTTTCTTTGCGATTTCATCGTTGGCTAATGAGTTGATCAAAGACGTTTTCTGACTCTTTTTCTTTTGTTTCACTCCGATCGGCGTCTCATTCTCAGAAGATCGTTTTTGCATTGCAATTTTCACTTCTCCCCAGATTGCCGTCTCTTAATCTTCAGTTCCACTGTTAGCCTCTAAATATGCGTAAATAAATCTCCCAAGATCCCTTTTAGGCCGTTCGCGTTTGTCTTCGATCTGAAATCGATACAGGGTTTTTGTTGATTTTTTTTTCTTAATTCTTTACAAAATTTTTTTTTGGGGTTGTTGTTTTTATGAAAAGGCTTCGAGACGTGTAATTATAGGAACGGTTACAAGATCAGATACGAAGACACAGGAAGGGAAAGAGAGAACTCAAAAGTGATGAAAACTGAGAAAAAGAGATAGGGTGAAGAGGGAGTGAATAAATGGGAAAAATGAATAAGGAAGTGAAGAAAGAGAATTGAATTGAAAGAGAGGGGGAGAAAGAAGGGAGAGGAAAAAAAGTAAACGTAAAATGATTGGATGAATGCATAAAGATGAAGGGAGACAAGAAATCAACCAATGGAAATATTTACAAAAATAAGCAATATGAGGAATAATGAAAGGAAGGAGGAGTAAAGAAAGAGAGAAGAGGAAAAGAAAGAGAGAAGAGGAAAAGAAAGAGAGAAGAGGAAAAGAAAGAGAGAAGAGGAAAAGAAAGAGAGAAGAGGAAAAGAAAGAGAGAAGAGGAAAAGAAAGAGAGAAGAAGAAAAGGGTCGTAGCCGATAACATCTATTTATGTTAGTTTAGATTGAGTAACATTTACACGAGAATGAAATAAACTTATAGATTGATTGATTGATAGATTGATAGATAGATAGATCGATAGATAGATAGATAACGGCAAACTGATATTGATAAATATATATAGATAGCTGACTGAGATAAATAGATAGATAAATAGGTATGAACAGACTGAGATAGATTTGAACTGACAGACAGATAGATAGATAGATAGATAGATGGATATATCTGAGCAGACTGAGATAGATTATACCATAAAAGGCCGTTCAGATAATCTGCATGGATACCTGAGTAGTGTAAGCTAAACATTCTGAAACTCGCTAAATAAACAGATGAAGAGAAGTTAAATCATCGCAAAAACGAAATCAAAAAGTAGAAAGAGACAAAATGCAGCAAGAAAAAAAAAAGTACCTGAGATGTCAGTGTAAATAAGACATCAATAAAGTAACTAAAGACAACGCTGATTTGCTGTTGAAAAAAACTGTTTAGGTAGAGGAAATACAGCTTGCGTGAGGCGCATGGGGATTTGGTTCCTTTAGGACAAATTAGCGCCTGCAGGGAGGTGTGAGAACAATAAAAATGGACAGGAGAGAAGAAAGAAAGGGAAAAAATAGAAAGAAAAAAAAAGAAAGTATATGAAAAAGATAAAAAAAAGAAAGAAAAAAGATGGGAGTAGATGAAAAACAAATAAAGGAATTAGAGAAAATGGGAAAGAAAATTGAACAAAAGAAAGGGAGGAAAATACAAATTAGGTATGTGGAGAGAAAAGATAAGAAAAAGGTGGATCAAAAAGGGAAAACGAATCTAAATGAAGAGAAAAAGAAAAGAAGGAAGGAAACGGAGAGAAAAAAATCATAATGAAGTAGAACAAGAGGAAAAGAGAATGAAAAGAAGGAAAAGAAGGAAAAGAGAGAAAAAAGAAAGAAAGAAAGAGAGAACGAAGTAAAGAAGAAACAAATCATTATAACAGAAGGCAAATAAAAAAAAAATAAAGAGGTAAGAAAGTATGGAAGAAAGAAATTGAAGAAGGACAGTTTGATTTTGTTGCAGGAAAAAAAAAGAAACGATAAAAGAAAAAAAAACGTTCATGAAAATCCAGGAATAGAAAAAGAGGGGAAAAAGATAAAAAAGGACAAAGCAACACCATATTCATGTAAAAAGAATTATGAAACCGGGATAAGGATGAAAGAAAGAATGAATCAACATTTAGTAAAAAATTAAAAAGGATTACGATGAATGAAAGAAAAGGAAATAATAGAGAAGGTAGAGAAATAAGGACGTTCGTGTTATTTAGCAGTGAACGGAAAAATTGGAATGAATAGATTGATAGATAGATACATTCATACATATGAACAGAGTTATATTGATGGGAACAGACTGAAATAGATAGATAGATGCGAATAGATATAGATTAGGGGATACATATAAATAGATAAATAAATAGATAGACGTAGAGAAAGAAGCAGGAAAACCTACTAAAATGTTTCAAGAGTGAAGAGAAATGAAACCGTGAAGGAGCAAAGAAATAAATAAGGAACGAGAGTCAGGAAAAGAAAGAAAGTTAAAAGATGAGGGAGAGACTATAAGATAGAAAATAAGAACCGAAAAGTGAAAGAAATAAAGAAAAATAATGAACCGGAAGGAAAAAAAAAGAAGAGAGTCATGCAATGAAATACAAGAAAGGAGAATTTCATGAGAAGGCAATAAAGAAATAAAAGTTTAACCAGCCATGATCGATCGACCGAAAGAGGCGAGCAAAAAGAAAAAAAAAAAAAAAAGAAAAAGGCGAAAAAAATTCAGACGATGGAAAAAACATCACTATCCCATCAGGACAAGATTTTTCACACCATAAACGCTAGAGCAGACTCCATACCGACATGAACCAGTCTTTTTCTCCTCTTACCTAGGGACAACATTAATTGGTATTCATTGCTATTGCAAAGCATTGACTGGCAGCCTTTTTTTTCCACACACACCCCTCATTTTTTTATCACGTTATCTTGTCGTGTAACGTGGAGTAAAATCTAATGACATTTATATAAGAAGATAAATAGCCGAAGCCCACAGAGCTGTAGTTCTTTTTTTCCTATCAATTAACTTAGCAACTCGGAAACCAAGTTTCGTCGGGGTTTCAGGGTATCTTTACAACCAAACAAAATGCATGTAAGCAAGATCTTCAGTACAGCGCATATTGGTTTTATCGTTCTGTTTTTTTTCAAGTGTATTATTCAAAGCTACTTATGATATCAGTTTTTGTTGGCTTCAGCGTCTGTTCTCGTTGCTGCAACGTATGGTACAGATCAGTAAGCAGAACATTAGCAGCAGCTTTGATCCCCAATGAGTATCAAAGCTAAATGCAGTCAAGATCACATGGAAAGATAAGACTGCATTGTATACTATAGAATTAAAACAGGAGTCTGTGGTATCATTGACTCCATTATAAATCTAAAATGGCGATGGGCTGATCATGTTGCAAGAATATCAAACATCTGGTAGACATCACTACTCACAACATGGATCCCTAGAGACCACATACGGAAGTGTGGTTTGTAAAAGATAAGATGACGAGGCAAATAGACAAGTTCCAAAAGTATTGGCTCAACAATGAGAGGTCTGGCCAATCTTACAGCCTATGTCCACTGATCGAAACTAAAAAGGATGATGATGATTATGATGATGATGATGATGATGATGATGATGTAGAAGCATGATGTACAATGATACTTGGACGACTGGCAGCGCCTGTAACTAACACAAGCTGTGTAGATGTCGCTGTAAGTAAATTTGATTTCCGTTCCACAAGACATACGAGGCGTTGTTTTTGTCTTCATTTCCCAAACGATCAATGGAGACCCACCGGCAGAAGATGCTTTGTACTTCGGGGGTACTGTCTTCTACGGATGCACATAACGTGAAAAAATAATTTTAGTGTCTGCAAAAAGCAACGAATAGTCCAAGCCTTCTCGGCAAAATGTATGAAGGGAAGATGTGTGTAGAATTGGAGAATTAATGGAAAACAAAATTTGGATAAGACATTATTACTAGTGTAGGATAGCGTCCGATCCAAATTTTGTTTTTCTTTCATTTCTATTTCTCTTATTTCCTTTTATTTTTCGCCGTTGGTAAAATCAAACGAGCGATTGTGTGGAACTTTAGAACTCACAATCGAGACCACCTTCCCTACATTGTACCAAAAAGTCTCTTATTGCCCGTTGCTTTTTACAGACACTAAAACAACTTTGCGTTTATGTGCATTCGTAGCTCATAGTACTCCCTTTATACAAAGTACCATGAGCCACCGTGGAGAACAAATCATTATTCTTCCTAATGGTTAGATTCTAGGAGACCAACGTCCAAATTGGACTACCTCACATGATTTAAAGACTCAAACTATCCCGCTGTTTATCCAACAGTTGTGGGAAAAATGGGTTCAATCAATTAATACGAAGTGAACGCAAACTGAGTGTAATATCCGGAATCATGAAACGTTTTCTAAATCTAAATCGTGACGGACGTTTCATTTATTTTTTTTTCATCCTGGCCATACCTTCCATAGTTTCATTCCTTTCAAGCAATTTCCCGCTGCCAACACGCGAATTAATTCTTGCTCTTGGTTCAATTCTGGACTATTTCCCTCAATTTCTTGACATGACACCATTTTCTCTGCCGCATAATTTTCAAGATTTCCTCTGTTTTTGTTGTTGTTTATTAGCATGTAATTGAAACAATCGCCTTTGTGCTTCGCTTAGCCTCTCATTTGTACATTTCAAGGAGTTTATATCTTTGGATTTTTTCATTCTCGTAGATATTTCTTGTTCGTTCTCTCAGATTTTCTTCCAAACTCATTCGTATCATAATTCAATCCTTATGTTTGCTTTACATATATTCTTACGTTTTCATGGGGTCTCGTCTTTTCTCGCGTAATTCACAAATCTCGTTTCACTGTCCTTTACCAGTGTATTTTCTTTTCATGTTCTTTCTTCTTTTAATTCTCAAACAAAAACGATCATCGTGGCCGTGTTTATTCCTTATGATTTATAGCAATGGAAGGCAACTAAATCCTTCTGATTATTATTTTGGGTTCTGTTTTCTCGTACCAAAGAACAGCAATTTATTTGGAATTAAGAACTAAGACGGCGTATATGTCAGAAAAAAAACAAATATTTTTCTTACAGCGGTTCCCTGAGTCTTAAATCACGTCCCTCCCCTTGTGATCCGAGGTTTCTCAATTTACATCCCCTTTTGGGATCGTCATCTATGTTTTCCATCATACAGTCCTCTGACTAGTCTCTTTCTAACTTCCTCCTGTTATACCCCAACCTGGCTGATATCTTTCCCCCAAAAATATTCCTCTTCCAGGAAACGAAGCGCTACTCGTTTTGAAATCATTCTCAGTGGGTTTTCAAAGGATGATATTCTGAAAGAGATATTCGTTCAAACCCAGCTCACAGTTCGGTTTTATATTTCTGTTTTTGTGGATGAAGAATATCCCAGTATTTTTTGTCGATTGTAATATGCTGTAAGATCTGTTCCGTAACTGTGGAAGGTGTTCAAGCTCAGGAAAAGGCCAGAAGCTCGAATGTCGATTTTCTAAACAAGGAAGCCTGCTCCACTTGCAAAATTGACTTAAAGAAATCGTCACTCGTCGAAGCAATCAGCAAAGTCATCGAAATCTAAAATCAATATATATTCATCTCCTTTCAACCTTTTTTTCTTCCTTCTTTTTTATTTTTCTCTTTGAACATCACGTTTCCTTTTACCTTCTTTTAGTTTGGTTCTCCAATTACTTTTTGGATTTCGATTCTCTCTTTTATTTCAGGCGTATATGTCGGGATTCATTCATTTCCAACTTTCTTCTTTCCCTTATTCGGCCTTTTCTTCTTTTTTTTGTTATCTTCTTCATTTATATAATTTCCTTTCATCTTATTTTTATTATATTCATTCTTTCACTCCATCTTTCTTTTAGAAACTGTCAACTATGTCTGTCATCAGAGCTATCAGCATAGGATTCTTTCAATTTATGAGATAGGCTGACTAGTTATTAATACATGTATGTATCGCGCATACGCTGCGATAATGGAACCAGAGGACTGAAAATTCGAACATTTACTCTTTATGACTAAAAAATATCTTTTTAGAGGGGTGTTCAGCTTACAATGTCAACTTCCGCTAAATTGATCCTTCAGTGTGTGTCTGCTTGTCTTTTTAGGAAATTCAGACGTTTTTATGTGACCACTTCCTGACAAAAGTTGATAGCGGTAAATCATTGATTAATAACCCTTTTTCTCCGATTTTTCTAATTGATTACCCCCAATCTGCAGCTGGTTGCATAACGGTTTCTATTAAGTATTTCTCTCTTTTTTTCTTATTTCTTCTTTTAGATTCATACTTTTCTTTCTCGATTTCTTTTTTTTTTTTTTTTTACGGCTTCCTTTCTTCTTTTTCTGAGTATGTAAGTTAACGTCACGAAAGAATGTAGTAAACCTGTGCCTACTGCATTGAAATATACACTTGGAATGAGCAACAAGAATGAAAGAGATGAGCATGTAGAGAAATCGGAACAGAGAGAGAGTGAAAGAGAAGACATTGATGAACGAAGAGAGAGGGTATTATCAATCTTGCCTTTCTCCAAAATGGTCAATAAGTTCTTTTCTTAATCTACACACAAACGCAACCTTCAATCATACTGACGGACTTTCGATCACGTATCGGCGTCTGATTGTCTCATTGCTATCGATTTAGAGCTCTTTCTTCACTCCGTGTTGACATCTATGCAGCAGGTTATCAGATCGATGTTGATGTGCAAGAAAGAGAACATATATGCTTTCTTGGGTCAATCATATCTCGCTCATCCAATGGACACTGCTTATCGATAAAAGCGGCCAGTTTCATAAAATGCAGAGGATAAAGACTTCGAGATGGAAATTGTGATCGGGGAATAATTTCGAAATGGTACAATGTGTATCGCAAAGAGTCGACGGAGCTGGCCGCTACGCGTTCAGGGTTATATTGAACTTGCCGTGTGGTTTAAGCGCTCGTCTTTAATGCGTATAAGAGCAGAGGTCTTGAGAGTGATTGTGGTCTACGGAAGTGTTGGGTGTGATCGTGGCCTACATAGGTCTCGGGGTTGATTGTGGGCTATTTTATGAGTTCGGACTAAGGAATGGAAAACGGCAAAAGAATTGAAAAATGGTTGAACGTAAAAATATCATCAGTCTGAATTGCAAGAGAAAGAAGGAGACAGATCTGTTAAGACACCCAATAAGAAGAGACACGAAACAAACTTCTTTTGGCAGAATGGCGTGTTAGAGTAACAAACTGAAAAAATGAAGCAGGGGTGATCAATGAATAGAGTATTTCTTTTGCTTTTAGAAGGGCAGTGATGATTGAAATGATCCAAAATTAGGAAGAAACAGAAGTGAATGATGCTGTACACAAAATGAGGGACTGATTTACCATAAAATTTTGTTGTAAATTAAACCCAAAACTAACAAGTTATTCCGATAGGGGATTAAAAATAAAACTTTTTTTTTCCTGACACAATTAGTGTTAAATGTTTTGATTTTCATTTTTGTAGCTCCACTGGATCGGTCTGTACGAATGATACATACATTGCCAGACCTATTTGAAAACTGAAGGACCCAACGTTGACAGTTTAGATTAATGGTTTTTGATAGAAAAAAAAACAAAAAAAAAACTATGGAACAATATTTTCAAAGAAAGAACAAACATGAGGCAAGAGTGAGTCAGGAGATCCCATAATATTTTGAGACGATTAGAAGTTTTTTAAAAATATTAGGTTGATGCAAAAGTCCCCATCATCTGCAAATCAATAGAAAACGTAGTGCTTCAAGTGTTTATTAAGTAAATAGTTCATGGGGGAACCAACACCTAATAGATAAATCTTTCCTGGATCCTTGCAATTTTCTGTGGTTTCATCAAAATTTTTTTTTATTCATTTTGGTAAATAATTCTTTTAGATTTTGGTCACTTTGATTTAGTGGGAATATTCGGGATTTAGGTAAAAGATTAAGATTTGAAATTTCGATGTATCGTTCAGACATAAATGCAAATTAATTTTAGAGAGCTTTCTTTTTAAGTAAAAGTGGTTTTGGGGAGTAAATTTTTTTGAAAAAATATTACATCAAAATTCAAATTTTTTGAAAAGATTTTGGGAACAAAAAGTTTAAAAAAAGAACCAGAATTATCTTGTAAGCACATTTCCCCATAACATATCATATCTTTCATTGATATCGGTTCATAAATAAGGGAAGAGAGCTGAAAAGTTGAAAAAGATAGATTTAAAACATTGAGTTTAAAGTATCTGTAAACAAAAAATAATCTCATATATGATATTGCAATAATATTTGTGATAATGATTAGGGGAGTTGGGGATGAAAGGAAGTACTGAAATAATATAGACCACGGCACTACTGGGGACCATAATCCGGAGAAAAGTGCTGGAAATATGAGATTTACGACTGCAGCTAGTAGCAAGGGCCTATCAGCCTTAGAAAAAAGATAGTGGAAGTGACAGAAATCATAGCACTGCTTTGACAGGTAAGGACGATGTGGGATAGGGGTTGGAGACATAAGGAGACGAGTCAATTAGCTTCCGGCGATAACCAACATGTAACTGGTATGAAACGGTATTTCATAGCACTGCTGTAGACTGTGAGATTGCAGAGAGGAAGGTTCAAAACTTGAGGACTTGCTGTGACTCAGCTCCCAACGGTGACTAGCAGGCAACAGGTGTAGTAGTAGTAGTAGTAGTAGTAGTAGTAGTAGTAGTAGTAGTAATAATGATAATAATAATAATAATAATAATAATAATAATAATAATAATAATAAAAATAATAATAATAATGCTGCATTCCTATAGTTTTAGAATGTCATTCCTTCGCTTTGTCATAGACCGGGGTGCTTGTGTAAATGGAAAGGTACGACCCATCGACCAATTATTTTGCTGCAGGACAACACCTACTATCAAGTTGTAAATACTATCCAGCAAAGGATTGTGGACTGAAAAGGAGAGAGAGGCGTTGGAGGATGAGAGAGAGAGAGAGAAGGGGAGAGTGGGGAGAGTGAAGAGAAAGTGAGAGAGTGAGAATTAGAGAAAGTGAAACAGCAGAAGAGAGTGGGGATGTAAGCTTTACTAGTAATAATTTCAACACAAGTGTAATTATAAAACTTAAGTCTTACGAAGATATTTATGGAGGAACGTTGTGTTTCACGGGAGGACGAGCGTTTTTTCGCGAACCACGGTGTTCAGGTCTCTCTTTTTCTGCTATGATGTAGATGTTGAGTACTCAAAATGAATTATTTGAAATTTACTACCTCTTGAGTTTATGATTCTTTTTTTAACTTCTCTAAAAGTAGTAGATGGAAATTTATATATATATATATATATATATATATATATATATATATATATATATATATATATATATATCGACACAACGAATTCTGGATGTTGGTGAAAACAGAATGCAATGATCCAAGTGCATCCGAACGCAGTTTATGATGGAAATGTTTTGGCTTTCGTTATGGCTGACCACTGATTTCCGCGCTTCTCCACCACTTACTGCCTAATTTTCATCATTGATTTTAGTTGCAAACACATACACTCACACAGACATACATACAGACACACACACAGGCACCAATGTGTACGTACTTGTGTACTTATGTGTGTGTGTGCAGGCAATTATCAATTTTCGTTCTTGGATTTGTCAGATATAATTGAATCACTTGATCGATAGTAATGATTAAGGTACTGCACCCCCCATACATTGCCTTTCATTCCTCTCACACGCATATGTGTATATGGATACATTAAATATATAAAAATATACGCAATTTATACGTGAATATATATATATATATATATATATATATATATATATATATACGATTGCACATGGACACACGTTCATGCACATGCACGCATACATGCAAGCACACGCACAAACACACACACACATATATATGTGTGTATATATGTATATGTGTGTGTGTGTGTGTATATATATATATATATATATATATATATATATATATATTTATATATATTCATATACATATATATATTATAAGTGTATATTCATATTGAATCATAATCATTGCAATTGATCAACTCGTTCATCTTATCTCTGACCAATTCAACAAGGAAAATTGGGAATTTCCTTCGAAACCGCTCGGAGCAATAAACCATTCTGTCTCCAAACCCGCGCTCAGAAGTGATATCCCCCAAATCTCTTTGTCCTCACTTGGCCCATCGCCGACCGCCATATCATTTGCCTCTCTTTATGATAAACTGTTTATCTGGGATTCGGAACAGAAACAGTTCTACAATTCAGAATTACCATGAAGTTATTTCAAAATTTATTCCGTCTCCTAATTTCATACTTTCTGCTTTCATTGCAACGTTTCGGACGACATGTTCTTTTGCTTTCCTCCCAACGTCTGAGATGAGTCATCGGATTGGCGGCAAGAGTTATTCCGGCTAGTATTCATATACTTGTAATTATAGAGCTACGTTTCGGGCGATGAAATAACATATTTCAGTTGGTCATTCAAAAAAAGCTCTGTTTCTTTGATCTTTTTCCGTAGACATAACAATGTAACCCTTATAAGTGCAATGTAGAAGTTTCGTGTAACTCGTCCATAGGCACCTAGCATAATCAGCTAGTGGTCTTAGATCATAATAGTATCTGCACTACTTGAACAAAACCCAATACGCTGTGCTATGGTTGATTGCCTTTTCTTTATTCGAACGTTGAATTGAGAAGGAAAGGGACGGTCTAACATAAGAAAAGGTTCCATCTGACCAGTTTCGACCAAAAAGAAAAGGACGGAACAAAGCCTTCAACCAATCGGTAGCTATATTTATCTATTTCCTGGTGAAATCTATATCAGCACCTTGCACCGTGTCCTTAGTAGGTAACGCATTGTTTTTCTCTTATGATTATGTTAATTTTGGTCATGGCACTTTGCTAAATATTTAGCGAATGACAGCGTCAAAGTGCATTTTCAAGGAAGCTTATGTTGACTTCGTATGTCTCTACTAATTTGATAGATTTCATAAAATCGATTTATACGATCTCTGGTAGGGATGGGACGAACCTGTCTGTCTCAACCAAGTTTCCTTTCAGAGGATTTATGATAAAATGATGAAGCCGAAGATACTAAACACATAAATAAATTTTTCCAAACGTTAAATTAGTTTGAAATTGATTAACATTTAATAGAGGTTTACCCATTTCTCTCAGTTGAGAGTACATTTTATGATCCTGTAAATTTGTAAAATTATAGATGCAGCGCTTACCAAATGTCCTCACTCCTACCATACAGTCTCCTGTACTTTCCCTCACCCTAATTTCCAACGACTCAGACTAATAAACCAGGATTGCCTTTTTTCGGCATCTTAGAAAAAATCCCATATAAATTGATTATAATTGCGTCTCCACTTTCCAACTCATAAAAAAATACTGTCAACTGAGAGAAATGGGAGAAACTCTATCAAATGTTTATTGATTTTCAACTATTTTGACGTTTGGGAAAATTTGTTCCATATGTTTTGTCCCTTCGGTTTCATCATTTTAGCATATAAAATAAATTTTCCTATATCCAAATGATATTTATGTTTATGAATGTACTTTTACCACTGAGAGAAACATTATTTGACAGGATTCTGCCTGAATGTACACGTGTGTGACCTGCAGCAGAAATTACATTGTGTTTCATTCTTCCCTAGTGGGGAAATAATTTGAGAAAAAAAAAAAAAAGAAAAAACCTGACAGTTAGATGATGTGTGAAGCAGCCTGACATAATTCATATAAAATAATCTTGCATCTGTCGTACGAAAAGACGTGTCCGAGGTATTTCTATTCCATCTTTTTAGTGTTTCCAATTTAGATCTCTTATATCTAACCTTAGATGATTCTAAAAAGCGGAAAGTAAAGGGAGGGAAGACATAGAAAAAATTGAAAAAGAATCATATTTTTTAATGTTTTTTATTTTTTCTTTCGAGAAGCGTTGGTCTAAAAAACTTTGTACAGTTTGTCAGTTGTGGAGTTGTCAAGTGATCGCAGTACATTAACAAACGAACACACATGCACGCATACTCACACAGGGAGATATTTCTTCAATCGTAGTTAGATAAAAAAAAATATGAAAATTGTAAATTAAAAAACAGTTACCGAAATAGGGAGAGCGAATGATCATATTCGGAACAAGATTTTTGTATTAAAATCAGTCTCAACCGGAAACTGATTTAATAACGCATGCGCAGTTTTTGATTTCAACTCGACTGCAAATGGCAGAAAAAATTAATGGAACGATCTGATTTACAAAAAATGAACCGACAAAAAAAATGTAATGAACGCAAGTACTAATTCCCGTCTGATTGAAAAACAAGTTGTCTGGAAAAGAAAATGTTTCCTTTTCAACAACGTGTTCTTCCCTCTATTTATGTTTTGTTTCGTGATTGGTCGCCTTGATTTCATTTCGAATTCATTTCCGTTGATTTCATTTCAACTTCATTGATTGGATGTTTCGCGTGCAGTGTAGCCTTCACCGTTGCTTACGTCAGCGTAAAACTTCCGGAAGTTAGCAGGAGTATTGTCTGAAAAGCGCTCCGCTGAGGAGATTTGATTGGAGGAAGTCACGTGCCTCAGGGACGGGACGCTGATGGAATCGAGTGTGTGAGTAATTGAACGGAGAAATGAAGCGGAAAATGTTCCAAACTAGTCTGTGATTGAATTACTGTTCAGTCTAAAGGTCAGCGACAAGGTCAACAAGAAGAATGGCAGAAAAGGAAGAAAATAGGCGGATGACAATCACTTTCTACCCCCTTCTCTCTCTCTCTTTTCTCTCTCTCTCTCTCTCTCTCTCTCTCTCTCTCTATATATATATATATATATATATATATATATATATATATATATAATTGGAATAAGTAACTGTTAAATCCAGAAAGTATTTTTTCAGTAGTGAACAGTTATATTGTATTTTGGTAGTAATATTTTCGCCCGTAATCATCAGTAAGAGTGGTCAATGACTTTTTATGGTAAAAATATCAATCCGATTCTCCTGACAAGATATGCTGAGCAAACATCTCAATACCGTATTAAGTTTTTCCCAGGTTTTTCGTCTTTTACTACTACTACTACTACTACTACTACTACTACTACTACTACACACAAACACACACACATATATATAAATATGTATATATATATATATATATATATATATATATATATCACGAAGTCCATAGCTAATCTTTTCTTACTGCATTTGCTGTCAGAAAGCATTTTAGTGGAAGAATCAATTATTCTAAATGATGGGTAAGAGATATTTTTCAGTCCACATCATTGCTGCCTGAAAGTCACGGACTGAGAATATTTTTTTTAATAAAAGATTTTACCCAACGGATGGTGGAAAATATTTCATTAAGTTTGAATCAACGTTTTGGTACTGAACGGCGTATCAATTAAGAGCACGAGAAATGGAATTGGCTGACCGAGATGGACATCTGACAGTTCACATTCACTTTGCACTGATTCCCTTGGTAAAGGCATGGATCCATATTCCCCATCCAGCTTCATGGAAAAATCATACAAATATAATGATCATGTGACTTGATTACATATCCATAATTGCCATCTATTTCAAAACAACTGCAAAGAGTAAAGTGCACCAGTGTGTGTTCCCAGTCTAGATGAGTTGACCCTGTTAGAAAATCCATGTAAGGAAATGTTACTCTGACAGATAAAAAAAAATTTGGCAGTAAATAAATGATGCTAATCGTGTGTGGTGTTAGCAATTCCATATCCGTGAAATCTTTATGTTGCTCGAACCACGGCAGAGTGCTCTCGATCCTTGACTCCAGAAAGTGTTCATAGGAAATTACAACCAATGTCAACCAGTGGCCTTATGCTGGCTACGGCTCCAGTCACCCTTGCTTCGGCTGCAACAATCACATTATTACTTACTCATTTGTAATACGTGATATAGGAGCAGCAAGCATCCAAAGTGGCATCTTCACATCATCCTGAGCTATTTCATCAACAGCTCGGATGGAGATGTATTTATATCTTTCCAAAGAGCATTAGTAGAAAATAAACTCAAATTGGCCCAGCTGGAGTTTGAACTCGTCTCGCCAAGTCTATTTTACATGCCCTCACTTACTTAGTCGGCCTGCATCTCTATCATCTTATATTTACACTAACCAATACTTCACCCAACGATTGCGTTAAAAGTAGTACTTGAACTCATCAGTCAAGTTAATGACCGGCGAAAATTGCACGTTAACCATTGCTCTGCAGCAGACACCCATATACATTGACATTTATTTAAGTGATTGGGCTCATATCTGCTTGAAAGTTTCTGATTAGAAGAGCGCTTTCGTCTACGCATGCGTGAGTGCCTTAAAAACATTTGTACTCACCTATCAAACTGGAATGGATTCTCGATTTCTTTTTGATGTATTGTCAATCAATCACATCCTCTCAGTGACCCTGATAGCATCTTATCGATTGCAATATAGCCAGGCCACTTCCATGATCGCCTGGACTGGCCTCGCCTCGCCTAGTGGTACGACGTATTTTCTTTCTGCTTATTTTGGTAATGGAGTCGGTCTATCTATTAGTCTCCATCTATCTGTTCAAGCAAGTTAAGAACTCACCAAGCTTTTTTTTATTTCATTTCATCAAATATATAGTGTGCTGATTTTACGGCAAGTTGCTAAAAAATTACCCAACCTTTTTTTTTTACCGACTCATTTGCATTTGCGTATTTGCATTTTTCATTTTCCTGATATTTTTTTTTTCGTTTTGTTACTTGCATTTATGTTAATACTGTCAGGGATTGAATTTCATCTCCACTTGTCTTTCATTCCGTCATTATTTACCCGAACTTCTTTCTTTTTACCATCCTAACTTTCCTTATTTCTTCCTTTGTTATCTTAATAAGAATCTTCATTCTTTCTCGGTTTGATTATTCTTTTGATTTTTGATTTTTTTTCTTCCTTCTTATTCTTTCTCTCTTTCACCCTTTCATCCCCCCCCTTTTTTTTTACTAAAACCATTCCTTTTTTTTTCGCGTATAAGGATCCTTTCTCTTATTTTAGATTCCTTTTTTTTACATTCTGGGTCCTTTTTTTTTACTTGACAGTCAACCCTACACTGTCACTAAAAAACGTCCATATAAGTTTTTCTCAGATTATAAGCTATTCTGGCTGGATATGTTTATATAACGCGTACAGGCCGACCAATTTAGCTCAAGAGCAGAACATTTAAACATCCAATCCTTATAGCGTTAAGGAAAAACATTTTTGAGTGTATTTTATTCAATCCCCATCCAAAATATACGTTTTAATGGGGAGGGGGTAGTTTGCAATATAGGTTCATGCTGGACTGACCCATTAGTTTGGACCAGCCAGTATTTCTAAAAAAACAGACTTTTCTTTAGTGATCACTGTCCAAATAGGCAAGCTAGATAAGTTATTTGTGTATTGCCTCTTTCTCAAATTCTTTAATTGATCATCCCAACACATTCAAAAAGTTTTATCCTTTTTTTTTCCATATTTTTGTGGTCCATGTATGCATGTGTCAAAGTGTCCAAGTTTTTTCTGCGCTATTGTCCATACTGGTTTGTCTACAGACTTGGAAATTCTAAAATGGTTTAAACTGAGGGAAACAGCTATTTTGACCTTTATCGGCCTTATTCTGACGTGTTCAAGTATTCTCCATTCATTTTTTATGTTTCCTGTGGAAAATGCCAATGATGTCATCAACAGATTTTATTCTGACCATATTCATTCTGATGTTTATACTACGCTTGTTTTTTTGTTGTTTTTTTTTTTTACCTTCTGGTATTCTTTCTTTTCATCTCTTCTCTTTTTTCTCTTTTTTTTCCCTGCCAATATATTTTTTCTTATAAATGTTTTTTCATGTTATGAATACTCTTTCGAACTTTTTTTTTACTTCTTTCTCCGTGATACAATAATTTTCTAGACCTTTTCCCCCATTTAACCATTTCAAAACACTACTACTGACAACAGATCAATTTAAACACTGTTGCTAATTTTTGATTATTCATATGTTCTGACATATATATATATATATATATATATATATATATATATATATATGTATATGTATATATATATATACATGTATATATGTATATGGACCTTACCAAGCCATAAACAATCATTGTAGAAACTTGAGAGTTTGCGGAGACAATCCCCACAATGAATTGGGGAAACTCTGGGTTTTTTCTCACGCTTTCCCATGATAGGTTTTTTACTGAGGGTTCTATTTGCACTGTAAGTTTCTCTCAAGATTACCCCCTTAGCTTGTGTCCATTTAATGTACACGTTCATTTTTCTTTTTAACTCAAACTTTTTCCTGCCAACTGTCCAACAAAGTAGGAGAGAACGAACCTATTCACCCCTTTCCAAGTTTTGGGAGTTGATTCATCCCCCATCCACAAACACAACACAGCATGTTGCATAAGACACTGGTTGCATGACAGTTTCAATTGGGTTTCTAATCAGACCAATTTTAGGATGGGAGGGGGGACATCATGAATTTCTGGCACAACGCGTACCCGTCGCATTTTTTGTCAAAGTAACCACCACCATCAGAGCTTAATTTACAAGGTTACGAAAAACTTGTATGGGCAATTGAGATACATAATTTCCCTAGGCATACCTACCCGGCTCATTATTACACATATTTTTCATTTTCAAAACAGTTCTTTTTTTGGAGAGAAAAAAAAAAGAACAAAAAAAGGGACTGAGAAAGAAAAAGAGAGGGGAGAAGGGGAAGGGGAAAGAAAGGGGGGATATAAGGAGACAAATAGATATATCTGATACAGATATTATCTTATTTTCCTGGCCTTGAAATATCTGTTAATGCAACGAAACGTAAACAAAGCCATTTATTGGTTTAGACCCCGGATGTAAACGGGAGATTACATTCATATATTATTTAGAAAGATTTCAATCGGAAACTACATGATATATATATATATATATATATATATATATATATATATATATATATATATATATATATATATATATATATATATATATATATATATATGTATATATATATTAGAATTTAAGGCTATTAGAATAATATTCAATACATCAGAACAGGAAAATATTCCTCAAAAGAAAAACTGATTTCGGTAATTATCATCATGTTTCCAAAAACAATGATATCTTGCTCAATCTGTGGAGTATATATATATATATATATATATATATATATATATATATATATATGTGTGTGTGTGTGTGTGTGTGTGGATCAATGAGTCCACGCCCAGAAACATGATCAATCGCCAAAATTTGTTATGAAATAATCGGCATACTATTTGAGTTAAGTGAATTATATTCACCTCTTACCTCACTGACGAAGCCAACGATGATGTCTAAGAATGTGTTGTTCATTTATATAGGGACATTTATTCATGAATGTTGAACTATCAAAATACAATTACCACTATCACTGCTTAATTTACGACGTAAAAATCTACATCCATGGGTGGTTGAGATCCATAATTCCCGTTGAATGGTAATCCAGTTATTAAAATGCAATTTAGCATACAGTACACTCGTCAAATCATTGGCTCGAAACAATAGTGACCAGAAAATTGACGATAAGATCAAATGCATTGAAAGTCAATGAGCTTAGTGTGCTGAAAAAAAATTGAGATCCAAAACAGTTATCCATCTTTAGGCTGAAGATCTGTGTGCGTGTGCGTATGTGCGTGTGCACACGCACGCTCATGTATTGTTCAAAAATTCGTTTGTTTGAGTGCTTTATATATGGTTATCAATACATGACCCCTAGCCAGGTTGAGGGTTATAAGTGTACAACAACAGGCTTTACTGATTACAAATGTTACAGAGATGGTAAGAACGGGGGGATAAAGGAATGTTAGGTAGTTTGAAAGATCGTAGGAAGGGGAACGGGAGAAAAAGATTCAGGTAGATTAAAAAGGTGTGGGAAAGGAGAAGGGCTGATTGTTTGTACTGATATCATATGTATGATAGACCGGCTGCTAATTACGTAACATATTACAATGCTTTTGTTATGTATTTCATCCTGGTTGGTAAGTGTTATTCCATAGTTGATTACATGTAAAATGTATAGAAAAGTGTATGGAAAATATTCCTCCCAACAGCTGTCTAAATGACAAAGAGAGCAAGGAAAGTTTGAGATCTATCAGGAATGCCACCAATTGGGATGACCTCCCTGTTGGACTCATCATATTTCAAGGCGTCTTGCAAGGTTTGGACACCTTTATACAGCAGGGGAAAAGAAGTGTCCATAATTCGTCTGAATTCACTAAAGAATTACCGAAATATGCCTTGTACGCCTCTTCCATCTTAGTAGAGTACCCTCTGAGTCTAAGGTCAAAGCCAATGTCTTCGTTGGGACCACAGATTAAGAAGACCCTGGAATGCAAGAAAATAACCCAAGACATTCATTAAGAAGGGTGGAAGAGATCGCTACAGCTTTCTTGCGGCTTTGGTCGTTCAGTGATAAGATAGAACGCAGAATTAAGTGGAGCTTGTCCAGATTATCTTAAAGACTATAGACTGTCCCTCCAAACCCATATCCTTGACACTGATCTTGATAAACCCCAGGAGAACAGTGGAGCAATTATTGGGGACCTAAGTGTGAGTTTCTTCCAGATCAGAGAGATTTATGCAATTAAGAGACATATAACGAGAACATGATGGGAGATTCAATTTTAGGTCTGATTCCTCTAAGTGGATCATACTTCAATCGTAAATCTCGTAAAACAGCTCACTTTAGAATCTTCTGTGAGCACATTCGTTCAACATTAGATTAAATTCATTAATCCATATTGATATATTCATGAGAAAAATGTGTTTTTCTTATATGAAAAATAATATGCAAATCCTTTTGTCGTACAATTTGAAATGAGTAAATTTAAAATATATCTGTCCAGGTCAGAAAGTTCGAAAGGAATAGAAGCCATTTTCTATCCTATTCACACGCAAAGGATTTGAAAAAAAAAAAAACACTCAATACCCAGGAACTAGAATCGTATTGCATGGTGTTATTGAAGATTATATTCCCCCATTGTTCGGCCGATAGATATTTGCATCGATATTTTCAGGTGTCATGTTTCCTTGTCTCCTGAGCGTTAAGAAAAAGGGGTCGGCACCGAAGCATCCAATTATTTCTTGGTTCGTCCATTTCTTTCTCAACGGGACAGCGATGTCAAGATTAGATAAACCTCAGCTCGAAAATACATTTGCCCCCAAATAACCCCCAAGAAAGCACAAATTAATGCTGTACCATCGTATGTGATGCTAGAACGTGTAACACAGGGGTTATTAAATAGATTTTGGTTTTCTCGCCGAATCCGCCATCATGACTCCCACGATGATAGATTTATATGATGTACAGGTCCCCTTGGCTACCCGGAAGATGGGTGCTTATTTAAAAAACTTTTCTTATGTCGAAATGGCCTAAAGCAAAGAAAGAATTACGCTTGATTTGTACAAGAAAAAAACTGAGCTTTCCCAGACCTACACATATGATCATGGTATGTCAGGCTGAATTGTCCAAAGTTTGGACACTGAGAGTTACAGGTGACTGGTGTTTAAGAGAGAAAGAGAGAGGGGGAGACAGGGGGGAGATTTCGTGCTGCCCCAATAATAGATCGCTGCAAAACAAATACTGCACGCTATTCTCGCTTTTAATTTGTTGTTCTTATGCCAAAATGTGGCATCAGGCGAAATCTCAGAAAATGGAGTGTATCATCTATATTGGTTAATTCAGTTTAATTTCACCATCTTTCCTTTTTCTTATACCGGAACATTTCTGTCGCTGTAAACCTTATCCTTCCTCGTGTGTTCGTTGTATTTTTGAATGCAACAAACGCTGTTCAAAGTGCTCCCAGTCAAAACTAACGGATGTCACCTAATTGGGAAAGAACACTCATCCCACATTTTAACAGTTTTTTACATTCCAAATCAAAAAAGATACCCGCAGAAGGCTGGAGAGTACAGCAGCTAAACTGCAGTGATGACAACAATAATATTAGTTTGTATAAACCAATGTAATGAGTCCAAACCGCATTTAAAAATAATTCAGATGAAAGAAGTAAGAAAGTTGAACATGGAATCTTTTACTCTTCAGTGGGACATGCCTGGAAATTATCAAGCTATTTTGAATATTTTGAGAATCGACTGTGTGGCGTTCATATTACTTAGCAACCACTAATAGGAGACCTTATGCACATGCATGATTGGACGCTCTCCTGTGGAGTTATTCAGTCGATAGTGAGGCGCCATTGAGTGAGCTTATAAAGGTGTGTGACTGTCTTTGATGAAGCATTGTATTTACCCTAGTCTGTCAGCCTCCTTATAGTCATCTTTCGATTCCCTGAATTTCTGCCTTTGAAAGACAGGAGATTGCAGATCTTGGACGAGAAGTTCGTGACAATGCACTTAATGGTGAGGCCGAATAGGAATGTTAAAAGACTCTTCGGAGAAGTGGAAGAGACGCTGACATAAGTGCCCAAGGTTCGAAGAGGAATGAAGGGTAATAAGACGCTATTGCTATAGGTAGGTTATGTTTAGTCGATGAATGGCTGGATACTTTTCCAACATACCCCGTAAGGTTTTGTCTTTTTCTCTTCTGAATTTGCTTTTCATTCTGTTGTTTCGATATCTTCATTAAATAAAGAAGTCAGCCTTTTTGTTTGTCATCTCCAAGTCTAAGAAGACGATCAATGTTTAAAGTTATCCAGCGAGAAAGAAAAAACAAAACAAAACAAACTAATCCTCTAACCATTGCAATTTTGAAGATTGAATCTAGCATTTTCTTTTATATAAAAAAAATATTTATCTTAAGCTGCAGAATGAGCTTGGGGAAATCATATGTTTTCTTTTGTTTTTCTTATGTTTATGACGTTATTTTCGATATTTATCATGTTTTTTTTAGAAACCAACTATCATTTCAACATTTATAGCTTGCTGGTTCATATCTAGGAAAACCAAATGTATACAGTATTTTTATGAATGTCTTTTTGCAAACGAAAGTATTTTCTCGAATGATATTTTTGTATAATGCACTGAAGAATTGGCGCCTGACCTGACCAGATCGATGTGTTTTCTAAATAAAGACATCAACGTTTATGTAATTTGGTGATGACACGTATGTATATATATTTCTCGAAGAGAAGAAGAAATGCAGCACCATTGTCACAATTTGACAAATTGTCACAAATTTTATAATATATATATATATATATATATATATATATATATATATATATATATATATACACACAGAGAGAGAGAGGGGGGATAGAAAGAGTGAGATGGGGGGGGAGAGAGAGCAGCAAACCACTATATAGCAAGCTGAATTTCCGCTTATACAAAAGTAACTCTACGAAGCAAATACACATATACATTTGTATACAATTTTGCAAGTGTTTATATATCTATATAATTATCTATCTATTTAGCTATGTATCTATCAGTCTATCTGACATTTGTTTGGCAGATATTGTCCTTCCTATCTCTGTCTGTCTGTCCCTCTCTCTCTCTCTCTCTCTCTTTCTCTCTCCCTCTATCTCTCTCTTAATATATCTATATATATCTATATATGTGTGCGTGTGTGTGTGTGTTGATGCTATATTGCTAGTAAAAAAGGGCAGGAAAGAAAATAGATAAAAGGAGTTATAAAAAATTTTTAATGCCGAGCAATTTCAGATTTGGACTTGAATTATCTGGTCGTTTCGGATTATAACACAAAAACATCATTTTGCCACAAAAAAGTTTTCTGGCAAGCGATTATTAATGATTGTTTCCCCCTTAATTATTTTCAGTGCAGCTAATGTTATCGTTGTTATATACTTATTTCAGTTTGACGTTAGTAGTAACCCATGGCTTTCCCAGGAGACCAAGTCCAAGTAAGAGCAAGTCATCACAACAGTAAAGTATGCTCCTCGGCATTCTGTTTTAATACTCTTTTGTAATAATTGAGTTTTCACGCCATCATGGATTTCATGACTCACCCTGGAGATAAGGCAACATGTATATATATATATATATATATATATATATATATATATATATATATATATATATATATATATGTTTGTGTGTGTGTGTGTGTGTGTGTGTGTATGTGTGTGTGTGAGGTGTAAAAATCTAATATGGACCATTTTGAAAGAAAAAAAATATGTTTAATTGATTTGAAAATCGAATTCTGGATTTGTTCGTTCTTATCTTATTACAATCTTTAAATATATATATGCAGTTAATAACGTTTCAATGAATGAAATGTCAGCATTAATAATCCAATCTAAATTCGATTGAACACATCCTTCTAAAGATGACGCTTATTGTGTTCTGAAATCATATTCTTAATACATATATATATATAGTAGTGACCCAAAGGTATAATTGATCTTGGGAAATAAAGCCTTAGTCGTTCAATCGAAGTGTCAGTTTTCTTAAGCCGGGCATCACTTTTGACCACCGCTGAATAGTCTGTCAACACCATCCTTATGGTTGTAGAGGTTTTCTTTAGAGTCGTAAATCCGATACCTGTAGTAGTAACCCAATATTGATCGGATTGTGTCAACGGTGACGATTCCTTGCTGACGGTAGTGATATTTTGTCTCCTGACATGGTTCTCTCATGTCAGTTCAATTTTCTTTCTCCTTGGGCCAAGTCCTCGGTATCTGTGAGGAAGTTGGCTGCGTGATTTCAGCAATTCCAAATTCCCTGTTTTTTTCTCTGGCTATTGCTCGGGAGACGTTGATTGTAACTGCTTCTTTTACGAATCCAGAAGAAGGCACTGTCAATTTGGAGAGGTAGATTGAGAGTGACAGTCGGTGATAAAGTCACTCTCCATGAATTCCGACCGTGACAGCGTTAAAGGAGAAAAAAAACTCAAGGGGTCAAACAGAGAGGAAGAGAGAATCAGACGGAAAAAACCTTATTTTATCACGCAACTGTTGATTTATCTATCTTTCTCTCAATATATACATATATGTAAATATATGATAAGTGCTTAAACACACACGCACATACGCACACAGACACACACACACGTATATATATGGTTTGAACGGGGTTACTTGATACATCTTTGACTTAGATGGCAGTAACTTCCCGTGAAATGAATTCATTTCATCACAAATACGAAGAAAAATTACCCTGAAAGAGAGGTTTCCTTTCGTTAGGTTGGTTATTCTGAAAAAAAAATGTCTGGTTAAATGTATCATCCATTAACCATTAAAAAGTGTGAAACTACCCCCAGTGGAGGCAGTGGGTAAAATCTGATCAGGAAAGTTAGTTCCTTTCCTAATAGGTACAAATATGATAAAAATATTGTTATAAATGAAAAATATGAAATTTAAAACCATGCAAGAACGCATTGAATTAAAAAGTAAGATATAAAGAATATACAACAGGTAGGAAATGGAAAATGGGTTCATATGCGAGCGGACCTCAATGCATTGTGATAAGGTGGAAGATAAGATGAGAATAATAACTAAAGGATAATGACTAGTTTGGAGTATTTGTTACTTCTTTATATTCTATTCCAAGAAAAAATTCTGACAGAAGCTGCTTGAGATGTAGTACATACACTGTCTATAACCACTTCCGATAAGCCTAGACTACGCTATCATCAATAGTACAATACAGCATGGAGTAAGCACTCCCTTTAGAATTAATTTAACCTACCTCTATGCTTAACTAGCCCTGGTTTCCCATGTATGTGTATTTAATCTATGATAGTACGATTATCTGGCAAGTTTTAAATCAATGGGAAATTTGTAAAACCATACTTTCTTCTGTTTTATTCTTTTACGCGTACGAGGGAAATGAATAACCAGTCAAAACTTGTGCAATAAAAAAAAGGATGATTTTCCAAATTTGTTGATGATATATATATACTTATACATATAGTCACTTTTATCAAATTATATATATGTTGCCTTGACAGTGTAAATAGTATAAACAATCGAAGAAAAAAGGCTTCTAAATAGTGAGCTAAAGAGCCCATCGGCGAGGCAAAAGCCTAAATAACTGCTGTAATACTGATTTCTCACGGTAGACAGCAAATGAACAATGTGAGAATTTTGATACATAGCAAGCAGGCTGTTTAGCTCAATTGTCAAGAGCAACGAAACGTTTAAGCACCTACCTAGCAGTAGCATGTTCGATTCCTGCAGCAGCCGATTCTCCTTGATCTTTGACTTCCCTTTGTCTAAAAATCAACATTACATTAAGAAATATAACGCTTTAATTATATATATATACATATATATATATATATATATATATATATATATATATATATATATATATATATATACACACACACGACGGCATCATCATCAAATTATGTAAATATTACTGTATTTTGTATAAACTGATTTCACAGAATAATTCTTCATAAATGTGACATTCTGACTCAAAGTCCTCCTCCTCAGCTGTTACATTGTAGCCGCTAACAATTTTGTCAAGTTTAAAAAGATACGAAAGGGGAGGGTTCATAGTCTTAAGTGGAATGGCTTCTGAAATAACGTAGGATTAGAACAGGATAGTTTTGACATTAATTGTAAGTCATGTTCACACTCTTCCTCTAAAAGGGACAGTTACAGCACGCGATTCACGACATCAAATGAACTCTTTCAAAATGATTTATATTTTTAGACGTTCGCTCCCACAGCTTTGTCATTCGAAATGCCCTTTCTTCCAGACACTTGCACATTACGGAAACGTATAGCAACAAAGGTTCATGACATTTTCGATACATCTATGTTAGCAAAAATAGAACGTCCATTGACAGGAGGTATGTAAAAATCTGGTAAAAATAGTTATCAGGTGACAAGTTTGATAAGATGCATGATATATCAAGATTGGATGGATTCGAGGGAACTGAAGGATAATACATTACAGTATAGGTCAACTGTTATTTCGAATATATATATATATATATATATATATATATATATATATATATATATATATGGAGAGAGAGAAAGGGAGAGTGGGAGAAAGAGAGAGAGATACATAGATAGATAGATAAATAGATAGATTCATAGATATAGATATAGATGTATAAATATTTATAGTCTAGAAAGCTTTATAGCTTTGAACATCAATAAACTTTTTTCAAATTTTTTTTCGTGTCACTTCAATGGCTCAATAGAAAGAGAGAAGGGAGGGGGAGTGAGTCAGACAATTAGGAACTGAGCTCTATCTTATGATCTCATGGGAACAAAAATCTCCAGACTTAAATGAAGAAATAGTTTTTGTCGTGTGGTAACTGAATTAGACGTTTACATTTCCGACTATTTCAGATTCGTAAGTTTCATAAAGAGAAGTTGGTACTTTGACCTTTTCACAGAAATAGGCAAACAAATCTGAAAATGTTCCTATACTGTGTGTTTTATTCTCTCAGGCTTGCAAGGTCACCAGATCTGACATCGACAAAAGCTATGATTCTAGTGTACATCTATCACACTTATATGTTTGTTGTGTTGATGTGAGATGATCTGAGAGCTTGTGGATGAAAATGATTTTTGGAAGACGAGGAGAAAAAAATTTAGAGGGACGCCGGTGATAAGACTCAAAATTCCGTATCATCACGTGGGCGCGTTCCGATGCATTTTGATGGTATCCAGTCATCTTTTTCAGGGAAACTTGCAGAGGAATGTTGAGATCGAGCTGAGATATGGTGATATTTCTGACAACCTACGATACAGAAATATCCCAATTTCTTTCCCAAATCTCAAACATGCAAACAGTATACAATTTTCTTTAAGTTACTGGGAATTTCTTCGAGAAAAAAACGGCCCTCTACTATTAAAATGCATTGAAACATGTCAATAGTCATCTTATCAGCACACACACACACACACACACATATATATACATATATATATATATATATATATATATATATATATATATATATATATATATATATATATATATATATATATATCACATACGTTGGAAGCTAAAGCAGCTGATTGTAATGTAACCTGAGTTAACAAACCGTAATGAAATAATATCATATAATACTTCTGAGGTAAATGGCTACAACTCACTCCAATGGTCTCAACTCAAAATCATAGTAGAAGCTATCTTTTAAGTAAAAGCAGTTACATTATTCATCAGAAGAGCTGAATAAAGGCAAACGAGGGTATACCATTGTCATAGATACAATGTATGTATTCTATTCTATTTATATATATATTGGTAATCTGACAGAAGTTGAAGAAAGATATAGGAAGAAATAATCTGTACTCTCCCTCTCACTGACATTTCATTTTGACCAACCTGCTTCTCACAGACTCAAGTACCAAATTCCCCACCCCGCTTCTACTCATACTAGACTACCAGTGAACGCATAACCAAAAAGTCTTTTCTCCTCATTTCATTCCTGAGTTCCAAACATGGGAACAAAATACTATTTTTCTGCAACCGCTGTAGGTTTTTTTGGAAAAAGTGCGTGGCAAGTTTGTCCACGTGACGATAAAAAGATTTCAGATGTTACCACACTTCTTTTCTCTCATTAATTCTTCTTCACAAATCGAATTATCGAATTACCACCATTCTATCAGATGACCCGATACCACTCAACAGACAAAACTATGATTCCAGTGTACATTTACCTAATATTTGTGTGTTGTATGCATGTGAGGTGATCAGACAGGATGTTGATGAAAATGACAATTGGAAATCGATAAAACTTTGTTGTACATGATCTTCGTTTTGTTGAAGTTTATGCGGAGGCCAACTTTCTTGCTTTCTTCGATCAGTTCACCTAGAATTAGTTGAAGGTCGTGGAGGTTCTCTTTTTTCTTTTCATTGTCTTTTTTCAACAACTTACTTCACACGTTGAGTCAGTTAAACAAACATATATCAGAATACAACAAAACACTTTCTTTGACTTACGTGGATTATGGAAAAGCAATTGATTCTCTAGTCTACAAGGTAATGCATGTACAAGGAATAATCAAGAAGTGTATAAATGTCACACAGAATATACACGAAACTGTCACAGTTAGACTCTAAAAGGATACAAATGAGATAAAAATGGTAGAAGGGGTAAAACAAGGAGATACAATGATATCTAAACTATTTACAGCCAGGCTTGAGTACTCCTTCTGGATAACAGACGGTTGAAACACACAAATAAACTTAGACCAAAAATATTGGAGCTACTTAAGATTTTGTGATGACATTAAATTGATATCAGAATCATTGGATGATTTGCTAAACATGTTGTGTAGTGTAAATATAGAAATCTAAAAGAAATATCGCCAAAATTGAACAGAACAAGGACAAAAGTATTGGGAGAGATGCAGGATAGCAGACCTTTGATTTCTCGACTGGGATTTTTGTTTGGCGATGCAAATATTCAATTTACCGATAAGGAAGCAATTCTACCAAATACGATTACATTTGTACCGATTTAGTGAAATATTGGATGAAATTCGATGACTAAACACTGACAGAATAGTCAACAAACAATTATGTAACAAAAAACGAGGAGAGGGGTGTTCAGTGTTCACAGTTAAAAAATGACTCTTTTTTTAATAGTTTAAAAAAAGGAACGATACGGTACTTCGTGTTGTCGACAGGCTTAATTTTGCTTACTCATGGAACTTAGTATTGATTTTTAATTGTGTTCATAGAACTATCACACCGGTCAGTTTTGTTTATACAACAACGATTAAATAGCACAAACAGATATAAAGAGAAAAACGATATATATATACATATATATATATATATATATATATATATATATATATATATATAAAGACGGAGATAGAAACAGATAGATATATCTATCTATATATATATATATATATATATATGTATATATATATATGTACACATATATATATATATATATATATATATATATATATATATATATATATATGTATGTATGTATGTATGTATACATGTATGCATATATATATATATATATATATATATATTGAATAAATGCGTGGATTTGTTCATGTGGGTGCATGTACGCTAGTGAGTGTGCATATATGTGTTTGTATGTGTGTACCTCTGTGTGTGTGGCATATTTTCTATTGGCTTCTATGGTCAGAGCTTGAGCTTAGGTTATATATATATATATATATATATATATATATGTGTGTGTGTGTGTGTGTGTGTGTGTGTGTGTGTGTGTTGTGCGTGTGCATGCAAGTGGGGGTGTACATACGGGTGTGTGTTTGTGAGTGATCACTCCTCCTACAAAATATTAAAATATTCAAAATCCGTTGACAGGTTTCAAATTCTACGTAACCTTTTGTGACCTTTATTCAGACCTACTTCATTATTGGATAGAACTCAGCTTGGGGCTAATTTTATCGATAATGTAACATAATTGCTTTAAGACAATCAATAAGGCATTTAATGACACGGAGAAGTAATTAACAAGTGGCGAATAAAGCTGGCGTCATGCTTCACTGGAGACACTTGGCATAGGTTTTAGAAAGAAAAGGGAGGAAGACGTTGAAGGTCACAGGGTTTGAAGGAGAGATATTTATAATAAGATTTTACCAATTAATTTTCTATCGCTCAAGGTCACTTTTCCTGTCGGTATATTACCGCCAATACTGTAAGAATTCCATTGCATATGTTACAAGTTTTTCATCCTCAATTTCTTACTCAAGGATTTATAATTTGATGTGAATTTTATATATATATATATGTATGTATATATATATATAGATATATATATAAATATATATATATATTCATATATATATACATATATATATATGTATATATATATATATATATATATATATATATATATATACATATATATATATGTATATATATATATATATTTATATATACATATATATATATATATATATATATATATATATATATATATAATGACGGATTTTTTTATATTGAATTGCTTTACTACAAAACATTTGAACAATTGAGTACGCTGTGAATAACTGAATAGGCCCTGTGAGTGAAGGTTGCTTCTTGTGAAAGACCAGAGCCACATCAGCCGAACGTGTACTAAATGGTGATTCGTGATTGTGATTAGTGACTTGTAGTTACGTGACCATATGATTGTGTACCTGTACTTATTTTGTCGGGTATAGTGTATCAAATGATATCATCCCACAGAATCTGAAGGACCCGTCTTTTGATCATGCATTGTTCGAGCCATAATCCATGATATATCACACTTATTCAGAAAAATGTGCATTTTCAGGCATGTCTCTGTAACTCTTACCTACAGAGATAGTAAGATGAAAGGCAAGTCAATAATTTTGTTATTAGGAGAAAGAGATTAGTTTTTTCATCCATATATATACATGATGTGCTGTTAACTCAATGATGTCGATTGATGACCTGAACAAAGATGTGATGAAACCCATTCTGAATTGAAAATAAAAAAGCATTGAAAGTTAAGATGATCATCAATTGATAATGATTATGGATAAAAGATGAAAATTGAGTAATGCTGCAAATAAATCGTTCCTTCCACTATAAAATTTTTGTTATATGTAACTGACCTTTGTTAATAACTGGCTTTTGTCGCATAAATTCACTGGACAAAAAAATCAAAGATCATCTGGAAAGTAAGAATATTTTTTGTTCACTCCCTTTCTACAATTGCTCATAGACTTTCAGTTCCGTGCAGACCGTGAGAAAATTGACGGGAACATTGTAGACAATGCTTCTACTGACAAAAACCATCGATATTTCGCTCCCCCAATTTTTTTCAAAGATTCGAAAACAAAATCATTATTCTCTTAAAATAGACCTTCAAATATTTCTGGTGATCTTGATAATCTCCATGGACAACCTGAGGTGTCATAAGCTTGACTTTGAGAAGCTCTGGTTTACAATATTTCATCTAATAATATGGACAAAAAAGATATCTTTTGACATTAGCATGGGTGTCCTTGAGTGCAATTGAGTGAACGTGTTGCATTAGTTTCACTAACTCATTTAAAGACATTTTTTTAAAATTACGCAAGTTTAAAAAAAAAGCAATAACAAAAAACACTCGAAATATAAACTTGAAATTATCATAAAAAACAATACTAATTACTCTTCCAATTCTACTATCGGATCAACATTTTCTTAATAATGACCAATGATAGTCTAAAAGTTTTGTACGCTCGAATTAATAACAAAAATTGATTAGACAGGTTTTGTCGTTTTTTTAAACAATGTATGTTTCAACAAAGGATTACTGCATCGTTATACTTATTTTGATATGAAAATATAAATGAATAAGAAAATATTGGCTGCGATTGTCAAGAATGCAATAAAACAGAAAAAAAGCCTCAATAGTTGAGTCCATTTTGTCATGACTTACAAATTGGTGAAGTACTTCTTATGTGAAATCAGGTAGTAGACATGTCTTGCAAATAATAGTCAATTAGTTTGCCATAGCCTGGATAGTCTTGCACTGGCAAATTGTCTCCCATGACCTATAATCTTGGTTCATCGGGTACTAATTTAAAATCTTAATTTAAAATTTTCCAATCAAATGTATCAACATCTTGTAAACATAGTGATTCGGCCTCTAGCTACCATGAGATAGTAATAGCAAGAAACTGGTCTGAATCAGCCGCTATATCCCTACACTTCAAATGATCAGATCATTAAAACGCTAGTCTGGCATAAGTACCCGTCCATATCTTAGCATTGCGTAAAAGGAAGTTTGTCGAGAAAGTATACAGCCGTTTTGAATAACTCGAGAACCGGTCGCACAGCTTTGATATGACTTGGTAACCTTTCAAGGGATCACTACTAAAGTGATTTCACATTGCAGGAGAGATCTTGGCAGACAGTTTTTAAAAGATGAAGGGACGCAAGGATAAGAGTGCAAGGGTCTTTGGGGAATACTCTAAAATGTCCTATGGTGCCATTGCTCTAAGTAGACCGTTGTTTTTTTGTTCTTTTTTCAATTTTCTTAATATCAAATGGTTGAAAACTTTCTTGGTAGACGATGTACGAGCAAAAACTTAATATTCATGACCACCCCTGCACTATAATGTAGCTGATGAACCAGCAAGTGATTACTACTAAAATCCAACTTATCCCACGGTTACCCTTTAACTTATTTTCACTAAATCTCTCTGCCAGTTAACTTTGGTTCTACATAAGACTCTCGTTATTACAAGTCTTTCCAGGATTTAAGTTTGCTGTTATAATGAACTAGTTGTCATAACAGATACGTTTTATACGAAATATATTAAAGATTTGACACTAAAAAGTGAAGATGAAATGTTTTGTATTGCCTTCACACAGTCGTATGCCCCATGCTACTTCAGGAGACAATATTTTGATAGTGTACGTATTTTAGTTATGCGAACATACTCTGAAACCTTCACATGCCGTTGCTGCAAATTAATCTCCGACAGTAGTCTAGTGAGAATATGAAAACAAACTTACCGTTAAAAAGCGTGTTCTGTCAAATAGCGCCGTAACAACGAGTTCACTGAATGCTGTTAATTGCATAATTTTTCTTTCATTGTGATTAGCCTTTTCAGCATCCGTCGTTGAACAAGGAACTTCCACAGTATTCGACAAACCTCTCTATCATGGACGTAGTGGGGCAAATACTTTCTGAACTTGTCTATTTCATTAAGCCACGTTATATTTTGCCGGCCGCAGTTTCCTTTATGATACCTGGAGATCCATATTGTAATTTTTGATATCCGACAGTTGTCTGATATTCTTGCAACATGTCCAGCCTATTGCCATTTGCATTTTTCTAATGGATTCTATGATATCCTGTTTTTCCTTTCATATAATATGCACGTTGCACAGTTCTCAGTTTCAGGGTCAACCTCTTAGTAAGGGTCCATGTTCAAACTCCATACTGTTTTTAGACATTGCCAATGTTGATTATTTGTATAATCAAAGTTTTAAGTTAGTCATTGTAAAGTCAGGTCGAAAAGCCGTGCGAACAATATGAACAACAATCGTCCGATAAAAAAAAGAATCTCTATGAATATTATCGAATCTGAAAACTATTGACAGAATCGGCCATCTCTACTTCTTTATGCCGACATTGTTATTGTCTAACAAATTATTCTTTTTATAAAGTGCCAACGCTTCTTTTATGTTTCTACTGATTATGACTCTATAGGGGATTGACTTTTGTGAAATGCGTTCATTTATTCTTTTGCGAAGTCATTTTTTCTTGCTTTATTATCCGAACAATGGCTCCTCTTTAGCCTCGAGGTCTTTTGCACATTTGAAAAACCCAGACGCCATCTTCCCTTTCCATAAATCTGCACCTTTTCGTCTTTATCTTTATCAGTTGATACACTTTTGACGTGGCTCTTTCCTCTCTAAGGAATACTCGGGGATCAGCTGTCTGTCTTTGTTTCAAGTCAAAGAAAACTGCCACAAAAGAAATCCGCGAACACACATGATACAAATTGTCGTTAAAAGGAAATACATCATCATAAAAAAAAATATAATCGGAAAAGGGAGGAACAAAAGATTTTTTTCCCATGAGCAGCATTTCAACAGAAATGATTTCTGAATTCAAATAATATGGCCGTTATCACCATTAGAATGATTTCTCTCTCTAAGATTTGATTTGTGAACGAGGACAAAAACTTTGGGTAACAATGACTAGGAATGTGCTGAAGAGACCAGATTGCCATGTGTTTCAACGTACGAGTCTGGATCAACTGCTCCGTCACCTGACTATTCTTATCATCGTCATCATCAACAGCAGCTGTGCTGCGTATGTCGTTGGACAGAGACCCTCTTAAGATTCGCCGGACCTCTCAGACCCGACAGAGCCAGCATTTTATGAATATGTCAACTGCATCTGGGTTCCATGATTCAGCTCCAAAGATGACTATCGAGAGGATGCATTGGTTGTAAACCTATGGGATTTTCTTGTTCTTGAAGGCTGAGCTTGCTCGAACGAAAAATTTTCCTACCTTAGTTGATTCTTTGCCTGATATTTCCAACTTTTGAGGAATCCATGGAGATTTGTGGTCTTACGTAAATGTAGGGGTCGATTTTCTTTAGTTCTGCGTTTAGGATTTCGATCGTTATGACTTTGTCCTCAAAGTTTTTATTGAATATGACATTTATGTTACTGAAGTTTGTGTGGATTCCATCTCTCTTGCTTTCTTCATCCAATTAGTCTAATATTATTTGGCTTACGTGAAGGTTCTCAGCAAAAAGGACTAAGTTGACAGCAAAAGATAAATAATAAAAAAAGAGAAATCAACATAACAATCATGGTTCTGACTACAACTCAAATCCATTCCAGTGGACGTTGTGAAGAATCCAGAAATAGTTATATTGCCGAGTTGGACAACTTGTATACCTAATTTGTATTGGATAACAGATCATATTTGTGTGTCCTTCCCACCCATAAACATTACCCAAACTCCTTTAAACTCAAACAAATGCTTAATAAGTGGAACTATAGAATGAACCTATTTGTCACTCTTACCCAATACCCTTGAACATTGGCACAGCTCAATCAAAATTTGGCACATATTTGGAATGAGTACTCAATGAACCTGGGGAATGTCTTGAAGTAAACAAAGCATAAATAAGAAAGAAGCTAGATGAGTGTTCTACAATGAAACTATGATTTTAAAATCAACCTTTTCTTTCAGTTCAATATACATAAATACATTACATAATACAATTATCTGTTTATATAAAACTACTTGCTCGGTTTGTGCCTTTGCCACCCTATCAATCAACCTAAATTGGCAGAAATGCACACTCTTTTGACCCAACGGAAGAATATGGACTATCTGGTTTTTCAGAAATGCAAAATTCAAAGAGTTTTAGAGGATGTTCATCTCACAGTGTAGCTATAATGCAAAACTAACTGTTACTTTTCTCTTTTCCTCTTCTGATCATCTATTTTGCTCTGCCTGTCAATGTACACCACCGATTTTTCGACTTTCTGGGTTCCAGAGGCGTGCTGGAATATCTATTTTGCATGAACTAACGTAGGTCACGTGATGATAATTCAATCAGACAACTCTGACCCGCTGATTATCCACATCAGATATCTTTGGAGCAATACGACTAGAATCAAACGAATATCAAATATATCACTTAAATCACCAAATGCAATACATTAATATAGATTAAACAATATATATATATATATATATATATATATATATATATATATATATATATATATATATATGAAACACATACAGGAACAACAAATAAAAAAGATATCTGTTAATATCCGTCACAGTTGGTGAGGTGATAAAATGCATGCGTTCAAATATTTTCAACGCTTCTACCGTTCCTTGCATCGATATGGACTTCTACACGCTTTACACCATCAGTGACGCGTACCCTTTGTTTCGAAACCAGCAGTGGGGATGAATTCAATCAAATTAGGTTAGCAGTTTCACAAAATAGATGGAGCTGTAACAGTAATAGCAGTGGAAACAATTGAGAAATTACTCCAAACGGAACGCCACCTGTGGTCACTCAGTCAACTACTGTGAGCTTCAATTGAGATCCAAGTGTGCCCTCATATTCTTGTCCGGATGAAAATAAATGTATGGCCATCGCTTACCGGAAAATTGGTGGTGTACCTGTATGAATTTAAGGTATCTACTAAACTTACCTTATTTGACTACGCCCCAGTGAAGATGGATGTAACTACTTAGTAGTAATGATCTGCAGAACCACCTTGCTAACCATTTATTCTGCGTCAGAATGCACCCCAAAATTTAGAAAGCTTAGCTTAGTCTGACACATATCCACAAAGGTGGAGCACTCTGTGAGGATTCACCTCACTACAATAGAAATGGTTTGTGAGATAAACTTGTTTAATGCAGCACTACTGTGAGGTGCTCGGATATTTCCCATCATCTATATCTATCTACGATTGAAGAAATCTGTGTGTGTATGTGTGTGTGTGTGTGTGTATGTGTGTGTGTGCGTGTGCGTGTGTGTGTGTGTGTGTGTATCGCGATTACTCGATAAGTGGCGATTTCGTGAAGCAGCTATTTGCCGAATATTTTTATATACCAGAATGTAACCGAAATACTTCGAAGCCATAGTTTGTACGAAATTATTTACATGACAATTACGGAATATGCACCTTTGGAACGAGCTCTGAGCCAGTAGAGTGTAAATCGGTTGTCAGCCTAACGCACAGTGACGGTGTGTAGGTGAAATCGCCTTTTCTCCCAATGAAGGTGAATTTGATAGAAAATGCAGAGGAATCCGCTTATTGTGATCACCTGTCGATAACAATTACCGGCTGGTAAATTCAGCGAAGGATTTACAGAAGAAGTCGTTTATTGGAATCAATTGAAAAAAAGTATTAGGGACCGATTGATTTGGAGTAATTCAACCATTTGATAACATCATGCTAGCTGGTTCCCCTACGTTGGCCTCAGAATCAGCTTTCCCTGACCGGAATACTATATCACAAATGTCTCTTGTATCGGTTTGCTCTCTTTATGAAAGAGAACTAGGAATGATAAGCACCCGGAGGGGCGTCACTCAACTTGGTATTCCCTAGCAACCACCTATTTAGGCACTCATTAGGCTCCACTTAGCTCAACTCCAGTGATCGCATATTAACAGTTTTTTTTTTTCTGTGATATTCGATAACATTATCCATAATCATAATAGATGACTGTACCCTTACAGCCAAATTTGAATACTCTTATAACTTTCCTGGCTGTATACAAAGTTTTTACTCGGGGAAAACTTTTCTAGCAAGGGAGCATCCTATTTATTGCTTTCTCAATCACCCTAAGGGTAAGGTTTCAGGCTGTCGTTTGGGGAGATTCTCTCTTTGAGATGACCTGATCACTGTACTGTAACCACAACATGTAAATAAGGATTGTAACTGTCTTACAGAACCTGCTATAAAAAGCCTCTTTATAACAAGCGAGATCCTAAGAGATCGCGATACACAAGCAAATAACTCAAATAGCCTTAGCTCTGTGGACCTATCAATGCGTTCCTGCAAAACCAGCTATAAAAAGCGTCTTCAATACACGTGAGATCCTAAGAGATCGACTCGAGACCCAGGTAGCTTTAACCCGATGGATGTACCTCTGACCGTGGCCGGACCCAAGAATAGATGGAGGGAAACAAATTCGAGACATGCAAATCCCGTTACGATCAACGTACTAAATACGCGATGACCTGTAGGTGAGAAGGAGACACATAGATCCGAATTGGAAGTTCTGAGGAGAAACAAAATAAAAAATCCCGTATGCACACATGAAAACGGAGTTGCAGAGTGGCTTAACGATTACCAGCATGGAAAACGGAATCAGCAGGGCGAAATCGAGTTCCGGTCGAAGCTGTTCACGTTCATTTCGCAGTAATGCCTTGAGAAAGGCATGGGTACTTCTACCCGTATGCACACATAGAAAAGATAGGAAAGGAGTTGCGAAAAGGCGTAGTAGTTACCAGTATTCAGCTAATAACTTTGGTTGCAGACTTATGATCCTCCCTCGAATATATATATATATATATATATATGTGTGTGTGTGTGTGTGTGTGTGTGTGTTTGTGTGTGTGTGTGCTAGCAGATAAATCTGACGTTGCCAGGGTTTGGGGAAATAACAGAGCACTAAATAATACACCAACCAAACATGTTCTTCAATAAATGTCTTCTTAGCACAATTAAGCATGGGTGAGTTAACTGGAATAGGAAAACCGTATCGAGTTTAGTAACTCGAAAGTTGTGCTATTGAATCTTTGCATGGGTGTCACACACCCTTAGACAGCTTTTTGCACATTACCAAGCAGACCTTTATAGATGAGCAGGCAAAGTCGGACAGGTCAAAGTATCAGAAAAGCTTTCGTGTCACAGATATAAAAGTTAGGGTTTAAGATTTCAATAACATGAAAATTATAAAACAATTTCTCGACTACATTAAAGGACATTTTTTTCTACAAATAAAGAGGTAACTGACAGGAACCACTGGAACCAACTTGATTCTTTGAAGCGTACCTCAGTACGGCAAGTAACGGTCTTGCTTAGCGATATAGTTGTGATGTACATAGAACTCCTCGTGGAAGCTTGATATTTTTTTATTGTTGTTAAAACTGACCAAGTTCTGAAGGGAACAAAGGTGCTATGAGTTGAAATTGTTTAACTAATTTTTTCCTGATATGTTGTTGGCTGAAGTGTAAATCTTAATTTAGATACATTTTTATATCGCACCTTTGTTGATATCATGAATTGAAAATACATTTGCTTAACCGACTCATGACCGGAAAAAAACGCGTCGCTTACGGTAAGTGTGAATTCAAACATGAGAATTGGAAAACTCCATTCACAACAGAGATGATGATTACACTGAATGGTGACAAACTTCTTTCTATTTACTATTTATGTTTATCAGAAATTTTATTTTATATTATACCAACATACAAACATCCATCGTTTTTTTTAATTTGGGAAATGGGGGAAAAAACGGCAAAGTAATCCAACCAGTCTGCTTTTTGTCCATGACCTCGGGACTGTCAGCTAAACATGATTTGCTCACTCCCTCAAAATTGTCAGCCAGACACACACACACACACATATATATATATATATATATATATATATATATATATATATATATATATATATATATATATATATATATATATATATATACATATATATATATACTTATTGTCCAATATAAAATAACAAAATTGTCCGGCCATAAAAATAATAAATCAAAGCTAAACATCATAGCTCTGGTGAGATCAACACCGCTGGGGAACCACGTTAATAAAACAGTTGTGCTTTTGCATTGCTGAAACTATTATGGAGAACAAATGATGATCCCGAAAGGAAAAATGGTACCATAACAAGCACGCACGTATTTTGAAACCAGGGCTCAAAGGAAATCAATATGAGCACAAAAGTTAGCTTAAATAATATAGTATTATCAAAATGATCCTGAAACTATCTGGAAAATGCACAACATGAAATTTATTGCACACACTGAGTGCTGGAAATTAGAAGGAACGTTGTCCCCTCCCTATCTGCGCACAGACTTCTGATTGAGGGTTTTTAACTCAGTGGAAATCCCCACCGTTATTGATGCTACCATCCAGAAAAGCGTAGACCCGTTATATGTTATATTGTTGCAACATGTCTACTGACACGACATAAATATTTTTGCCCCTCCCAGCTCGAAAAAGGTGTAAGACAAGGAGGCAACAGCTCACCCAAACTCTTCATTGTCTGCTTCCAGATGATTTCCTGGAACCTAAACTCAAATAATGAAGGTATCAGAATAAACGATGAATACCTAAGCAACAATATTGTTCTTTTTGCTGAGAATCTACATGATTTTTAGATGCCACTTGACAGACTGAACAAAGAAAGAAGGAAGCAAGAAAGTTGGTCTCCACATGAGCTTCAGTAAAACAAACGTCATGTATAGCGAATCGGTTGGAGTCAAAGACACATCAATTGAGGATGCAGTACTGAAGAAAGTAGACCACTGCATCTATTTGGGACAACGCATCTCGACGGAATCCTCAAAAAAAGAAGAAATCAAGCAAAGAATCGTACTAGATTAGCAAGTTTTCGGCAGGACAAGCTCAACCTTCTGGAACAAGGAAGTTCTGTTAGTCCTAAAAAAAAAAAGGATATACAACCAATGCCTCCTCCCGATAGTCACTTATGTAGCTGAAAATGGAACCTAACCAAAAGACTATTAAACTGAGAACCACGTGACTGACAAATTCACAACCTCACACGGAGAGATCACAAGAGAACAATGAATGTTAGAGGAGAATAAGAGTCCAAGATATCATAGAAGCCATAAGCAAAACTATGATGGCAACGGGCTGATCATATTGCATTAATTTCAGACAACCGCTAGACATCACGACTCACAACGTGGATCCCTAGAGATCATATGCAAAAATGAGGTCGATATGATATATGATGATGTGACTGAATTGATAAGTTCAGAGAGTACTGGTTCCGTGACGCCCACAATATAGAGGTCTGGTCAATCTTGGGAGAGGTCTACGTCCAACGATGGACGATAAAAAGCTGCTGCTGCTGCTGATGCTTCAAAGCTCTCCTGCTAGGCAATTTAAGTAGCTCCTAATTTCTCACTACGGTCTAGCGGAATTTATTTGAGCTTGGATCAGAGCCAAGATGTTTTATGCTGATGTTTAATGCTGTATGGAACATCTTAATCGATATATTATTGCATGACAATTCCCCTGGGCTGCCTGTTTGTGCGCCAAGTTATGCTAAACTTATTCCATGTCTATATCTATCAGAAACCGTAAACCAAAACTGTCAACATAAGTTTCTTCAGATTTCAATGCAAGTCGACTAAGTATGTCTCCATCATGTGAACAGCCCCCACCATCGGATATCATGGAGATAAAAATAAACATTAACTTTATTGCTTAACAAAATCTTTTTTTTTCCAATTCTTCCCTTACCCATGAGCAGTTTTTCTCAAAAGGTGGATCAATTCGTTATCTAAGATGATACTTCTTTGTGTCCACCTGTTTTGTTTTTTTAAATTTTTTTTTTTTTTAAATTCAGACTTTTTAGTGATTACTACCAAGCGAAAGGTGAAAAAATAACTCCTGAGCTGATTGCCTTTCCTTCAAATGTTTTGATTGATCAGCCCAAACACGGCAATCAGAAGACATTGGTCACTTGACAGCTTCTATTGAATGACCAACCAGATCTCTTTGTGTACGGAACATGAAAGTTGCTTTGTGTTTCATAATTGGGTTCATCCATATATGCAATATCAATGCACGTGTGTGCGTGCATGCGTGTGTATGGAAACCCTAGGTACACATAACTGTGCATAATTTCTTACAAAAATGCATACAAAATAGACCTCGTGTGAATATTTTCCTCTCTCTGAAGATTTCATAAAGATATTTACCCAGATAAGAGTCGTCTTCAAAGAAAGCAGAAATGTGATAGGAAGATTGTGTTGTGCTCATTCCCCGGCGAGGGGGGGGTCTGCTTGTCTTGCAAAATAGGCTCTCGAAGCAGTCCAGCTGTGCTTGAACACCAGCTCCCATCTGCTATTGGGAATACAGTATACTCCCATTATTTCAGCACTTTCAAGGGTCTTAAATGATAATAACGGAAAAACCAAAGATTATCAGTAAACATTACTTTTCATCACCCTTTCACTTATTCAGGCGGCATCATTTGAAGAGGCGACATATTTCAAATTTCAAAATAATGCACTGAAATATTTAGGTAAAGCAGACTAATTTCAAATAATAACTGGGCGTGTCACAAGGTAGTGCTGTTAGAACGAGACTTTACCCTAAGTTCTAACGGATCAAACAGATTTTAACTATCTGTCTGACTATCAATTATCCAGCGTTTTCCAGTGTCTCACCAAACATTATAAGCATCTCTCGAAATCACTCCACCAGAGAATGAAGGAATCACATTTTCAAAATTTTTCCCTTTGTTTCACCTCTGAAATACCACAATTAGATACAAACGCACACTTACGCACATGCACGAAAGCACAAACACATGCACACACGCACACACACATACACACACAAACATATATGTATATATATATATATATATATATATATATATATATATATATATATATATATATGTATATATATATATATATACATATATATATATATATATATATATATATATATATATATATATATATATATATATATATATATATATATATATATATATATATATATATATTGTTTGTCCAAAGAATGGAGTCACAGTACGAAGCAAACAATGTTAATCAATAAGTAATTAATTAATCATGACATGTATTGATGTCATTCGTTCAGATTTTTGACAAATAGTTAATTATCTTCCACCAAATGATGGTTAGTTAGTGGGACAATAAAGGTCCATTCAAGCAACACCTGTCGTTTCATTACATGACATGCTAGTTTCTGATTTGAATACATTCGTACTGATATATATATATATATATATATATATATATATATATATATATATATATATATATATATATATATATATATATATGTATGTATATAAACCACGGAAAACATTACATACATTACATAAACAGATATTGGGGAAAAATTGACAGAAATATCATAATTATTTTATATATTTAGTATTTAAAACTGCAATGTCTTCTAGACTATCTATCTATCTATCCATCTATTTGTATTTCTCTCTTTCTCTCTCTGTGTCTATATATGTATATATATATATATATAAATATATATACATATATATGTATATGTGTGTATATATATATATATATATATATATATATATATATATATATATATATATATATATATATATATATAATAAAGTCAAGTATAAAAGTCAACTATATGAGTTGCACTACAATTTGGCCAATCGTTTTGATATGCCATTGCTGTGATATTAGATTAATCACTATAAGTTTGTTTTATTGAATTATTGAGACTTTTATTCCCTGGTTATTTAATGATCGTTTCCTAAAATATGGAGCACTATGTATCCTTACAAATGATGAATGTATCGAGCGCTATATCATATTGGATTCTTGATTTGCTTTTATATATATATATATATATATATATATATATATATATATATATATATATATATATATATATATACATATATATATATATATATATATATATATATTTTATAGTTCAAAGAAGTGAATACATATTCCAAAATTCATTATATATTTTGTCAATTTATTTTTTTTGATCTTCCAAGTTCTTTCCACCAACACTGGTTTTTTTTCAAAGTCTATTTGCTTTGAGATTGCAGAGCTGTGTCAATTACAGTGCTTGTCATAATTTTCAATTTTCAACTGCATTTGACGTCGTGTGCTCACTACGTCATCCTTGTTTGTTGATTAGTCGTATTTATCTGTTAATCAATGTTATGTTTTAAAATAGATTTATATATTTGTATACACACACACACACACACACATGCACACACACATATGCACACACACATATGCAAACACACACACACACACGCACACACACATATATGCACACACAGGCACACTCACACACATACACACACATACACATATATATATATATATATATGTATATCTGCATACTAGAATATGCCATAATATATCCGTCCATAATGACGGACTTTATGTATGGATCGGCATTAAGGAGCCAAAAGCTATTTCATTAGGTAATTTATATTCAATATTTCAAGTATCCTAATTTCAAGTTTTTTCTTTCTAACTCAACTCAAGCTGTTTTAATGTATGATCAAACATGGAATCTTGAGAGTTTCTAAGGTGTAATTTGCATTTCTATGTCAAAATTGGAAAGAATAAATTAACCAATAACATCATCCCTTTCAGGTGCAACAAACAAACAAACCAACAAATGGAAAGAAAAATTCTATACAAACAATATTTGGTTAGATTGTTGTGTTGTTGGTTTATTGGATGATTTATTTTCGGATATCGGCGCCTTTTTAGGTGTAATATTGCTTTGGGGATTGTTTAGTTTGAATTGGAATTGATTTTAATATTTGAGGGGTTTTTTTGTGGTAAGATTTTCGAGGGTGTTGGTATTTTCGCTGAGTATTTTAAAGGTATTCAGAGGAGGAGCAATTGAGGTTTTGTTTTCGATGTTAGCATGATTTGGAGTGAAAAAAAAAGAATTATTTACAGAACAAAAATCTGGCATAATTATAGGTTTCCATTTAAACGCCCTAAGGATGAGGACCCCGAAAATAACCGAGTAATGAAAACATATTCTAACTCCTTCACTATCCCATATCATTCATACACAAAGCGGAAGGAAAGACCAGGAAATACATTAAAAAAATATCACAAAAATAACCGCAGCATTATCATGACACAGCTTAAAACCAAAATACTTGTCAATGAAATAAAAATTTTAAAAAAATGGAATCCAAATTATAAACAGTACATTCAAACCTATAGAAATATCTACAAGGAGACAAAAAATTAACCTCCACCCGGAGAGGGTGTGTACGAAGTACCATGCAAAACCAGCAATAAAAACAAATCGGGGACACATCACGAATTTTAGATTGAGAGAATTTATGAGCATGAAAAAACTATGAGCATAAATGTCACATAGAACGCACCCTTGGCCCATCGGAAAAATGACGAACATAAATGATGAAAGTATACATCCCACCCAAAAAAGAAGACGATTAATCATAAAATATGCAGTAATTGTGAAAAAAAAAAAATACTGTCCAACATCGCCCCGGAAAATCTCCAAGAAAAATAGTATCAAGATGAAATAAAGAACAATCAAAGGAAAACAGAAGGATTTGAAATATCCAAGAATGAACACTATATACATAATATATATATATATATATATATATATATATATATATATATATATATATATATATATATACACACACACACAGATATATGTATATATATATATATATATATATATATATATATGTATATGTATATATATATATATATATATATATATATATAAATATATATATATATATATATATATATATATATATATATATATATATATATATATATAATTGTGTCATCCACAGACAACTGTATCAATGCATTACATCTCTTCAGTGTGGTTATAGACTTTCCATAATCCCATCCAGTACCACGAGGCAGAATTGAAACCTTCGGACCCGTAGGACGATATCCGATATACTACCTCTGGACTACGGAATTGGAAAGTCAGTAAGGCTGAATTCAAGCGATATATTTGTTTACACAGAAATCCCTCATTCACCAGAGTGCACTATTCCTATGGAAGATATATATATATATATATATATAAATATATATATGTATTGAAACTCTCATTTGAAGTTATCTTCTGTTATTACACGGAGAATGTATCACTTGACAGACAACGTAAATAGAATAAACATAAGAAGAAAAAATGTGATTGTTCAATTGTTTATTCTATTTATGCTCTCTAGGCGAGGTGATACATTCTTTGTGTAATAATGAAATATTACATCAAATATGAGTTTCAATATGATACAACCCAATTTATAATTTTTCTGTCTAATCATACATCCATTTCTTAAAAATATACAAACAAGCACACATGTACATATACACTCACTCACACCTATATTTATATAAATCAATATATGAATGCATATTGTGTGTGTGTGTATATATATACATATATAAATATATATATATATATATATATATATATATATATATATATATATATATATATATATATAAATAAATATATATATATACATATACATGCCACATTATATTTACGATATATATATATATATATATATATATATATATATATATATATATATATATATATATATATATTCATCTGTGGAATATACGTATATTTTTACAATATATCTATATGTTTATGCTACAATTTAGGATAGCCGTCGGTATATTGATAAACTTGTTGCATGTTGATGGAAAGTACACTCATTAAAAAAACAATTATTGGGTTTTCCTCATAAATTCCTTTTTTAACCATGCACTTAACCCAACACTTTTTAAAGATCAAGCTCGAACATTATACGATGAAAATTTCAAATCAGAATTCAGGTTATGAATAATTAATAATGCATTATCGATTATAAGTATATATATATATATATATATATATATATATATATATATATATGGTGTTTCATAAGTGACTCAACCTTAAGGATGTCAGGATTGAATTCATGTGCACGTAAAATTCATGCTGCGAGAGTCACGTGACAACTCTGTACTAAGAGATGAGCATTTATCAGTTGAAAAGATTGCATCATCAACTAGCCTCATTCGAGCATTCATTTTTTGCGATCAGTCATTTATGTCGTTTTCCAATTTAAGGAAACACCCATGTAATAAAACAGATACGAATTACAAGCAACTTAAAAAGGAAATCCTATTCAACACGTATAATTAAGTTGAAACGTATGCGTAATTATCTTTTATTTCTGGTTAGTGTTTTTTTTTTTGTTAAATTATCTCGTTTTGAATTAGTTCAAATATAAATTGTCAAAAAACATGGCTGCATCCTTTTTGATATCACCCTGTAATTTTACATATGAAGCGTATGTGTATATGACTTTGCGCTTATTCCTAACAGTTCCTTCCCAGCAATCAATGTATGTTCACTCACATACATCTACATGCAAACACATATGTACATATGTTTGATGCATTACGAAGCTACTTCTGGAAGCTTTCAAAACGAGTCGATATGTCTTTTCGAGAATCTGAAAAATCCAGTGAAATTAAGGACTGAACGATATCGAAGACATTTTATGCGTTTTCATTTATTCCTCCATCTCTCCCATTCTTTCTTTCAGTTACATTTGTTTTATTTTTTCTTGCGCGTCAATTGGCTGAAATATGAGTTTTACAGGCTTTTCTTATCTTCATGTAATCTCTCAGCGGCTACAATGTGAATTATTTTATTTGTCTTTCCATTTGTCTTCCTCCGGCAATAGTGGGTCAGGGAGATAGTTTATGGCGTCGCACTGCGGTAAAAATCGTTTTCACAAATAGAAAAGGGGGATAACTCGATCAATACATCTTGAATCACTTTCACTGCGTAGGTGGTTTCTTTTTTTACAAAGCTTAGCTTAGTGTGGCACAAGGCCAAAGTTTAGGATCCCCCATACGTATTGAACTCACGGCTGTAGAGAAACGAGACAAGCTTTAAGACTATTGCTTCATAGCAAGGCGTCTCCGATGACTTTTGGTGTGGCGTATTTTGCAGTAAACCCAGGTTCAGGACTTGAGTTCCCGTTGAAAAAACTTCCGAAAATTGATTCCAAAAACACTTACGCTTTTACCAAGCAGAAGAACATCGCATTTAGAAATTAAAAGAAGAGAATCGAAAAAATAGAAATCTGGATAAAAACTGTTGAATTAATTGCTAAAGGGGGAGAATTGCCTTCGGGAGCCGGTGGGTTATTGGTACTGTGTCAATACGTATCTTATTTGAGGTTATGGGAAATATATCATTATGAGTTATGACTACATTTTTTGATAAATTTTATTATATTATCATATCATGTTTACATAAAATTTCATATAACAGTCTTTTTCTTTTTTATCAATACATCCTCTCTTGTGAATTAAGTTGAAAGATAGTATCCAAATTCAGAAAAATTCTAAATTTCCGAACCAGATTGAAGTTTATAAAAATTATTTGGCTAAAAAACTAAAACAAAACAGTTTGGCTTTCTTTTTTCTCATATATATATATATATATATATATATATATATATATATATATATATATATATATATATATTGGAATGATATAGATTATATGATGAAAACTCATCCTTGAGGAACAGCTTCAAAATCAAATACGCCATCTATCAAGGCAAAACTTGGAGAATATAAAAACAGAACAGTGTTATTTTATTCACTAACTTCAACAATGATACACCCTTTGTGATTCCAAGATTAACATAAGAACATTCCACGAAATGTGTTTCACATTCATTGTGACGTACTGGGAAAAAGTAGTTAACATATCATCTTGGAAATACTTCCTATGCCTGTTAAGAAGGATTCGTTTGGTTGCTCTTCTGGAAAAGTGCCTCATGATGATGTGCCAAGGGACTAAACATGCTACTGTTATTTGAAAATGTATGGTTAATTCTTATAATAAACAATTTTCTCATTGAAGGATTGTAAAAAGATAATGATTTTCAAAATTTAATAGAAACATAATATTGATAAATTGACTGTAGAATATTGTCACTACTCCAAACCTTCCGAAATGAGACTACCATAGGTACATTATTCATCTCTCATAGTTAAACCTTTTCCCACCCACTGGCAGCAAATATCTTCCCTCTGCCACCAACCTAACTCTATAAATTTTCGAATCTTGACCGAGAATCTTGGAAAATGGTGCCAACTTTTGTTCCCATCGTGACTGTAGCAGTTGTAATTGATTGGAAGACCTAAGAGAAAAGAATAATGAATTAGAAATCCATAGGAATTCTGAAACAGTACTGGCGAGGGCATTATTCACATCGGCAAGATTTCTACGGAGAGTTCTGAAGTTTTGAATACAGTGGCTGTCACTTGATTCCTGATTAAAGGTACCAGATACTACTGGTAATTGTCAAAGTAAAATAAAAGCCCTCGCTCCCGAAACTAATGATAATCGGACATTCTATGAAAATTGAAGAATATTAATAAGAGAACAGTATGTTGAGGAGACTTACTGTCTCTTCATCTTGAGTGGATTCTAAGAATTACAACTGATGCAGAAACTCAGCATACATAGAGATCTAGCTGATAATACTTGAATACAATTGTTGTGATTTGATTTCTTAAGGGGCTTACTTAAAACGAATGCTGCTAAAACTCAATCGTGCAGTTAATGATAATCCAAACTTACAAAAAGAAATATCTATTTATCTCTCCCTCTCTCCACTGTATATATGTATATATATATATATATATATATATATATATATATATATATATATATATATATATATATATATACGTGTGTGTGTATGTGCATATGTATGTGTGTGTTTATGCGTTGCATATGCATTTTTATGTATATATATATGTGTGTATAACACTATTCAATGAACACATAGATACTGAACTGTAATTCTTTTCAGGGGTTGGGGGAGTGAAACTTAGATCATGGTAAAAAATTCTCCAATGATAGACATTGCAATCTTGATGAGTATTACACTATAGATCATAACGAATTCAGTCACAATGAGCTTGCACAGCAATTCACTGAGAACTGTGCAAACGACTTGGATTCGACCAGAAAAGATTTATTCTGACTTAGAGGCAGCAATCACCCAAATGGTCGTCACTTACTTCATCCTATACTATTTCAGATTGGATTCACCCAAAGGAATTAGTGTGAAGTGAGTACCAACTCCCAGAGCCAAAATTTGAACCCAGCTGGCTGAATTTATTTTCCGTACTGTTATCCACTCAGCTAGTCCGCGCATCCATAGGACTGTAGGTTTAGTTTAAATCCTGACGTGGCCATAAACACAAAATGATCGGTGCATAGGTACGGGCGAAATCATGTAAGCATAGATTTGTTCTCTACTGCGCATAGAAAATGGCCGCTGCTACTGGAGACAACACAATGGGAGTTTGTTAGCTTCAATAATGGCAGAGAATAGAGATCCTATTTCTGTCTCGTTATCTGTCGGCTCTTGGTCTACTACTCGTGTAATTTCTGTTTTACAGGCACATCATTAGCTAAGCTACGAAAGCGGTAACATTATCCCCTCGGGAATAAACAAGCAGGGCGGGTGGTGCGACTTGAAATGGTCGAGTCGAGCAAGGGGACGTCCGGGGTAGAAACAGAATTACAACGATCGAAAAGGAGTAAAAGGAGATTTGACAGAGCGAAGGGGAAAGAAAAAAAGATTGAGGAACTGAAAGATATTATGATATCTTTTGAGGAAGACAAAGATGGATATAATGAGAGGGAACAATGTGAAATCAAGATGAAAATCGAAGTTTTCGGAGGGGGAAAAAGAAGGGGAAGAGTGAAACATAGGAAGAGAAGAACGAGTCGAATCAAAAAATGGAAGGAAATAGAAGTATTAATGACATTTCAAGGGAAAAAGAGACGACCAACAACGAAAGTAAATAAAGAGCTGCGGGGTATTATTTGTATTAAGGCGCCTTTTGTAATACTAATGGGAAGAATTAGGCTTTCCCTCACCTTATATATGCGTTGCGTGTTTGTATGTATATATATATATATATGTATATATATATATATATATATATATATATATATATATATATTTGATTGAAGTGACCTTGAAAAAGTAGAAGACCTTAGTGTATACAAATGAGATTGCTTAATTTATTTTGACGTTTCTCCAGAAAAAGGAGATGCAGATACAGTAAATTGTCTGTTATATAGAGTCCATGTCTTGTTATATTTCTTGGGTATCCAATAATTTATTCTAAAGAAGCCAGGATGAATTGGCGAAACGACAGAATAAAACGAAAAATCCTATTTGTACGCAACAAGGTCCTACAAATAGTCATTTCACTGTAATACTGTCAGATAAATGATAATCCACATCAATACACTGTCCTTATATCTATATATCTACACTCCCTCTTTCTATATCTTTTGTCCCCTCTCCCTATATATGTAGAGACAGACTGAGAGAAATAGCAAGGTTGAGAGAGAGAAATAGGGAGAGGTGGAGAAGTTACTACGGATGAATAGATACTAAGAAGCTCAACTTCTTCGAAATCCAAGTAAAAGTAAAGAGTAATATTCTCGGAAGATTTTAGTGCACCATGCATTCGATTCGAGATATTTAAATCGTTTGACATCTGTAGTATTTGCCAAGAGTCTATGACCAATACGTGACTAATGATCACTGATAAATGGAGAAATTATGACCAACTGACCAATAATGTGCTGATTCTTACCATGTGCAAGAAGCAGCTCTTCATCTTCAGATAAGGCTCTACCAGACCTCCTAAGGATTTCTCTGGTGCCAAGATTTTAACTGCTGGTAGTTTTCTCCTGAAGAATATGATGAACAAATGAATGAGAAAAAGAATAAATGAATACAGAATATTCAATTGTACTCATCCAAATTTTGCAGCAGTATAGCCGTCCTGGGGACTTCATTTTAGCAAGTGAAAAAGTTTGAATTTTTCACCTTTTTTTCTAAATATCTCATGTCCGTCTCCCAGCAAGAATTTACGACTTGGATGTGTCGGTCATGTTGCACTAAAAACATATAATCATTGCTCAATGGTATTGGGATCAGAGGAGTTTAAATTTCATTTGCGTCACCAAACAGCTAATTTGGTACCGTGTATTTACAATCTACTGGTTATCGGATAATCAGTTTCATGCAGTAATTGTTGCGTATCGAATTGAAATAGTCTGTTTGCGTATAGCTACTATAATAAGTGTCTATTCTATGTAACCTGCCTGACAATCCAAAATATGATGTCACACTTCGATTTGACACTTTTTCCGATAACTTATATTGTGGATGAATTTTTTTTTTAAATGGCGGTGCTTGTGACCTAAACATGGATTTTGTGACAGCAGAGTTCTAATTTCCGACTGAAATAGTTTTTGCTTACTTTTCACTTGAACATTTTGGACAAGAATGTATCCACCTGTTCTCTTCTTAACTTAGGGTAAAAATAGGGATAGATTCGGCTCTTTAGCTGTCGTTAGCAACCAGTCTAGGAGACAGACAACTCTGATTCAAAACCAGGAAAGACCATCCCCTTGGTGAGTGTTATGGCAGACATGCAGGGACGCGTACCGTCAACTGGGCTCTGCTGAAGCTCAGACAGGTCTAGCGAACCAGATGTTTATTATAACGAATTGCTCAAGCAGAACGACCAAAGGCCTTAGATTTTGTTTTTTGGCACCGAACAGAGGAGGGTTTTTAAAAATTTCATTTTGCTGTATGCTCCACAACTCAAAGAAGCATTGAATGGGTTAATGGGAGAAATGAAAGATAAAATTGAACCTTGAACCAGGAAAGAGCAGAATGGAAGCGAAAGAATGAAATGATGAAGCCCAGTGGGAGTAACACTTCCGGTAACTTTACTCTCTACACTGGGTTTGTTGCAAATATCCACGTGCGAATGCAACATGGTGTCAGGAGTGGGATATCATGTGTAAACCAACAGTGTGATGAGATCTTTTCAATCGGTGAATCTAGCGTCCCCATTCCTGCAGTCGTGGAAATTTTAACAATTCCTGCGACTGAAAGCTGGAAGTTGCGTTTGCCTCGCCATTTTCCGATATTTGCCTCCTTTTTTTAATTTCCTTTTCTTGTTCTTCAGTTTTGATTAAAAGTCCATTGTTTTTCCTTCTCTGCGTCAGTATGTTTGATTTTTTCCAATTTTTCCTATTTTTTTTTCCTTTTTTAATAACACTGGCTTGTAGTTCAGTCGTTGAAGTTTCTTGGGGTTTTTTTTCCTCACATTGAGATAGATATCCGGACATCGTATTCCTTTGTGGATTTTTTGCTACAGGCGTTATTGCCTACCGCTTCCGGGGTACTGTGGAGGGCACACCACGATAGAAAGGAAAAAAAGAGAGGGTGAGGGAAAATAATTGAAGGCTCGGTGTGTGGAATGAAATTAATCTGAGGCGAGGTTGATTGTTGAGAGGTCTACAACAGCCGGAGGACGAACATCGGCCTCTAAGTGAGATGATGCGGTTGAATGTTTGGAGATAGACAGGCAGAAGAACAAAAGGCAGTGGTCATAAATGCCAATATAAAAGCCATCATTACTACGGGGACTATTTTGGTCGGCATTCAAACCGCCTTGCAGCCTATAAACGACTTTGTCTTTGTTCGGATATCCCTCCGCCGACCATTTCTCACGTGCAGACGGATTGTTCGGTTAGCTGTAAAAGTCTGTGTTTGTTTGTTTATTGCGGTGTTTTGTCTTTGAAAAAGAAATAAATCTCGTATTTCTTCTACTTCAGTTTTTATATCTGTCCGATCCTACTTCCTTGTTATATATGCAAGATCACAAGCACAAACATTCTAATATGCGCACTTACACACACACACACACACACACTCACACACTCACCAACAAATATACACGCAGATGTGCACCTTGAAAATCTTCATTTAATAAATTATTTTTACATTAGTTCGAATGCTAGCCACTCGTGTCGATGGAAAACTGAAGACCATTCTGACTGGTACTCAAGATGTTCACTAAGCTCAACTTAATCCATCACATCATCAGTCTCTTAAAGTTCGTCGTTGGATATAGACTTTCCTCGGGATCCACAGCATTTCTCTATAATGGGCGTCGCGGAGCCAGTATTTTCTAATCTTGTCTAGTTTAACTCTCCATCTTATATTTTGTCGGCCTCAGTTTCGCATGTGGTCTCTAGGGATCCATGTTGTGAGTCGTGATGTCCATCGATTTCTTTCAAGCTCGCAACAGGACCAGCCCACCGCCATTTGAATTTTCTAATGGATTCTATGATATCTCAGACCCCCGTTTTCTTTCTCATATATTGTGCTCTCTTGTGATCTCTTCATGTGAGGTTGAAGATAATTCTCTCATGCACACGCTGCATGCTTCCTAGTTTGCGGGTTTGTCTCTTGGTTAATTTCCATGTTTCAGCTCCATAAGTGATTATCGGAACGATGCATTTGTTGTATACTCTTCTTTTTTAGGATTATTGGGATCATCTTGTTTTTGAAGGTTGGGCTCGCTTTGCCGAACACTAGCTATCCTAGGGTGATTCTCCGCTTGACCTCTTCTTCTTTTGTTGGTTTCATAGACATTTGTGGTCCTAGGTAGATGTAGTGGTATACTTTCCCCTGTTTTGCATCTTCGATTTTGACAGTTATGTCCTTAGTCTATATGTGATTGTTGCACATGATTTTTGTTTTCTTCGTTTAGTTCATCAAGCATTAGTGAGGGGTCGAATACGTTTTCTTAAAAAAAAGACGATTTGATCTATTTTGATTCCTCTGTTCTCCCAGTCCGGGTTACGGAAGATCATCTCGAGGTAGGCTGTGAAAAGCAGGTATAGTCTTATGTTTTTCCTTTGGGAGTTGGAAGGGTTCAGAGTCTCCATGTATCCTGATAAAGAAGTTGCTGTGATTGCATATAAGTTGCAGTATTTTGACGTATACAGGGTCTACACTTTGTAGAATGATGACCTTCACGACCATGAGGATTTCTATAGAGTCAGATGCCTTCTTGAAGTCTATAAATGCTACAGCAAGTGGCACTTTGTATCAATAAGTCTATTAGTGCTCAAGTTTCAATAATAATATTCCCCGAAACAAGCTTGCTAACCATTTTTCCATGGCGAGATTTCCCCCACGTGATCTATGGCGGCATGATACGAACATAATTTTACCCTGGCAGAGACTCTTCGAATCCACTGCATTATGATACCTTGTTAATCATTGGACGGAGTTTGTGGTCGTATATATATATACATGTAAATGCATAAAAACACACATACACACACGCATATATATATATATATATATATATATATATATATATATGTATATATATATATATAGATAGAGAGAGAGAGAGAGAGAGAGAGGGGGGAAGAGAAAGAGGATAAACCATCAAAGAAATAGGACTGCTACATGAATCGAACTTCTGATCGATAGGATAGCCGCTTCTGCGTAGCAATGCTCTTACCATTAAGCTAAAACAGCCGCCACAAATACAAAGACTCAAATAACTGTTTCCACCCTAAATTCTCATCACGCCTTTTCTCACTGTATTCGTATCTTTTCAATGTAACTGTAATGTATCAAGAAATAGATATATGAAATGATCTGCCGTCATTACACGGTTCTGTTTATGTCATGTATGATATATATAAATATATATATATATATATATATATATATATATATATATATATATATATATATATATATATATATATATACACACACATTTGGGATATAGGATAGTCTATAGCCACACTGAAGAATTGTGTCCGTGAATTACACAATTATCATATATATATATATATATATATATATATATGTATGTATATATAAAAATATATGTATATATATATATATATATATATATATATATATATATATATATTTATATTCCCAACCGATTCCACCTGATTTCTATCTATCCATCTCTAAAGTATCAATGCAGAATGAAATTAAATGAATTAGACCCCATTATTTGTGTATGAAGTCCATCACTAACTGGCTGCCTCATATGTACTAACTTTACCATAATAAAAACGATGACTTTTGTAGACAGAAGGCACTTGATAGATTGGCGTTGCACAATCTCTCCAACCCAATTTCACTCTAATTTCGGGTAGTTTTATATGAGTCTAAACTAGAAAATAAAGCCCATATGAGAGGTGCTACCCAAAAGTACAGATAATCCAAATTGCACGCACGAAGTGATTGTGTAACGATTTTTTCGGAGTAGCTTTTCGTCAGATCACTGTTGGAAAGCATTTCGAAGTAGATGACAGGAAGTATTGGTAAGTAATTCTTTTCAAAAAAGAAATTTTCAGAACTTACAAAAAAAAACTCATTGCAAGAACTTTGCATTAGAGAAACAATGTACAAGAAAGACTCAGGGACCAGTCATAGGGTAGGTAATATATTCTTAGATTGCACATCCTGCAATTGTGAAATTCTTGACAGACTAAGAGTGAGGATTCTGAATGAGAGGGGGAGGGTGCAATCCATACATTGGGGAGGATAGAACTAAATCCTCTACATATTATACCTTTATTTTAGCCTTGTACCAGACGAAGTGAATTTAACTTTTCATTCTTGAAGAAAGCTACTCAAACTTTCAGACGTAACATAATTAAACGTATTTATTTGTTAATCTTTCTCTCTCTCTCTATGTATATATATAGAAACATATATATATATATATATATGTATATATATATATATATATATATATATATATATATATATGTGTGTGTGTATGCATATATATATACATTCGTGTACGTATAAAACATATTATATATACATATACAAATACATGTGCAATCAACATTTGCAAATAAATGCGATAAGTATCTCTTTGATAAACTAATAAATTTACTTGCAACAAATTTTTTCAAAGTTTTACAATGTAAATCTTTTTTCAGTGTATCTGTCTGTCTCTACATTTATCCATCAATATATCATTGTCTGTTGTTTTCTATTTGTGTCTTCAAATGTATCAATCGATCGATTGCAAGATATCTATTTACATAGGTAGACAAAAATAGCTATGAATGAAGAAAATGCTAACAAATCTTTCCTTTTGATTACTTTCTCTTTCTACCTTGTTTTAAGTCTATATATCTATACATAATTTATCCTGCTACCTATCTTTCTCCCTCTTTCTCCCTCTGTATGTCTGTCTCTCTCTATATATATACATTCTTATACACACACGCACACACACACACACACACACACACACATATATATATATATATATATATATATATATATATATATATATATATATATATATATATATATATATATATATATAATGCAAAAGATTCAAACAGTAACGAATATGTAGAGGAAAACTAAAGACAGTGGATATTTTATAAGGTTCTTTTCTTGCCAAATTTTTCAGGAATTAAAACCTGTGGGAAACTTTTGAAGCAACTATCAAGGATCTTTTTTTTTATTTGTATATTCTTCGTGATTTCAGTATCTAGGAAAATGAAAAAAATGTCAACGTCGGTACAGGACTTTATCTAAAATTGAAAATAATAAATGGCTATACATAGTGATACTGAACGATATTCGTTTCAGTTCATAGGTGTTGGACACTCAGAGAGAAAGGAAGTGACTACGGTATTAATAGTGCAATAGATAAGTTAGCAAACAATTGCTCCACGGTAATCTTATGCTCTTCAGGATTGATTCAATCTATTCTTATCTACCAATTTATCCATCTATCTATTCATTTTCATCAATTTGTCTTTGATCATATCTATATATTAGCTGGAGTATACGGACAGAATACGTATTAATTACTAGAATACGTAGATATAGACTGATATGCACTGAGATAGATATGAAGAGGCAGTAGCAGATAGATAGATAGATATACAAACAGAATGATAAATAGGTAGATATGAAAGCACTGTAATTGATAGATTGATGGATAGCTAGATATATAACTATTTAAGAGCAGTCTTTGATGGATAGATATAACAGGCTGAGATAGAGAGATAGATAAGATAATAAGACGAATAGGAATAGATGGAAGATTACGTATAGACAGAGATAGATAGATAGATAGATAGATGGATAGATAGATGGATAGATAGGTAGATAGATATGAATGGTAAGGAGCAGATATATTGGAGGAAGGGAAAAAGTCTATTCTTACTGATTGAATATTCACCTTTCATTTGTCGAATCGCACCACATGAGGCTCCGAAACGAACTCTCGTTTCGCCGATGCGCGTGCGAACGTAATTGATTTATATGCAAGCAATCAGGGCAGGAGCCGAACTTTGAAAGCGGCCTCTCTAAGCCTTGCTCACCTTTTATTACCTGGGTAAATTGCTTGTAAATTGTGCTGCAATAACATTGGCAGAAGTTATGGCTGGCGTTTACGCAAAGGGAAGAAGTGTGCAGGGGGGAAGTGCTTGCCGTAGGTCGCCCCGGGCAGGGAGGTTGTATTACGGAGAGAAGACGGCATGCAATAGACCGATAAAAGATAAACGTCGAGGAATAATACTGAACCGGCATGTAAATCTCAGTTGGTTGAATATATATATATATATATATATATATATATATATATATATATATATATATATATATATATTGGGACATATACAGAGAGAGTGAGAGAGAGGGGGAAGGAAGAGAAATATTTAGATACATGTATAATCAACGAATAAATAATTAGAAAGATAATCAATAAACTGATTGGTTTATACATAGAGATCAACAAACTGAGATATATTGATACTTCATAAGTTTGAAAGAGAGAAAGAGAGACAGACAGAGATAGAGACAGAGAGAAAGAGACAGAGAGAGGTATAGTTACATGTACATTGAGATTTCAACTATCAGATAGATAGATAAATCGATAGGTAGATATATTGATACATAGATACAAACAAACTCAGAGATAGATAGATAAAGAGATAGATAGATAGATAGATAGATAGAAAGATAAGAACAGACTGAGATAGATAGATAGATAGATAGATAGATAGATAGATAGATAAGAACAGACTGAGATAGATAGATAGATAGATAGATAGATAGATAGATAGATAGATAGATAGATAAGAACAGACTGAGATAGATAGATAGATAGATAGATAGATAGATAGATAGATAGATAGGAATTGTTTTGGATGTATTAGTTTGGACTGAGAGACACAAAGATTTGCACATACTGAAAAACGAAAATAGATGAAGGGCAGTATAAATGAAGTGTGATAGATACAAAGACTCTGAAGGAAGAGTGAGGTAGATTCTATTTTGTAGTGTGGTGGTCGCTGACAAAACTATCAGTTATTTACGTGCTGTTACAGTTCCCCCTCCCTTCCTCTCTCTCTCTCTCTCGCCCTTTCTATCTTTCTGCAAATACGTCACCTTTTAGAATTTTGGAATCTATGACCAGACGAGTTGTGTTTCGCGTGGAATCATATCGTGGAATGAAACGTGATATTCTGACACTGACACGCGTCAATATTACTCACTACTGTAGCTATACGACATTGCAAAATAAGTATTCGGAGATTTGACGTTCAGACTGACAAAACACGCCAAAAACGGACGTCATGTTTTGCTGATTGCAATGAGATTCGGTTGATCTAACGTAATGTTCCCAGTTTTTAACTCTTGGAATCAAGCTATGCATCGAGAAATTTCTGTTTGATCAAAGACTTATGATCAGGATTATACTCAATCAGGATAGGCAAACACACGCATGCACGCACACACACGCACACACACACACACACACATACACACACACACATATATATATAAATATATATATGTAAATATATGCGAAACCTGAAAAAATCAAAGTGGGGAAGAAACGTATTTGTATAGCGAATTCTTTATTTCATTTTATATATATATATGTATATATATATATATATATATATATATATATATATATATATATATATATATATATATATATATATATATATATGTGTGTGTGTGTGTGTGTGTGTGTGTGTGTGTGTGTGTATACTTATACATACGTATGTTTTTACTGAATTCGTATATAATTTCTTGTGGATTGACTATCACAAATTTATCAATAACAGTATGAATTCATATTCAAACATTTGTTTCCAAACGTTTTATTAATAAATAAAATTTCCCCCCAAAGCAATGTAGAGAGAATCTCCAAGGTAATTCTTTTCATTGGAAATAGATGAAGAGTATTTAAGAAATCAATAATTCTTTCATACTCCATTTAGGAGAAGAAAAAGGGAAAACGCGTAATCGATGCATTCCAACTGAATGAAAGCAAGAAATACTATTAGATAATACCGACGAAAAAGGAAAATAAGACCATGCAATAGAAAAAGTTATGATTCTTCAAAGGATGTATTTATCGGAAAATGATAAAATATTGCCAATAATTTAGCAAAATTGTTGAGCGCTAGATATTCCCCGAGAGAAAACTTTGAGCACACAAGAATAAATTAACTGTATTATGTTCATAAACAGAAACAAATTACAAACACTCCTAATAGTTTATTGATTTCAAGATACATCGTGAATTATCTTATTTTTTACTATAAGTAAAATTTCAATGTCTGTCTCTCAGCTTAATTTCTATAAAACACTATATGGATAATTCTTTTTTAAAAAATGGACGTTTGATATCAAATGGCATATTATTAAGTTGAAGAAAATGTACCCACTGCCACATTTCGCTAAATACTTGAGATATCCTTGGAGAATCTTTGAACTTCATTCAGCCGCAATAAGTCAACTCTAGTGCGTCGTTTACTAACCTTGAGAAACGCTTAGAGGCTAGGAATTCAAGATCCATGTGAACTTACAGAAGCGAATATCCTTCAGATCTTTTCAACCTGGGTTAAATTTTTTTTTATCCCTGTTTCGCCACTTAATCCATACTTGAACAATCTGGGTTCATTTTAATGAGACGTCAACCGGAGAAATTTTTTTTTTTGATTTAAAGGAAACACTTCACTTGAAGAACGAACGAATATGAGCTGAGTTGAAAGAACTTCTGTTCCAGCTCGGATCATCTTAAATATATCTGTGTCGTGCAAATATGGATGAGTTTGAATGTAGATATGGTCGACAACGCCCTTTGATTTATCCTTGTTTAGTCGTTGGTGTCGTGTAACTAGAAGTGTGGGTGGCTCAACGACTAACGGCATTCAGAATCCAATGGGTATTAACAACAACTTGGTCAGTTTCCGTACAATTCCTATTATTGCCCTGTCGAAAGGCATGGATCCTCTATCTACCCCCCCCCCCAGTTTAGTTTAAATAACAAAGCAGTTGAAGCCCTTTAGCCCTTTGAGGCAGTTCTTCTTTGGAATCGGTTCGTAAACCTATTGGCTACAAGCAATGAATGTGTCGCCGTAGACACATTCATTGCTTTACAAGACACGGGAGCAACTAAATCTGATTGTTTGTGGTTTTGTGAGTTTGTAAGGCTATTCGTACATATAGATATGCTTTTACATAAGACGCAGTTTTTCAATGATAAAAAGACACGAAAAAACAACAAACAAACAAACGTGCAATTTATCTTGCTAGCTGGTTGTACTTGATGCTACAAGAAATGGAGAGTTTTGCAAAGGCATATCTCTCACTCTTTTGTCATCCTCTCGCTCACATCACAGGATGGCTCATTGAAAAAAAGTATCCTTAATAAGTAGTAGTTTTCAATCCACGATTAACGACCTTATTAAACTTGGATTACTTTTTTTTAGCATAATCCCAATACTTGTGGCAATTAGAAAATTATGGATTTTGATATTGTCAAACTTCTGACCGAGTTGTGGGTTAAAGTTGACTCTGCTCTTTTACCATAGCAGCAACAATGATAATGACAATCTTCCCCTAATTTTGTGGAGAGAACTGTTCACTGTACGTCTTCTCCAACGCGTTAAACCAAAGTGATGCATAAAATTACCATGATTTTAAAAAACAATCAAGAGATTATTAAGCAGGTCGCTTGGCAATCGAATGAAACTGACAAGCTTTACACATCTACGAAAATGTATGTTACAAACACGAAATGATTTACTGTAGGAATATGTATAAGAGTTGAATTAGAGCTTGATCCTACGGCATCCTCATTCACAATATATATATATATAGATAGATAAATAGAGAGAGAGAGAGAGAGAGAGAGAGCGAGAGAGTGAGAGATAGATGGATAGATATACTTAGTAATGCTTCTTTCATAATTACAAGATCAAGATATGTTGCCATTTGCTGAAGTGCTTTGAGCCCAAACTGTTGACATTCGCCGGATATAACGTTGTTAACTATGAATATATATATATATATAAATATATATATATATATATATATATATATATATATATATATATATATATGGAGAAAGAGAGAGAGAGGGGGGGGGAAGAGAATCAGAGAGAGAAAGTGAGAGTTTATAATGCTTTTTTCATAATCACAAGAACAATATATTTACATTACCATTTGCTGAAGATTGCATTAGGCCCGGAATACTGAATTCAGTGTCTATAACCTTGTAAACTATATATATATATATATATATATATATATATATATATATATATGGACGTTGTACATGCATACATTTATGAGCATATAAGCGTCCTTATGTATGCATGTGCGGGCGCTCCTCGTACAGATAAGGTTGACTAATTTCGCAGGAAACATTTACTGGTGTAATATGATGTCGATTGTCCTCAGTCGCTCCGTGCTTGTTTCCTTGTACCAAATGAAGTTTAACTCTGAAAGTAATGAACAAAAATAGACAGATGCATGCACGTATAAGCTAATCAACTTTACATGGAACGATATTCTCTACGAAAAATATAACGCTTATTTTACATCATCATTTTTTCCCTAACCTCTCATGTGCAAAAAGGTGCATCGTATCTCGCGAATGCAATATATATATATATATATATATATATATATATATATATAATACCTCAGATAGAATTTGTTCTTTCTTAGATGTATTGTTTTTAAACACATTAACACGTGAACGTTCCCCTTAGAAACTCATCGGCGGATCTAATCAAATATTTAAACGTTCTGTCTGTGTTTTTCACTGATGATATAGCTCGCCGCATTCGTTATTGCAATGTTATTTACGCTTCAGCGCTGTGATTCGTTTTCTAACTAACAAGATGTAGAGGCTTTGGATTCAAAGCTTGGACTTTGATTTTCCGTTCTTGGTTCATGGAGTTCCTTCTTTCAAATGAAGGACTTGGTGCACTTAAGAACAAGTAAGGATTCAAGACACTGATTATTGAATGGTAAGACAGGAAATTTATGGGAAAGCTTCTAAAACAATTGAAGGAACTGGAGTTCTGAGGAAGAACCAAAATCATAATGCAATATCGATGCTGAAAATGGCTCAAATGGTGGTATCAATTGTCATGGGTAAATTGGTCTCCAGTCAATTTGTCACGAGTTGAATTAGTAGATAGGACAATTCGTTTCCAGTGTCTACTATAATTTGTTTACCTTTGTGCTGGAGAGCCGATCAATTCTACATAAACCAGATCATTCTGAAGGATCAAAGTTGAAAACATTGCAATGGGATGGATTGACTACAAAGAAAAGCGTAATGATCCCACAAACACGGATACTTGATTTCCCAGAAATATTCAAGTTTTATTAAGTAAGTGTACGGTCCAGGGATAACTCAATGATGGAATGGAGACTAGACTTTACGGCCGATGGAAAAAAATTTAGACGAGGAAATAATCAAAAGAAGGATCTTTCGTAGAGATTCCCAGTGTCAACTAATATTCCTCATCGACATCATTTTACTGACGCTGATCGTGAAAGTATGTAAAGGCGGGTACGAATCCACAAACACAGGGGAAAAATAGATTCCTAATGTAAATGAATTAGTTGACTTTTGCAAGCAACCACAGAAAATCCATGACATCAGATCAAAACCATAAAAAACCCATGCGATAACAAAAACATGGATTTTGAGATACATAAACATGAACTACTGAAAATGAACAAAAGATGATTCGTGACAGCCGGAGTGATTGTAATAACAGATAACACAATAATCACAGTATTAACCGCAAATGACAGCTATCAGGAGTAGATGCAAAAAAAAAAATTTCGAAAGAGTACCTAAGGAGAATATTAACGATATTTCAAACAATATCAAATGGGTAAAACTTTAATATAAAGAACAAAGACGTTGACAATATCAGTAGTGAGGCACATAAGAACCTTCCTAGAATGGGAGGAAGGACGTGTAGGCGATTACTCGTCTCTACACTCTAGGGATTACGTCGACAAACTATATCCAGCAAAATATTTAAAAAAAAACAACTCACCAACATCGATGTCAGCGAGAATATTATGCATAAGGATATTGATGGACAAATTATATTAGATACAACGGTTCTTGTAGGATCAGTGAGGATACATTAAGTCGAGCTTAATCCTTACCACATTAGTGACCGTCTGGGAATTTTCAAACGTCGTATGCAGAGCAACAACATTGTTCTGTAGCCGTCTCGGCCCATGCTCTGTAGCCGATTACAAGAACATCTTTCCAAACTAGAAACCGACTCTACTGGCGTACTTACGGACACATTCTTCCTTGGAAAATACACGATAGTGAGCTCTTTTTAGTGCCGCCATTCTCATAGTATCAAGTGGCTGAGATCATCACTATCAGCACACCCCAAGGTTGACTCTGTCAAGAGGGAGAAGAGGATTTATGTAAGGAACTGTAACCTTAGAGAAAAGACTGAAAAATACTTTGATGACTAAATGATTATGCTATGAATTCATATGAATAAAACATCTTGTCAAAGATAATTCTCGAACTCTGGCATCAAACTATTATTTTCACTTTTCTTAAAAATTATTCAAATAATTATTCATTAAAATTGTGAATGCGACATCTTTGTTATTTTAATTTGGTTTACTTTTTCCTTTCGAAATGGTTTAGACCGGTTCCATAAAAATTAAAAACAAAAAACAAAAAAACCGACTAATTATCAGAAATTCTCTAATAATATTATTTCTAATTCCAGATTAGGGACCATAGTCACTCGGCTTAGGGATTGACGAAAAGCCTCAATAATTTGGATAATCCTTTTAATTCCCATACTCCAGACGCACATCTGCTGATACAACACCTCATTCCAACGATCCACTTCTCCCATTGGTTAAAGCAACTACGACATCTTCTGACAGTAATCTCATTACAGTGACGACTTAACCGACTTAGCACTAATTGTCTTCTTGAACAGTTCTTTCCTCCACTAATCTTTCTGATATTCTTTTTTTCATTCTCCATCATTTCAACGGGCTCTGTTCAGAAATTATCCAACAATTTTGAATATCTTGGAAACCACTTGCGTGGTTTTGATTTAGCATAGGAAAAAATCACACGGACTCAGATGGTTGCTTTTCGGAGCCAAATATGGAGCTTTACTGTTCAGAAAGTGTCCAACCATTTGAACGTCTCGGGAATCATCTACACAATCCTGATATAACTTGGTGACCCATAAGATTTGACATTACTGAGCTTGCATGATAAGACACTCTCCTCTTGGGTTTCCCAATAGGGAGTGAGACACCATTGATTGCAATGTGTGATTATCGCATTCAAAATGACTGAGTTTTCCCATCCTTCATGTATAGTACAGGGTATTTTGGGAAAATATTAAATCACTCAGGTATGTTAGAAGAATACAACCAGACAGCTGATGGAGATCCCGGAAAATTTCCCTAAGTAAGTTACTTGGTCGTTAATACCAAATGGCTGACTACCTACTGGACAGACATTGCACATGTATAAAGAGTGGTGGAAGGAAATATTTGGACACTAGTTTGATATTTACATTCTGTATAAGTATACGTAGTTGATGAAATCAGTATTTCACAAGCATATAATGCAGAATGTAATATAAACAAACGGACTACGTGGAAGAAGTATTTGGGCTCATTGGTTTTGTATTTTGATACTCAGGTGCATAGCCCTTGTTCGGGATTATTGGCCACAGAGCTTCTTTACAACCCCCTCACAAGCCTTCCGTAACATTCTAATATAAACTTGGCCAACATTTCCTTGCAAACCTCCATATCATTAATATTTCTTAGGTCTCTGATGAATTCGATCTCTCAACAAGTTTACAACTGGATCCAAGTCGAGGAGATTAGATTAGGCCACTGAAACAACTCTATATTGTTCTGAACAAAGCATCCACATCTTACTTCAGCTGTATGCTTTGTGTCATCATCTTGTTGAAAGATCCACAACCCACTCAAGCTCTGTCTGCTGCACCGAAAAAATAAAGAACAAAATAGCTTCATACATCACTTCATTCGTGGTTCCTCCAATCACGTGAAATGCTCGTATACAATGGAAAGAGAAAAATTCCCAAACCATAATACCGCAATCTTCCGTGCATTATTGCTGGGATAGTCTTTTTCAATCCTAGATGCATCCATATTTTCTCTATACGTGATGAACTGAGATGTGGCGAAAATGTTCACTTTTGTTTTTTGTTTTTCGACCAATGAACGTCCTTCCAAAAAATAACACGGTTACTCTGAATGCTAACGAATGAACTTTATCCAAAAATCCCTGTGCCTTATATTCAACCGAATTGTTTTCTGTGGGGTGCACAATTTTGAACGATTCCTATACTGTTTATTTTCTAAATGTTATTTCAGTACCCGATGCCCATCTCTCCTTATATCATCTTGTATCACCTTTTGACTTACCATGGGATTGGCTTTGACTTTTATTTTCAGAGTTGTTCGTGGAGAAGTTTTCGGCTGGGACCAGTTTTTGTCGTGCATCTCCTTCCACTTCAGAATAATCGATCCAAAGGTACTGACAAAGAAATAAGATATCTCAACAATGGCCCTGTAGTTCGAAACCCCATTATATTGACTATTTACGTCATTCTGTTCTTAGTTTGAGAGTCTATTCACTCTAACCATGACAGCCTCGTTGCAAAAACGTGGGGTCATGATTCATGATTGTGATGGCATCATATCCCAGTGAAATAGCGCAAAAACTTACCAAAAGTTCTCATGCAGGTGCAAATAGACTTAAACCTGCATATAACTTTAAAAAACCCATTTCAATTATAAATATTTAATAGTGTTCAAATACTTTTTCTAACCAGCACTTTATTTATACTTTATTCTGAATCGTATGTTTCTTGGTAATTGTTAATCTTATATTAAAACAAAATACACCACCCGTGTAAACTAGAAGTATATGTAAGCATCGGAGGTATATTGAATAAATAATTTGCAAGTATCCAAACACTTCTACCCTTCTTCCGCTGTAATAGTATTGAGAAATAATGAAAAATAGAAAAGAAGAGGGAGAAAACAACAATAGAGTCTATACAAAGGGTTTAAAAGTTGCATAATGATAATTTGCACTTTGGCCAAAACAGATAAGTTCTCTATTGAATAATGTTCAGTGTTCATGCCAGAGATCAGTGTGCTGGTTTTATGGCCCTAAAAGTGCACAGATGTGACGTTGAAGAAGATAAGAACAAAAAATAGATCCAAATAAAAAAGCACAAAATGTTCACATGAACAGGAATTGGATGATCTTATTAGCATCAAAAGTGAAGACTTATCAACAGATCTCTTTTGCCATAACACTGGGATGATTCAACAGTTTTATTAATGGAAATCGATCGCTGAGCCACCTGCAGATATGTATCAATCATCCGTCCATACCAACACAACCATACGTTTATATATATATATATATATATATATATATATATATATATATATATATATATATGTATGTATGTATATATATATATATATATTTATATGTGTATATATATATATATATGTGTGTGTTTGTGCGTGTGTGTGTGTGTGTGTGTGTGTGTGTGCACGCGCGTATGAAAAAACAGCTAAGCAGTTTTGTTTTAGTTATGTAAAGTTTAGTAAGAGCTATAACAAAAAACGTTTGGCTCTCCTTTTTTCACATTTTTAACAAATTTGATAACCTTTAAAGCCGGATCATGCAATATATTTTCACACACACACACGCACACACACAAGCACACACATACGCATACATACACATATTTCTAAACATACGGCTAAATATGTATTTAAACACACACACACACACACACATATATATATATATATGTAAATGTGTGTGTGTGTGTGTAAGTGAGTGGTATGGGTATGTACATATTCATACACAAGCACTGGCACCTTTACACACACACACAGAGTCATATATATATATATATATATATATATATATATATATATATATATATAGGTGTGTATGTGAGTGTGCCTTATCAGACATATTATTGGAGACATATGTTGTAAATAAAACACTATTATCAGAGAATAAAAAGGTTCTGGTACACTGTGCTATGCTCCATGTGTTGTTCCGTAATATCTGGCTCCTGACCTGCAGATACATCCCAAACTAACCCCATGCAATGGCTACCCAGGAAAGATAACATTGATTACTTGATAAGAACTCGGGTTCCTCTTGACTCTCGATTGAAAGAAAAAATAGTGGTTATCAGGGTGAGCAGAAGTTTTTTTGAAGGGGAGGGATCTACCAGATGTATCATAATTCAAATTAAAACCTACGATAAATGAATATTTATCTATCTGTACGTTTAGACAGATATATAGATAGATGGCAAATGTTATGGATGGATTGATTACCTAAGTTTAATTTGGTATTAATGAAAAAAATGAAAAAACAGATGTAAAGAATGAGGTGCAGATGTATTGCCTCATGCTATTCTTTTAATTTGGAAGGATTTTACGTGCTTCGAAAATCAGCATTTTGTGTCTTTTATTTAATTCGAACTCGAGCAACCCCTTTAGCCGGGAAAATGCACAACTAAGACAGTCACTCACGAGACCCAATCAAAATACCCATTCACCATGACCATCTTGAGAAACGGTTGCATGTCTCTGATGTAACTTGGCAAACAATTGGTGAAAATCTTACAAAATCTTATACATATATATAAACTGACTAGAAAGAATATTCATCCAGTTAATAGAAAAATACTTCCCACTGAGCAACCCTCTGAGTAATAGTTTTGACATAAACAAACTGAAACTCAGCTTTTGTTGTGCAGAAAATTCTAATAATCCTATTACAAAACATAATAAGACTTTGTAAAATATAACTTGCTTCCCTGCGTTTTATATTTGATTTTTTTTCTGCGTTCAGAACCAAAAACAAAATCAATCTGTATTGGTAATACACACGCATTCACTGACAACGGATTACAATTGACGTAATGATTGAATGTTTGAATTGAAAATTAAATGCACTTTTGATCATTTGAGAAAGTATAGAATAATTTTATATGGAGAATACAGTACAAATCTAGTGATACTCACGGGGCATTGTCTGGCTCAAGGCTACAAATATGGGGCAGCTAATGAGGATCAACATCATTATGTTAGTAATTGTCTGCCAGACTGGTTTCCTGGTCATTACTCCGAAAATGCCTGCCGGAAAATTTCTAACTGTCCGGAAAGATTCTGCGACAGAAATTATCTTGTGACTAGACCTACGACAAAATTCTACTAATCAAAATAATCTGCTTTATTTGATGATACAGCCTTAATTTGAATGCTGACCCCAGAGATTGGGATATTAATTTCGGAACAGTCATAAACGGAAACTAATTTCAATATAACAACCCCCTGCGTCTATATGTTTATACCAAACGTCCTCTGTGTGTGTGTGTGTGTGTGTGTGTGTGTGTGTGTGTGTGTGTGTGTGTGTGTGTGTGTGTGTGTGTGTGTGTGTGTGTGCTTCTCTCGCATGTCTTATCTTTGATATTTCAGAGAGGTCTATACAAGGTAGATTACTTTCGTCTTTTCGAGAGAGAAAGCCAAATTGCATGCATACTAATTGGATGTGAATTATATGACTCATAAAATCGATCTTTCGGAGTTTCTAGAATCGTAGGAGATGCGCGATATTACGGAAATTTTGCCAGGATTGAAATGGATAGCTTTAATGATAATTTCGATTTCCTAGAACTTGGCCTTAGCCTTTCTTTCTCCTTTCTTTTATTCCATGCATGCATTCATTCTCTCCTTCTTTTTTTCTTCTTTTTCATCATCATGAGCCTGGATTATTTTTCATCTACGCAAACCTCACTATTGAATATATAAAATAATTGGCTTGAATCTCTTTCATAACACCTCAAAGCTCTCCATAGATTTAACCCTTTCAATGGCTCGGTATATATTGTTGGTCATAGCACTGCAAATCAGTTGATACTTTGTAAGGTCTTTATCCATTCCTTTTTCAGATTTTACTTTATTTTATCCTCCTTTATTTATTTTGGTCTTCATTTTCCGATCTCCGGTGGTGAAAATCATTCTTTTCTTCAAAATATCCTGCTTGTGGTGTGAATAAACATTGAAATACGTGTCAATTCGAACACTTGTAACACTGTTAACCAAATAGTTATTACAAAAAATATCCCAGTGTGTATCATTTATAGAGTATCATAACGTAAGAATGTCTTGTCGTTATGTATATGATTTAAGTCTTAAAAAGACATGAAGGGTTTCTTTTTTTACTTCTTCAAATTTCTTATACTCGTTATTTTATTCTCTAGCCGACAGAAGGACTCATGTATAAAGCTGGATTAAGACCTTCAAGGGCCTCTATCACTTGGAAGATCATGGAGCCTCCATATATATATATATATATATATATATATATATATATATATATATATATTGAAAATAAAAACAATATTAAACCGTAGAATGAAATTGTATCTTTAAAAATGAAGCGATGCGTATAGTAAGATTAATTTACAGTAAACGCTAGAGCACCAATATTACATTGTAAGAAATGTGACACTAGGTTAAGAATACAAAGACGACCATAAATACAGTAAAAAGACAACCATTTAGTATTACTACATGAGAACTTGATACTAATAAACGTGGAGGAGTTCATTATAAAAGATCAACAGAATATATAGTGAGCAAAATTTACCGTAGCAAACACAGCGTGCACACTTTTATTTCCATTTCTTGAAAACATTGTTAAGAGGGCGAAAATTCATGTACAAAGTACATGGCCCCGTAAAATAGAGCGCAGTGGACCAGCTGTTCCACTCGATGCCCTAAGCATTTGCTTATTTTTCTCAATGAACAATCAAGGGCAGTACACCTGAATATAAGACAATGGTCTACAAGCATATTTCGGAGTGCTGACGCGCACTCATCCATAATTGTTCTAATCCACTTCAGTGTTCGTTCCCCTAGTTATAATACCAGTGCGTTGGAACGCTTTCTAAATATACCAGTGCACATAGTGTACGCTTGGATTTAAAGAAATTGAGTGTAATAGAAAGAAAGAAGAAAAATGAATCAGTAGGAAATCTCTTCTGAACGAGTGAGCAGACGGTTTATCATTCAACATTAGAAAATCAGGTGTTGTGCGTGAGTTGGTTTCGCAAAAACACTCCTAGTTTTAATGGCGCAGCTGGGTTCCCAACTGCGACTAATATATATATATATATATATATATATATATATATATATATATATATATATATATATATATATATATATATATATATTCAAAATGGAAAAATAAACAAGTCCAAGTTGTGGAATGGAAATAAATGATTCACTTTTTTTTGTGAAAACACAGCTTGTACGGTTTGCACTCTCCAATATTTTCCAGCTGACATTTCACGCTGATTTGTCAACGACGTTTCCATGACGTCAGAAGCATCAGAAGAATTACAAAACATGTTGATTGGTCTAAATAGGGAAAGCGAAGTATTAGGCTCGAAGATGAACGGAATGAAGACAGGGTCACCGATGAAGAATCCAAGACGTAGTATTGTTTAGTATCCTGGCTAAAAAGTATCTTGTTTGATATTTTCATTGCTACATTCAGCGTTTACCGTTTGTTATTTGTTGTATGTTTTGTCGGTTGCAAATAATGTTCAAATGACATCAAGGCGATTTCCCATCTTACACCGAATTGTTCAAGATAAAAAGCGGCGAAAGCAAATGTTTAGCATTCGTTTTGCTGCGAGTCGTTATAGAGCAAGCAGATTCTCTCTCTCTCTCTCTCTCTCTCTCTCTCTCTCTCTCTCCCTGTCTCCTTGACCAAAGTCTTCTGTACGTCCAACCACCCAAACTTCTGATGACTCAGCCTAACATACAATCATCACAGTTCTTCCATCCGAATAACTTGAAAAAAATTCTCTACCTATAAATTAATGACCTTTTACTTTTTTGCTTCGCCATATCAACTTTTGGAGATTTTTTTCACCGGACTGCTCCACATTCAGATACCAGTGGAAACCTGTAATACAACCCTCAGTGTAACGTTTTTAACACAGAATATTTTTACCGTATTTCACAGTGTATAATCCGTACCTCTGATTGAAATTCAATTTCTAATGATACCATGTATACAATTATGTATACAAATTTAATCATGTCTCCGTAGCTAATATGCACCTGATGTTTTGTAGATCAATTTTTATACATGATGAATACGTTAATTTGACACAAGGGCAGATATTTAACGAGTATCGAACTTTTACTCAGTTGCAATGAGACCAGCTTGCTAACCCCTAAACCACAACGAGATGCCAACCATTACAGGAAATTTCTAGCATATTTTAAACAATTGTTGCTCAAAAACTGTGCTCAGTCATTTAATTCTTGTTATTTATAAATTACAGTCAACTATTTCCCCCTCTCCAACTCGCCGTCAGGTCGACATTTTAATTACAGCGTCAATATCGATAACATTTTAATTACCAACTCGTTCCTTATCAATATTGCAATAAAAAACGAAAGAAAATGTGCACTTCTAATCCCGCACTTGATTTTATTGATTATAATTATTGTAATATCGATTTCGTAAAGTACAATAGAATATGAAATAAAGAAATTAGTAACTTCCTAAGAGCAAAAAAACAAAACAACAAAAAAAGACTAATAATTACCGAGAGGCCTACTTCTTCTTCAAAGTTAAACGCAGAGTTTACATCATGTTTGCTTTCCCGTATGTTTGATTATATTTTTAATATCTTTCTTTGAAACTATTTTTAAATATATTTATACATGTTATTAGCTGTACCTTTATTCTTCAGAGAAAAGGAAAAAAAGAGTGTTTCTTCGGCGGAATAATTCCCGTATAAAATACATTTATCAGAGAGTTTTCTAATTTATATACATTTTTTAAAAATTTATCCTCTTTAGAGATTGGTTTGTCGTGATTAAAATGTTGTTTAGTAGATTTTTGCAGAATTCAAACGTCTCTTCGTTATCAAAGTGACGCGATTACATTTAGTTCAACTAGAACTACTTCGAAAGCAGACAAATTGAATACTGCAAAATCTATCTTTTTTTTATTTTATTCATTCCTTTAAAATGAAATTAAACAGGTTAGGTTAGTCACTCAATAGAAACTGTCATTCGACCAATGAATTTCGGCAACATACTGTGTTGAGGAAGATAAATAAAAAAAATTGAAAAAAAGGGATGATCAATGAATAAGTAACTACTCTCGCCTTTAGGGGGCAGTTAACACTAAAAATATTTTAACATTTGAAAAAACAGGTAAACACAAACCAAGGGATCAATCCTCCCCACACACACTAAAAATCACCTTCGGGGTGGGGGTTATACGGAAAAAATCATTTTCAGAATTTATAAGTAGTGGATGTTTTATTTTTCAGAGGCTGACAAAACACAAGGTGGAGAGATGACTTGAAAAATTCAGGAAATACTGGCTCCATGATGCCCATGATAGGGAATTGTGGCAAATCCTGGGGAAGGTGTATGTCCAACGACGGCCGTCAAAAGACTGATGATGATGATGATAATGATGATGATGATGATGATGATGATGGTGATGATGATGATGATGATGATAGTTACACTGGTGCAGCCTGAACGTAGAATGCACACATATCCAACCAGCAACAAAGTCAGCCAGACTAACTTAAAAGCTGAAGAAACTTATGTTGACAGTTTTCGATAACAGTTTCCAATGAACAAAATTCAATTTGAGATAATTGATAAAATTGTGAAGATGTTTCACGTGTGTATATGCAACTGTAGGTAAGCAATTGCTATTAGAAACCGTCAGGCAAAATTGTTACCTACCAAAACTGTCTAAATAGATTTTCTTCAGTTTTTAAATGATTCTCTCTCTCTCTCTTTCCCCCTCTCTATCTCTCCCCATTTTCTCCCCCCCTTCTCCCTCTCTATCTCTCTGTCTCTCTCTCTCTCTCTCTCTATCTATCTATCTATCTATCTATCTATCTATCTATCTATCTATGCGGTACTACGCATACAGACTGCACCCATGGAGCTAGAAAAACATATATTTACTCATTATTATGTAAAGGAAAAATATTCTTTTTTGACCCCTAAGGTGTTCAGGGGGGTTCAATTTATAATGTGAGTTTTTTTCTGAATTGGTCCTTCAGTTTATGTCCGACAGCATTCAAAATTGTTATTAGAAAACTCGTACTTTTTTAAGCGATCACTGTTCAACAAGGGGCGACAAAAGTAACTTGTTCGCTGATCCCCCTTTTTTCCAATCTTCAATCGATGGCCCGCAACATAGCATGCTGCTGGGGCACGTTTCGGATGGCTTTGATTTTGGATTAAGGAAATAAAGAAGGACCAACTTACAATAACCACGGACAATGTTATCAAACGGTTATTGTTACTAAAATCAGTCGGCCCGAAACACTTTAATCTAAATGATCACAATGTGTGGATTCCTCATATATCTTCCTCTGAATATCATCAGCCAGTTATCGTTATCTTGATATAACTGTCCTAAAGTAATCACAATTTCCAAATCCATCTTTTGTAGTCTATGAGATTTTAAGCAAAATACTAGAGAATTTAAAATCCAAATGAAATCTAGTTTCTAGTTTTTAAGAACAAAATTTTGCTTTCTACATTTTGATATATGGTATGACCATATTTTTTTTCTTTTATAATTTTAAATATTACCATCATATTTATTTAGTAATTAGTTAGTAATGCAATCAAAGCTCAAATATTTGAGAAATTTCAGGTTTGGAAATCTACCTATATCGATTCCAAGACATATTTCAAATTTAATTCTCATGTTTGTTGATTTTGAGTTGAGATTTGCCTGCTCTCTTACAATTGTTTCACATTCATCTTTAATTTAACTGTTTCACAACCAATGAGCATACTAATATCTATTGGAGTAATGTCATTAGTAATTTCACAGTCTTGTCTGCATTCGGGAGTCGCGATCTGACGATTAAAAAAAATGATTTAATTTTCCATGATCTAAAAAAATAAGCTTTTTTTTTACTGGAGTGGTAAAAGAAGAGATAAAGAAAAGAGAGAGGAAGTGGCTCAATGGTTATCGGCATAGAAAACGCATCAGTGAACTGATTCGACTTTCAGCCGTTCACTTCTCACTAATTCCCCTGGGGAAGGCATGGATCTACCTTTCCCCAAGTTATTGGAAGAAGAGCAAAGCGAATATGGCTGTTTGGTGAGGAATCGTACCATCACCCTGACCCTGTAGAAGCATACTATCACAACAGAAACAGCAGACACAAATCTCCATCGTAGCTCGTTTAAGAAGTTAAACAAGAACCATAAGGGAAACGGTGCACCCACCCATCTCTGGTAGCAGAAGAAGAAAGAGCAATTGAATCTCATACATGTAAAATAATGCAATATTGAAATATCTAACTAGTAATATTTTTCTAGAATGCGTAAATGGCTTAAGTGGTGCGTTTTCGGGTCATTTTTGTCATATTTTGAATTCGAAAATACGGACTTTGTATACTTTGTTTTGACATCACAGCAACTGGTAAAAATATGATAAGAATAGATTTTATTTTAATGACGTTATATATCTTTATATAGAAACTCGTCCTTCCTTCTTTTTTCTGCTGTTTAACAACTGGAACCGACTGACAGATAGATCGACTGTCCAACAGATCGAGAAAACGTTTCATTGAAATGCGTGGACACATCTAAAAACTACTGCCCAATATGCCTTGTCACACGGAAGGACCTATTAATAGTAGTATTAGTATCAGCATCACCATTAAATACTTTCTCCTCGAGGTAGAGCACTTAACCTACATCTAAGCCCACACAAACTTTTGATTCTTCCGGTATTTTGTCTATCACACAAGAATACAGTAAAGGTAACCTCTAATCAATAAATCTTGGTTATTGTCCAGAAGTACGCTACTGGTTACTACCTACGTTTTTTTTTATATATGTTTTCAGTCCAAAATTTCATGCTTTCAAACAATTTTGGTTGAATGATAATGATGATGATTACAGCAATTTGTGGTGATGTTTTGTAACACAAAATATAGAAAAAAGATTTATGAATATCGTTGGCATCTGAAATAAAGCATTTTTTAGCAAACTAATTTAGCCGATCTACCAGTAGGTATAAAGTTCATTCAGAGTCTGACACCTTTTATAAATACGTTAGACTTGGTATCTCAGAGTACTACCTTCTCTTCTGGGATTGCTTGGACATATGTCATTCGCAGAGAGAACCCGTTGGAGGGATGAAACAAAGCGAAAACGGATCGGAGATAATGGATAGGGTTCGAATGAAGAATCACCCTTGGATGGCAAGCCTCTGGCAGAGCAAGCTCAACTTTCGATAAACCAGATGATCCCAATAATCCTGAAAAAAAAAGAGTATGCAACCAATGCATTCTCCCGATAGTCACCTATGGAGCTGAAGCATAGAACCTAACCAAGAGACAAACCTACAAACTGAGATGTATGCAGCGTGTGCATGAGGGAATCATGCTCAACTTTACATGGAGAGATCACAAGACAGCACAGTATATAGAGAAGAAAACAGCTGTCCGTGACATCATAGAAGCTATTAAAAAACCTCAAATGGCAATGGGCAGGGGCCATGTTGCAAGAATGAAAGACAACCGATGGACATCACGTCTCACAACATAGATTGCCAGAGATCACATGAGAAACCGAGGCCGACAGAACACAAGATTGAATGATGAATTAGACAGAATCAGTTAATACTGGCTCCTCAACGACCATAATAGAGTATTGTGGCGAATCCTGGTGAAGGTCTATGTCCAACGACGGATGTTAAAAGACAGATGATAGTGATGACGTCAGCGAGTCATCTATCTATCTATCTATCTACCTGCATGTGTGCTTTTATGGTGTATTTATGCACGATTGTGTGAATGTAAATACAGAAAGGTGGATTCAAATTTGTGGTATCAGTAAACAGTCGAAAGGTGAGTGGTGAATTATTCATATTTTGTTGCCTTACAATACCAATTTCTCATTAACAGGGCCGTTTTGCTTGGCCAACTGCAGCTTTGCTCGTTCAAAGACACTCCTTCCTGCCTTCTGTTACTCTGAGGATGAATCATTTGGTTGGGTGTTTACCTCTCGGCATCAAACAGATTAATAAAAGTGACCAGCGTCTTTTGAAGAGACACCGATGGTAAAAAAAACCCCTCAAAAACCTACATAAAAAGACAAACATGTGTGTATATTATGCAAGCTTGCTGGTGAATTCTGAGACAGATATTGAAGAGGAATGTTCTACCACAGCTGTTGCAAGGGAATACTCAAGAGGCATTTTTATGAAGCAAAGAATCCCTTTGACTTCAAAATCCTTGTTGAATGCCAAACAAAACAAAACAGAGCAATTGTAACCCGAACAACGTAATATATGAAACAACTGTAAACACCATTGAAGGTAGAGATGATTGAAATTTCTATAAAAGGGCTTCGAATACTAGTTTCAAAAACAGATTCAAGAACCACGAAAAAAGGATACCAAAACTGCACAGCATTGTCCAAATAGGTGTGGAATCTGGTAATAACAAAAGAAAGATACTCATAGTAAAATCTTTTTCAAGACCACAACAACATGCAAAAAAATATCATTTGAAATGCCTGTTATGTCTAGAAAAAAAACTACACATGATAAAATCCACTGAAGAAAAATCTTTACTAAACAGAAAACGAACGAATAGTAAATTGTTTACTCATGACGAAATTCCAACTAAAAATCTATGACAAAGAACAATGAAGATTCTAATGACTAAATTGATATCACTAATCAAAATACTAACCAAAATATTGAATAAATTAAGAATAAATGAACCGTAATTAAAAAAACTTGTTTTAAAAAATTGAAACAACACCCCAAGAAAATTACGATAATACATCTAATTATGAACAACCAAATAAAATATTTAAATGGGGAAAAACTAAAAAGTAACTCAAAACATCAAAAATAGAATTTTGAAATTATTAATGTATGAGTAAGGCCGTAAAAATCACGAAAACATCAACGCAAAATTTAAATAAATTTGGTTAAACAAACTGAATATTCGAAAAAATAAAAGAAAGAAAAATAAACGAAAATGAAATATATAAAAAGGCAAAACGCTTGACACATAACCAGGTCAGCAAATGAAGGGGAAGTAACTCGGATCTAACTTGGCGAAAATAAAACTAAAATGGGAAAATTCTGGAAGGAAAAAAAATGCAAAAAAATCAGAGTGATTGATTAATCATGGTTCCGCCCGAAGATCGAAGAATGTGAAACAAATTAGTTGTGGAAACCATCAGAGTAATTATCATACCAGCTCTATATTTCATAGAAAATATCTAGCAATATCAGCAAAAAGCATCACCAAACATAATACGTATATATATATATATATATATATATAGAGAGAGAGAGAGAGAGAGAGAGAGAGAGTGAGAGAGAGAGAGAGAGAGGGGGGGAGATAGACAAACGGGGACAGACAGACGGGGACAGACTGACAGACAGACGGAGACACACACACACACTCACACATACACACGTGGACACAGACACACATACGCATACACACACAAACACACACATCTATTATATGAATTTATCAAACGCTACTAAAGCTTTAACATATTTTCCCCGGTTAGCTATGACGTACGATCTTCCGGCTAAATCCAGTTTTTAATGCGACGAATCCTTCGAGGTATGTACTATAATATAAGCAGAAGAGTTTATTTCCCATAGTATTCCCAAAAATTTGACACGCCAGTTTGCATTCATTAGATTGTATTGATATCAACTTAAAAAAAAAAAAGAAAAAGGTCTGTTCAAGTTATGGTTGACGAGTTTCTTTCGTGAGTCTCGGGAGAGTGATCCAAACTTCTACAATAGACCACGCTAGGCTGAGCAAACCGTTTCCAGTTCACCGACATTCCTAACCGATCATCCTTACGTTTGTACTATTTATTTATCCAATTTTTAGGATATTTCTTTTACGTTTACACCTAACTACAAATGAAGACATCTCTCTCTCTCTCTCTCTCACTCTCTGTATGCACATCGATTACTCGACGACTAGTCATTGTGTAAAGCTGATATTCGCCAGGCATATTAGTCAACACACCAAGCAGAACGATGCTGAGTTTGAGGTTTTGGGATCAGCGGTTCTCGAGAAATGTAGCAAAAATGAGTAACACCTCAAAAGTTTCAGATCTTTCTTCATATTTCATACAAATCATCTCCCATGATTTCCGCTCTTTCGAATCATCTAAATCTAGATATGAAGTGTTTAAATTGTAAACACTGACAAGGAGAAACCAAAATACTCCGAAGTCCTATCTTTGTATGACGGACGGGAACTCATGTTACACCGTGATTGAGGAAGAATGTCCAACACAACATAAAGTCAGACCCCTTCCAAACAAGCCCATTTAGAAAGGGCACTGCCGCACATGAACATTTATTTCCATATTGTTATGCAAAATAAAAATTAATACCCTCCAAATCAGCAAGACGGAACCATTGCACCTCATAACCTTGTTTCGTTGATGCAATGTTCATTATCTGAAGACTATCTCAACATTTAGTTCATAATTTGTAGGTTGGCTGATTTGAACATTATAATACGGCCGCTCAATTCATGTTAAAACGATTGTTTGATTTTTTTTGTTAATGTATCGATCTATTACCAGAGTTAGTGCACTTGTGTCGATATTGTTTTCTTGTTTTAAACTGCCAATGCAAATTATATCACCCCGAAAAAGATCTCCAAACATGATAACACGAATTCAACCGAACAAGTTTCGTCTTAAAAAAGACAATGAATTCTTAAATGAATGAATAATTAAATCACATAAAAGCACATGCTCTATTTTGTTGTTTTTATGAGTCTGCTTCGTGATGTATAACTATTTCGTGCAGTTGAAAGAGAATTCGTTGAGTGCATGCATAGAATTTAGTGTATACTTCATTAGAATCATCTACACTACCATTATCCATGGCACAACTGAGACTATTCATTATCTCCTGCATCTGCTCTTCTCTTAACCCTTGCTTGGACTTTTTTTTTGTTCTCCCTTATCTATTCGAATCTTCGTAGCCCACCCAAGACTTTTTAATATAAATTTTATGTAAACGTGGATTATATTGGAATAAAAAAAAATCGTCTCAGCCCCTCAGTGAACGACCAAAGCTTGTTTTCCAACCCCAACTATCCTCTTAATAAACTACCGTTTCTTTTCTTCACCTCTCTTATTTTCTTCTTATTCAATTGATTTCTTTGCCGACCCTTTCTACCTAACCTCTTATTGAACTACCTAACCTTCCACCTATGCTAGCTTAGTTGGAAGGTGTTCATTTCGAGTGATGAATACACAGGCCGCAAATAACAGAATATTAATGACTTCCATTATCCTAATGTATTTTCTATTGCTGTCGTTTCTTCTTCTTCTTCTCCTCTTCCTCCTCCTCCTCCTCTGTCTTCTTCTTCTTCTTCTTCTTCTTCTTCTTCTTCTTCTTCTTCTTCTTCTTCTTCTTCTTCTTCTTCTTCTATGCTTTTGACTTTGTACACACCAAAAGATACATATCGGAGAAAATAGTCTAGGCATAGAGTACATTAGTTCACTCCGCCTAATAAAATTTTGACAAGAATATACGATAACTGTTTGGAAAGTAAGTACCAATTTTGAATATCTCAGGAACTGGTTGCTACACCGCAATATATCAACGAATTAATGTGGACCTTATTTAGCATGGATGAACGGACATTTTCTGGTTGAGTCACACAGCTTGCAGTGAGATGTCATCGTATGAGTCTGTGTATTACGTGAACATCTCATTCACAATGACCGAGCGACATCATTTCACCAGGGTGTGGTGGATATTGAGGAGAATACGAAGAAGCAGAAGATGGTGATCTCGAAAGAGGTCAACAGGAAGCAAAGATAAGTGTGCGCTGATAAATGTGCGTGTATATATATATATATATATATATATATATATATATGTATATATATATATATAATGCTCTTTCAACCCTGGAATGGAGAACTCTGGTAGATGGAAAATTTTGCTTAAGTGAATATATCGCTAAAATCCGGTCCTAGTGACCGTCCAGTTCTGCGTAGTGCATCTGCCTCTGGGTCTGAAGCGAAGGTTTGAACCCTATCTGGTGGTACTGGAAGAGATATTGAGTCTATAACGACACAGAAGAGTTGAAATACAACAAAACAGCAGTCTGTTGATTGCACAGTAATTAATATATATATATATGTGTGTGTGTGTGTGTGTGTGTGTGTGTGTGTGTGTGTGTTACTCAGTTATATATGTTCTGACAAAATGATTACAAATTACCTTATACTGTCTATAAATGCTCTTTTGAAAAGATCACCCGTTATTACACATAAAAAAGAACAAACATTTAACGAAAATGGGATAGCTGCAGGAATCCAATTTACTACTGATAGGATAGCCGCTTCAAACTGGTATTGCTCTGAACATTGAGCTAACAGCGGTTATTTTGTTTTATTTTCTTTGATTGTTTATGCTAATTGCGTTGTGTACGTTCAATGCTGATAACGGGTGGTCATTTTACATAAAAATGTCTGTATGATATAACACAATATATATATATATATATATATATATATATATATATATATATATATATATATATATATATATATATATATATCTTTCGGCAGTTCTACCTACCATTTTCAATATCAGCGTGGAGTTGCACTGTTCAGAGTCGTGGTATTTTGTTTGACAATATTGAACGGGACAAGCTAGTATCCCTCACATTGGCTACAGCTTCAGTCTCCCCTGTCCGGTTTTTTGCATATCATATTTCTCTTGTCCCGGCTTGTGATGTATGATTGAATTGACTGACTTCACCATTTTCGCTATCGACACCTGGTTTTATTTAGCAGTCACTCATCTAGGTGCTGGCCCAGCTTGACGTTGCTCATCAACGGTGATTGACTAAAGATCCTGTATTCCACTATCAAGCCGATCTTCACGTCTACACTATTTTTGTTTGTTAACTCTTGTTTCGGGGTCGACGAAATTATACCGAGTGTTCAACGTGATATGCTAATCTTATGCCACTACAAACATATAACAGATAGGTAATACTTCAGTGACGTACACTTTAATAACGATAAAGAGCGTTTCTATAGTTCGATAGTAACGAATTGCAGCCTGAGGAGTTATAGTACAAAAAAAGAAACGGAATGGATGCGGGGATTGGAGGGATGGAGGGACGAGTACAATTTTGTCTTCTCTTTAGAAATGTGTGAGCGGGGACTTTTGTATAACAAAGGAACCCATTTTGGAATTCCGCCAAACAAAAAAAAAAAAAAAAAATCCTGCCACCGGAACTGCTTTGAGACTCTGCAACATCGTATTTGGCACAGTGAAGCATCAAAGAGATATTAGTACAATCAAAGTTAAATAGAAAAACGATCGAGACGCAGCGGCCATTTTGCTTGATTCTGTTTCGTTTCCGGCGGAAGTAGCAATCATTATGACTGTTTGCAACTCTCTTTGCAAATGCCTGTTAGCCCGTTCGTGTCATTTCGTTGCTGCTTTTCTCTGAATTCGTGTCAAGACCTGCGCAGATTATTGAACGTGTCTTTATTCACTCGGACGTGATAGCGCTAAGCATTTATGTGGCTTCAGTATACCTCCATTAGGTGGTGCTTGTAGTCATTCAATAGTTTATCATTATAATAATTCACTTCTCCATAACAGAAATGGTTTCTAAATTATACATGAATACCTGGAACGTATTAGGTTGTATTTATGCAAGATATTTTCCTATTTGTAATCAAATAGGTGTATACTTCTGTCTTATGTCTATATTGTACATATATATATATATATATATATATATATATATATATATATATATATATATATATATATATATATATATATATACATATATATATATATATATATATATATATATATATATATATATATATATATTTCTTTGTCTGTCTATCAATTTATATATCAATCCATTTTTCTCTTGTTTCCTCCCCAATATATTTTTCTTATCACCAGAAGACACACATACACATGCATACACACACACACACACACACACACACACACACATATATATATACATATATATATATATATATATATATATATATATATATATATATATTTATATATATATATATATATATATATATATATATATATAAATTGTATGGTTGTAATGCAATTCGTGAAAATATCTACAAGGTTCCCGAGTTGTTCGAGCAGTTTCTTCAATTTTTCTTCCTTTGAGATTTAATGGTTCTCTATATATATGTGTGCAAACTTTTTTTCACATACTCATATACATATACATATAAGAATATATACTTTGGCAGCAAATTTCCTTGAAAACGTCTTCCATTAAAAATGACAGACAAAAAGCATCTTCGTATCTTTTTGTGATCTTTTCTCGTTCGGGGTACAAATAGAAAATCTTTGGTTTCAATGAATAGCATTGTATCTCGTCTGATGATATTATCACTATTCAATTTTTACCGTTAAATCCGGTATTTGCAGTTTTTGATGAGTCAAAAGTTTTTTATTGGTCGCTAATGTTGTTCCAGTGACGACTTCTGGTGGTGAGTGAGCATCAAAGAATATTTTCTTTTCATTTTAAAGAATTATTATTAAATGTATTCCAAGAGTTTAGAGGAGCTATTATCAAGTATATTAGAATAATCAATCATTCAATTAATAAAAAAATGATCAAATCAACGAATTAATAATTGAATTCATTTAATATAGTTGTACATTGACTAAAGAGTATATTGTTAGGTTTCTTGACTATATCATATTGTATCGTATTAATACAGTTAATCTAATATAGTATCTGGATATTATCTATAAGCATTTTGCGAATGGGAGTGTTATCGTTCACTGATTTGTGTGTGTTTTTATCACACTTTGAACTGAGATGGCAAGTTAAGCGCTGTCATGATGTTGTTCTTGTATGTCCTAAATGCGAACTTGGTAGATGTTTATGATAGGGAACACGATCCCCCAGAACGCAAGTGAACTCATAAATGACATTAGCTGGTCTATTTTGGGACTTCTTGCAACAGAGTTTGTTTGTGATAATCAAGTGTGACGGCTTAAATCTTTTATGATAAATTTTGATATCATTTGTTTGTCCTTTCCAAATGGCGATGTGTATTGTTTTGTGATACTTCCGATTACTCATCTTATTTAATTTATTTGAAATCGTGGTACATTTGGTTACAATGAAATAAATACGTTATATTTTATTATGTTTCTAGTCATTAAGGTTTATAGTTTTGCTGTCGAACTTTATAAGACCTAATTCGATTTGGATGCCGACAATATGATGAGAAAAAACATTCTTTATAGGTGTTTGTTTCATATTGTCCAGTTCTTTATAAAATGAATTACAGGAAGATTGAATTTGTTCCGTTAATCAGATTTTCATGACTGCTATTTTGTATCTGTAAGGCCGTTTACTATCGTAGTGGAAGTTGCTAGAGATTTTACTCGTGTTTTGTTTTGTGTGTACTGAAGAGATAAAGCATTACTGAGATATATTCTCCGTGAATGTCAACATTTCACGCCTAGCGTACTTTTCTGCAACCGGCAATATATTTTGTTCTTGTAATTATGGAAGAAAAAGCTCATTTCATCTGAATGACGTATCTTTTAATTATCAAATCAGGTTCAATTATATTTTAAAACTAATGATCCCAACAAATAATTACCATGTATGTATGCATGTATATATCCTTACAATTCTTGTTTTTATATATTAACAGCTCTATTTATTTACTTTAAACTGTGTTTAGATACCATCACAAACAGATGATTTTACTTTTTTCTTCTTGTATTTTTACAGATTGAGAAAAACGTTATGAACTATTTATACACACACACACACACACACACACACACATATATATATGTGTGTGTGTGTATGTGTGTGTAAAACGCTCCCATATTCAAGGTTGAACTCTCTCTAAGTGAGGTAACTCGTCCATTGTAAGCTAATGCAATGCTCTTCCAACATCTAATGGAGCACTCTGGTGGATGAGGAATATATACAATAAATAAATATATCACTTATATTCGACCTCACTGACCGTCCAGTTCCATGGAGTAGAGAGAGGATACCAGCCTCCGGGTCTGAAGCTGAGGTCTCGATCCTACCTCTGGGTACTGGGAAGGATAATGTATAGTCTATAGTCACACTGAACACTATAGCCACGAAACAACTGTCAGTGGATGACATTCTACACACACACACACACATATATATATATATATATATATATATATATATATATATATATATATATACACAAAAATCAGTTTCTTGATAATGACCGATAATGGTCGAAAAATCTAGAGCCATCAACTTTGGAACAACAAAAAAAACTTTTGATGACAAAAACAAAGTGTTTGTACTCAAAATAGAAACATTAACAAAAAAATCAAATAGACTGAGTTATAACTGTTCTTTTTAAATAAATAAATAAATAAATATATATATATATATATATATATATATATATATATATATATATATATATATATATACATATATATAATCGCCCGCAGCCTAATGATGAAAGAGTATTTATTTTACACAAAAGATACGCTTTTAAACATACCTTTTATCCTTTTCAATGTGATTAATTCAATTGTGAATTTTGATGACCTAAATCGGACATCATACAATGAAAATCTCTGATCAGAATTCAGCTAACAGCTTCATTAAATGCCACAGACTTATTGGTCCTGACTTGTATATTGTCAGTGCACTGAGTGTAATGAAATGATATGGAAACAAAACTTGTCAGAGGTCCCAGTAGGAAAATCTCACCTTCGAAGTGTCATCTATGTTGAATATTGATCCTGAGAAATTCCCCTGAAGAAAGGTCGATATTTTCTATTACAAGCCTATTAAGTTCTAGTGTCGATCGAGACAATTGCATTATCAAGAGATGGATAGGAATGTTGTTGCTCTCGGTGATAGATTCTTGACTTGTATTTTATCGACAATCCAAAAATTGAGCCAGTATCAATATGAAGAGTATTCAAGCTCACATGATAATAGCTGTCCGTTAGTATATATACATATATATATATATATATATATATATATATATATATATATATATATATATATATATATATATATATATATATTGATAGACAGGTTGATAAATGTATAGAGATACATACACACACACACACTTGTACAAACACACATAGTATATAGTCTGAAATTCTGATGAAATTCTCATGATATAATCGAATTATCATTCTTATACTTGTTGTTTCATCGGTACGTTTCGATCAATACTTTCTCCACTCTTCGCAAGCGACTGGAATAATAAAGTATTAATAATAACCCACACCCGCTAAAAGTTGAACAGGAAGCCCAGGTTTTTTGCAACATTCAATTTCTATGTATATTTTTCCTCGGAATGCTGTCTTGATGTTGGTTTATTACTTGGATACAATGTTAAAGACATGGTACTCTAAAACAAATGAACTCTCTTCCAAACACTAAGACGGGGTTGGGCTTTGAAGCAATCGATCAGAATGTGCTCATCCTTGTTTTATTTCAGCTATAGTAAATTCTAAGATCCCTATAATTCTATCCCAGGAAATTTTGAATTACGTAATCTTCAATTCGTCATTGATATGCTAAATTGACTTATTAAAGGTCAATGGGTATTTTGCACTACCCGATACAGAAATTCAAGTCAAAACCCCCAGGGAAGTAGGTGAAATTATTAATATCTATCATAGCTCCACGTCAAGAAGCCAAAGCTATCTACATGAATTGGCAGAAGTACTATTACAATACAAGTCAAATTTTTACCTTTTCTGATCTCATTTAATTCATCTCTTCACACGGGATTGATAAAATCATATAATGTCTGCATATGTAAGTGTTTTTTCTTGCTAGCCCTAATCCTATTTTCGCTGGGCTTGTAATATTAGTGGTTACGATTCTCTTTTGAATTGTTCTCAGTGCAACTACGCTCATAAAAATGCATTTACAATGCCAAAGTTATTCACATAAATTCACTGGAGTATCATTTGCATTTGGTCTTTTTTTAGTTTTCTTTTCTGATCTTATTCAATCAATTCACTTCTTATTCAATCGGCAATGTCATCTGAATCTCAAGACGGGCGTCTGAAATTCTGAAATGTTCGGACGAGTGTTCTCATGATTGCCGTTTAGATCACTATGTTCAGGTCTTCTTTAGAACCATGTATCGAGAACAGAGTATAACGAGTTGAACAATTTTATTATTGTTTGGAATTCAAGATGGAATGGAACTTTTACGATGTTATCCAACACAATACATATATATATATATATATATATATATATATATATATATATATATATATATATATATGTTTATTCCATAAAGTGATCGATGCATTGAGCATTAAACATAAACAGTGTGGTAGTTATAAATTGTGAAATAACAGGAGATTTTGTAGGGACTTCTTTTTTCAATACGTTGTTGTAACATCAGGTCTCTGTGATCTGTTTCCTCAGTGAGAATATTCAATTTTCAGAGACAACGTAGTTGGCTTCTGTGTCTGACTGCGTATACAGCTTCAAACACTTGACACTTGAAAACTTTTACAAACATTTTTGTGTCACTCCGGTCTTTTATTTATCAATATCTGTCAATGCAATTCGTGTAGTTTTCTTCAGTATTTTCTCACTGTTTTACAGAAATTTTGTTCTATGGTGAAATGTGTATATTCGCTTTTATTGGGATTATCAGTTATTTATGGTGTAACTGTTTCGGGGATGTTGATCAAATACTGCCCCTTTTCAGCTATGATTTTAATTTATAACCCATGTCAAATATATATATACACACACACACACACACACACACACACACACACACACACATATATATATATATA
>OY735215.1:42824324-42894324 GCA_963457665.1 Thysanoteuthis rhombus
ATTCCGACATTGCAAAATTTATTAAACAATTTCTCCATCTTAAACAATATTCATATAAATCTTGAAGTCTAAAAATATCTTTTTTTTTTATGTGTTGTTGAATGACGTCAAAAACTTAATTTACATGAATTATTGAAGAGAAAAATGTTGACAATAGATGTTGACTGTGACATTAAAAACAGAATAGTTCATAGGAATGTGATGTAAATTAAAACGAAGGTTGAGCAAAACTCATACATACGATTGGCTATGGTTGATTTTCATTTGATTGATTGGAAAAAAAAAATCGTATGAAAGTCGTAAGAAGGCTGATCCAACGAATCCTGTTCTTTCTTTACCCACTTTTCTTTTCTTAGTATAGCATCTGTAAACACATTCCTTCACGACCGTCAGGCAGGCATATCAAAGCTATCTATTTCATCATCTAAGCATGTCCTCTCTTTTTTGCCCCCAACCTCTCATTAAAGGAATTTTTGTCCACTCCCCCGTGACAGTCAGGTAGACCTCTTGTGCACGGATAAATTGTCAGTCTCTGTTTGTGTGTGTGTGTGTGTGTGTGTGTGTGCGTGTGTGTGTGTGTGTGAGCATGCATGCGCGTTCCTGACTCCATTGTGAGGTAATCATTCTATCATTCACGATATTTTTCTCATTCTCACCACCCCAGAAGACACCTCTTAGCAGGTAATGTAATTTTCAAAATGATGACCCCCCCCCCAACCTTCATCAAAGTTTCTTCTTCTTCAAGTGCCTTGCATGTGGATTTGTCAGTAAACTGGAAAGATTCATTGAATTTCAAGATGCAAATTGAATCAGGAGACAGTCTCAATTTCTACATAACACTCAAAATGAATCACGGCAGGTTTTATTAATTGTTAATGCTCTTATTCCGTTCTTGAAAAAGTTTAGAGAATAGTTTTAATAAGGCTAATAGACGCAATTGGCATCTGTTTTTATAAATCTAAGTTAGCGAGAAAGGATTTAATTTACTTACACGGATAGTTTTAATCCAGCAAAATAGATGCCATTGTTTATGCATTTTTTAAATTTCAAATATACTCGTATTTATAGACGGATTGATACGTACGTTTACATTTGAATATAACTGAATATTTGGCCTGTCGTCTTTTACATCATCTTACTTTGATTTATAGAATGATATTCTTACAGTCTATCTGCAGCCATCTATCTATCTATCTTGGTCTCTTCATATCTATGTCGGCCTATTTATATATATATATATATATATATATATATATATATATATATATATATATATATGTGTGTGTGTGTGTGTGTGTGTGTGCGTGTGTGTGTGTGTGTGTCTGTGTGTGTGTGTTTGTGTGTGTGTGTAATTGATCAACAGGAGCCATTATTAGTGAATTGCTAAACAAAGGCCCTTCCCATCATAATCGTGCTAACTTCTGCTGAACTTATCAATTTCATCCCTCTATCTTGTGTTATTTCTTTTCCCACTGTGTTCACTATCTCATAGGCAACAATCAGGTAGTCTTTTGTTGTTTTTCCTTATCCGCAAGTGTCCAGCCCATCTCCACTTTTGGAACTCAATTATTAATATATCCATTTTACTGACCGGCCCTCTGGTCCATGCTGATCCTTTTCTGTCTCTTGGAGATATTCTTAGCATTGCTCCATCCATGACACAAAACAATTCCTTTGTTACGGCTTTGTGAAACTGGTCAGTAATAACAGGATTCTAAATAGCTATCTATTCGTGTTCTATTTCAAAATTTAGGAATTTCTAGCACTATCATCGTAGATGAAGCCACCTTGGGTACAGTGAAGATCTCTCTCTCTCTCTCTCTCTCTCTCTCTCTCTCTTTCTCTCTCTCTCTCTCTACATATATATATGTATGAAATTTGGCTCAACGGTCTTTTTTTTGCAGCAGAGGACATAGGCTGTGTGAACTCTAAAAGGTTTCGCTGTGGCATCCTATCACAAGGTAATTACAATACTCAACAAGATCTTTACTTCTCGTTCAACACAACAGGGGGTTTTTCTTTGAGACACGAACCTGGACTTTTGCTGGGGGATACATCTTTTCAATGCTGAGAAAATATCAGAGGTTGTTCGAAGTCACTGGAGGTAATTTTTGACTATTATTAGCTTATTGGAGCAATTGTCGGCCAAGGCTATGCATAAAAGAAGCTGGAATTTTCCATAGGAGCACATATTTTTATTAAGGTAAATGTAACGTAGACAACTCGTATTTCCCGAAATATGGAAACAATCGGTAAAAATTGTAAAGAAGTACTTTTCTTTGAGACATTTGACCATCAAACGACCTTCAACATAAAAATATACATAACACTTTCATTCCATATATTTTTTTAATATATGCTTTTTTATAATGATTTTCAGGGTGTTCAGGTGAATCATCCATGTATTTCTTATTATTTCACGATAGTTCTACTATAATGAAATATAGCTGGGCTTCCTCGCGTAGCACAGGGAAAAATGAATACTAAATTGACTAAACAGTGAAAAATGTGTTATTGAATATGTTTTTCCTTTCGTAACACGAACCACTGAGCCAAAAAAAAATTCAAATTAGTGTACACATGGTCAATTTGGATGATAGTTTATTAATTTTTCATATGTATATTTCACATATATATTTTATATCGGCACCCCTAGTGGGACTGCATACACTCCCAGGTAGACCCATGCACTGATATTTGTTTTAGTCCAATATACGAAAGAATTTTTTTTTTTTTTTTTTTGCTTCCAGTCTATGATTATTTTCTCCAGTAATTTATAATTTTAGGAAAAAATTAGATTGTGAAAATTTCACAAGGGAGCTTCTATTTGCAATCTTAAACTCGAGTCAATTATTTGCAGGCATGTCTGCCTTGGTTGTGAGCAGGATCCCCCCCCCCAATTTCGCTTATCCTGAAATATTTATATCGCATTCAGGTTTCATAATCATTTTTTCTCCGCTGGCAATAGGGGTTTAAAAATCTCCAAAAAATCAGATTATTATCGCAATTCAATACAAAAATTATCATTACCAATTCATTTTATGAAATATCATATTTATGTAGAATGTCTATGGAGGGAAAAATTTGTGGAAAAATTTTCAAGTCAATCAATTTTAATGTAATGTTCTGAATTCTCTATAGAATATTACTTGATTTCCTGTGTTGTTACATTCAAAGGTTGCCAAGGCAATGCCGGGTATCCCTGCTTATATATATATATATATATATATATATATATATATATATATATATATATATATATGTATATATATATATATATATATATATATATATATATATATATGTATATATATATATATATATATATATAGAGAGAGAGAGAGAGAGAGAGAGAGAGTGAGAGAGAGAGAGAGAGGAGGTACTAGTTGATTCTACGAAGCAAAGAACAAATCAATTGAACAAAACAACATATATACAGTTTTCCCGGCTATCCGGAAGTAGAGCATTACTATAAAAAGCCTTTTGTAGCTGAAATAGTGAGGAGCTTTAGAAGCAATTACCATAAATTTACATGGAAAAAAAATACCCCATGGTTTTTAAAGATGAGTCATCGATGGACGTGTTGGCCTGAGGCACGGGAGAATTTAGTGAAGAAGAGAGAGGAAGTGGGTGTCAGCTGCCTCTATAATGACTTGCTGCTAAAAGCTTCAAGCTATTTTCACATTCTCGGTGTAAAATGAAGTTTGGAGGACCAAGGACTACCTTTATTTCAATTCTATCAGATAACTCGTTTCAATGTATAAATACATGCAGCCGTAAGAAGTCCACTGTGGGAAAAACGCTTTTTCAGTTCCTTCCCGTGATGACAGGATTATGTCTGGTCTTTTCATACTGTGTTTACTGTACCGTTGGCACCAATCAGTTGACCCTTTGTTCCATCTAGAGTCACCCCTTCTTGCCATATGTCCCACCCATCTGCATTATTCTGCTTATTTATATATATAATAGTCTTACAGTCTAATCTTTCCCCAAAGCCCACGCGGATCTTTTCTATCTCGTACATTTATCCTAGCATTGCTCTTCTCATGGAGCTTTGTGTAATTCAAAATCAGTTATATATATATATATATATATATATATATATATATATATATATATATATATATATATATATATATATATATATTGCGTTATATTGTATTGAAACTTATTAGAATTGACCTCCGGTTATTACATGGAGAATGTATCACTTGGCCTAGTCAACGTAAATATAATAGATAATAGAATAATCATAGAAAATATGGCTAAGATAACTGACGCGTTGAAAGGAACAAATGGTGCAGCGTTATATTGAATCCACTACTCTGCCAGTTGCATGTTCGATTCCAGAAGCATTCTATTTACTATGTTTGAGCCAAGGGATATATTTTCCGTAAAGATCATTTCAATTAAGAGTTTCAATTTAATTTAACGCAATTTATGATCAATCTGCCAGATCATACATCCATATCTCAATAACATTGATTTATTGTTCACATTATACATATATATATATATATATATATATATATATATATATATATATATATATATATATATATATATATATATATATATATATATATATATATGTATATATATATTGTTTCTGCCGTTTTTCTTCCCTTACTTCCCTTTTCCTACTGCCCCTATCTTTTTTTGAGGAATATATTACTTTCCTTTATTTTTCTACCAGTTTGATTCATTCTTTTGTTTGTTTTCATCCTTCCTGCCTTTTCCCCCCTCTTCTTTCCTTTCTTTCTTTAGCGTTTCTTTTGTTTCCTTCAATCATTAGATTCGTTTTATTTCCTTTACACTGACCTGTTCACTCTTTTTGTCTTACCCATGCCTTTCTCTGCTCATCTCTTCACCCTTCTCACTTTATTAGAAACCTTCAACTAAAACCGTCACTATAACTGTCAACATAGTTTCTTTTCCGCCTTGAAGTTGGTCTCTCTGGCTCGTAGGCTATGTATGCATGTATGTATGTACGTATACATGTATGTATGTATGCATGTATGCATATACGTATGCATATACGTATGTATGTATGTATGAATGCATGTATATATGAATGTGTATATCACGTGCAGCGAGAGAACTGAAGATTCCAATATTTACTTTTTATCGTTTTAAAAAAAATAGTGAAAGCACCAATTTACAATGTAAGTTTATGTTGAATTGAACACTTTGCATTTGGCAGTATTGACTTTTATTTTCTTTAGTTTTTTTTTTTGTTTTCTTAAATTCAGATTATTTTTCTATTATGACATCATTATGAGCTGGTAAGAAATAATCAGAATGAATTATATTGTTTTTATTCTTTCTTTCTTACTTTTTTTATTCCTTTATTCTTCTTTTTTCGAAAGCAATTGTTTCTTCTTCTCATACCCAAGAAAATGCGAGATAGGTAATTTATTCATTGATCTAAGCCTTTTCAATTTTTTTTTCTAACTGATTACTGTCAACACAGCATGGAGTAAAAAAAAACACAATTTCTATTGAGTGACGAACCAGACCTATCAATTTTCCGTTTCCTTCTCTTTTCTCTCTCTCTCTTAAACCTTCACTCTCATCGTTCTGTCGCTCCCTATTGAGTTCATCTCTTTCTATCGATGTCTTGTTCGAACTTTCAATTTTCCTTCATAAGCTTTTAAACTATTTTTCCTTCCTTTTGTCCCTTTCGGATGTGTCTGCACATCTCTATAAGATATTACTCGGTCGGTCTACCAGCTCAACTTTTGTTAAACAACAGAAATAGGAATGAAGGAAGGAAGGAAATGGTGTAATGTTTTTAAAGGTTTCAATGTTGGTGATAAACGTGATGTAGTTGGAAAATGTACTGTATTAAGAGAAAATCTATTCCGAATATATCTTATCAGCTACTAATGATGTTATCATTAAAAAGGAAGAAATGACAAGAAAAAAAATCACAAAAATATCGTTTCATGGAAAATTATACTTACAGAATATTTCATATCGCAGTATTTCACGAGAATCAAAGTAAATCAACCTGTTACTACCACAACTACTGTTTGCACTACTTCTTTAACTACTACTCCTGATTCTACAACCATGGTTGGTGGACACATCTTTGAACTTATAGTTCTCATTTTTTGATTGCATTTCTCTTCGTATTATTTCTCTCCTCTTTCCTTCTTTTTATTCCTTTTTTTCTTTTTTAAAGTTTTCTTGCTGTTTTTCCTAATTTTTTTCTTATCTTTCTAATCTGAGAATATTCCATTCCTTTTTCATCCTTTCTTTTCTTTCTTTTTCCTTGTCTTTTTTCTTCCTTTCTTCCTTCCTTACTGTCGCATTTCCTCTTAAATCACCTCTCTTTCTATCGAAAACCATTCTTTTCTTCCTTCCAATCTTTTTTTCTCCAAGTCTCTCTCTCTTATTGCAATTGCTCTTCAACTTCTCTTAGTACTTTAGAAATAAATCATTCTCTTTCTTCCTTTCTTTGTTTCTTTGTTTGTTTCTGTATCTTCAATTGAGTTATATTGAGTTAAATTTCGTCGTTCCATTCCTTCTTCGCATTTTCCTTCCTTTTCCTTCATCTCAAACTTTTATTCATCTATTTATTGAATCCCTGCCTCAATCTAACCCCACCCCTTGTAAAAAACCTTCAACATTAATTACTCCATTCCTCGAAATTTTGTTCGCTATTTTCCGAGGGAGATATTTTTCTTTCCTCTTTTCTTATCAACACTCAGATATTTTCTTCCATATATTTTCTATGCTTTCTCTTTCCAATATTCGTTGTTATGTTATAATTTTTTTTGTTTTTTTTTTCTATTATTCTATTCTTATCTTTTATTCTTACTTTATTACTTTCTCCTTCTGGTTCTTCGCTTCTCTATTTTATCTGCCTTGTCCAACCCAGGGGCTTATAGTGGGAATCCCTCACCCCACCCTAGATGCCCCTGTCCCTGACCCCCTTGCCAATTTTGTATAACCTTGGTGAGTCATACTCATGTAGTTCTCTCATGGCTTCGACGTTCGAGCAATCTTGAAAGGTGGTTTTTCTAAAGAGTGTGTAGGTTTCTAAAGGCGGTTTCCTGTGCTAAGCAGTTCACATATCGTCGACGGGGTGTACAAAATCAGATATGTACGCCGTCGTACATGTAAACAAGTGAATAAAGAATTGCAATTGGCAAATAGCTGTATATAACTGGGTATAAAAAGAGACGGAAAGAAGGATGAAAGGGAGTGTGAGAGAGGGTGAAGTGAGAACAATTGATAAAGATGTAAGAGTTGAAAATAGCGAAAGGTGATGATGAAAAGAAGGGAAAAAAGAAAAAAAAGGAAGGTCTGGTTAATCGTTCTATAGAAATCGTTACATAACAAAGGTCTTTTGGCAGCGTGTCTGTGTTGGGGTGGTTGTGATCAGTTAAAAATTGGAAAAGCGGGTGATCCGTTGATAAGTTATTCATCTCGCCTCTTGTTGGGTAGTGATCTAAAGAAAACCTCCTAATTCTAATGAAACAAGCGTGAAAACTGCTAGACACAAACTAAAGGGATCAATTTGTCTTATAAGTCAAATTGAGACCCCGAATAAAAACCAAACAAAAGAATACTTTTTGTGAAGATTATAAAGAGTAAATGCTGTAGATTTCAGCCCTCTAGCTCTATTGATGCAGCTCGCATCTATGATACATACACACATAGCCAACTAATCAACCAACCAACCAGCTAGCCGTGCCAACTTGAAAAAAAACTTTCAAACTTTCTTTAGTTCAATATTTTTCATTAATAATTATTGTTGACAGATATGACAGATTATTTGAAATTCTATAACTAAAGATATTCCAAATATATAAAAGCTGCCGTATAAATAATTGTTGACTATGATTATTTATTTCAACGATTAGTATACTAAAGGAAATACTTATTTTGTATTTGAAACATACAGAAAAAATGAAATTTATCCACAGGAGATTTCTTTCACTTGTGTAAAAACCGAAGAAATATGATTGACAGCGGGAGATAACATTTTCTTTTTAAAATTGTATTAAAGACCAAAAGTGATAAAACTTCGAATAATCATAAGGCTATTCTGGGAAATTAATAATTCAAATTATTACACCCCACCATTTTGCACAGTGTAAACAACTTTTCAAACTCTAGTATATCTTGGTTTTATACTGTAGACTTAAATTTGGATCAGAATTTTCTGAAATCTCTTTATTAACTGATAACACAAAGCAAATTATGATAGAACGTTACAAGTTCCGGGAGTTTTTATCGACACATGTTGCCTTGTAATCAACTGTGCGTAAGTACACCAAATAGATATGAACATGGTCAGTGAGTTAGTTAGCTAACTAGATAGGCAGGAAGGCAGGCTGGCCGGCAGATTGGCACCCAGGCAGGGTCAATCTACCGATGAACAAATGCTCTTATTTTAATGATTCGGGCAGTGTGAGTTAAATGTGTAAATGTGAATACTAACCAGCTTATAGCATACTACATTTTAGGTGTGTCTTTTATGCTATTGAATGTAGCGAAATATGGTGTACATGTTTGCGATTGTGTCAGTGTCTGTTTGGTAATGTAAATGACAATGATTATCGAAATCGTTTCATTCTTCTTTTTTTTCTTATCCAAGAATAGGTTTGAAAACTTAGGATACATTTACTGGGGGTAATTTTCTTTCTTTTATACAAACAGATCAATTGCAATCAATAAAAGCAGTTGAAAGGATAAACAGAAAAAAAATTCACACTCAGGCCATTTTCTCCATTACTTATCTATTTTTTCTACGAATCACGATTTCCCGACAGGCCCCAACCAAAATGGCTGCCAATTCAATTTCGAATTTATTCTGGTATCGCCAGCGACCTTTTGTACGTGTTCTTTCTTTTGTCGGCCTCTCAATCATTTGTCAGAATGTGGGCGTAGATACAAAATATATCAAATGGGAGATATGTGCGCGAGAGGAGGTGAAGTGTACGATGGAAATATGATCAGAGTTAGAAAATTATGCCGGAAATCTATTGTAAAATTGGGAACAATAAAAACGTGATGGCCAACCGGGAAGAGTTAACAGGGTTACAGAACGGAAGCAAAGTAAATGACGGAATGGTATCCTTTAGGACTTTGGAATTCAAATAGTTCACCCAACAAAGGCTCAAAGACTAGAACCAGTTGAAATGAGAAGCGTGCTAGATAGTGGATGTCATGGTTCTGCTAGTCAGCAGCTTGAAGCTGAAAGAAAGTGATCAGTATCTAGACTAGTATTTCCCGAAGTGGGTTCCACGGAAACCCAGGGTTTCGCAAATGAATCCTATGGTTCTGCAGGAAAGTTTTCTTTCTTTTTCAAATGGAAGATATTATTTTACTTTTAATTTTGTTACATAAAAATTATAGATGTTTAACAATTAAAAACAGAGATGTATTTTGTTTTGTTCTCTTTTTTAAATCTTAATTTTCAAATACGTTTTTTTTATATGAGTAGATTCTCTCTCTAAAACATTTTTTGTTGCATTGAATGTCCTATCGAAATTGAGATGGCACAGGTCGTCCATATAATATTGATTCGGGTTCTGCAATTATCAGAGAATCGTATAAGGGTTCCGTAACAAAATAAGTTTGGGAAACGCTTATGTAGGCTGCTAAAGCAGGCCATACTGACTTCATCAATTTTTATTTGTGTAAACAGGCAGTATATCTTAACCGCTGCCAACAAAATTATGTGTAGTGTTTGTATTTACTATTGTCTGACTGCCTGTTTGTCTTCACAGTATCTCTGAAAGTTCTTTATGAGTTTTGATGAGGTTTTGTAGAAGACCGGAGCATATCCTTAGTAAAGATGGATATAATTTTTTCATGGATTGAGAGATTTTATTCGATTAAGAGGTATTTCTATATACTAAGGAGACGCAAATAAACAATAATCCCTAATAAGAGGAATCAAAACATTGTTATCTCCCCCTAATTGGAGCTACTCACGAACTGATTTCCATTCATATTTTAGTTAGTTGTTAGGAAAAGTCTGCGCTCTCTGAGTGCTTTCTCGTCGATTATTGTTGTCGAGAAAAGGAAGAAGCTGTGGCAGTTGTAAAGGCACGAGAGAGGCAGGGAAATGGGGAGTGGTGGGAGTCATACAGAAACCAGTAATTATTAAGCCATAAATAACGGATTTTTAATAATGAAAATTGATATTTCCCTTGGCTTTCATTGTTGCGTGAACTTGACGTACATCGATTAGCCTAATCAATGACTGCCCTAACCTCAACCAATCAATCACGTTTGAAAGAAGGAATTCAATTGGAGACTAAATTCCTGTGAACTCAAGCGTTTTGCTTCGAAATTATCCCATGCACCCCACTAGCTAAATGGACAAAAAAAAAAACTTTCAAAAAATGACTCTGACCGTGATATTTCAACCGGGATGAATTTTTCACTGGGCTGAATATAGGTATACCCTGCTTTTCGGAAGTTCACTTTATGAAAAAAAAAGCGAGAAGCGAAAATAGCGTTTATTTTGCAATGAACCGTCAGAAACGCACTGCGCATCCCTTCCCTCTCCCCCTCTTTTACATCCTATTTTCCTATACGTCGGACAACCCCCACCTCTGCTGAATCGGCCTAACATACCATCATGACATTGGATCAATCACTGTCAGAATTATCGTACACCTTTTCCACACACTGACATTTTTATATTTTGGGATGATTCAAATGGATGTGGGCACGCCATGTTGCAAGAATGGCGGACAACCGATTGACATCACGACTCACGACATGGATCCCCCGAGATCACATGTGCAACTGAGGCCGGCAGAATATTAGATGGAGAGACGAGCTAGACAAGTTCAGGAAGTACTGGCTCCGCGACGCCCATGATGAAGAAATGTAGCAAATCCTGGCAAAGGTCTATGCCCAACGACTGACGTTAAAAGACTGATGATGATGACTTTTGCAATTTCATCAGAATTAGGCTGATATTTTTCCGGGCTCCAAGGTGCCCCAATCTTTACCAGATACCATGATGGAAAACAAGCATAGTAATCACAACTAAAGGTGAAACATGTTCGAAAACAGACCTATCAATATCATCATTAGCTTTCAGCGTCCGTCATTGGATATAAACAATACCAAATATTCGCCATAACTATCATGGACGTCACACGGCCAATTCTTCCTGGACTTGTCTAGTTCGTCATGCAATATCATATTTTGCCAGCCATAGTTTTGCATATGATCATGAAAGATCCATGTTGTGAGTCGTGATATCCATTGACTGTCTGATATTCTTGCAACTTGACTAGTCCATTGCAATTTGAGTTCGTAATGGTTTCTATATCTCTGACTCATGTTTTTCCTCTAATATGTTGTGATATCTTGTGATACATCCATTTTATGTCGAACATGGTTTATTGGACACAAGGGAGGAAACAAAGAGTCTTAAAAGGGCATACTAATTCAACTGAAATCGGCCAGCATCATGGGGTCAAGTTTTCCTTAGATTAATATGCAGTCACATTAGGTCAACATTTTTTTGGAAAGAAAATATCCTTATACTGAACACTAGAATGAATGCAGAATCTGTAACGCGTGGGAAGATTATTATTGTTCATACTTTTGTAGTTTGAATAGGGTTTGAATACTAAATTGTTATCATGTCAAGTTTGGAAAAAAAGAAAAAAGATTTTGGTTGATGCTTCCTAATAATAACCATCATTTCAAATCTTATCAGTCAATGCAATAAATACACTAAGAAGGAGCAAAAACAGTCAGTTTACGCTTGGAATCGTTATTTGTTAGGATTGTGCCAACGATTTCGATTTGAGCTAGCAAACAAATTGCATAAAAGAGTTTTTACGCATAAAATATGATTTTGGGGATGATATGATATGGGACAATAAAAACTGCAGTGACCGGTAGTTTTGGATCAAAATATGTTTTTTTTCTGGAAGCAGCAACCGTTTTCCGATGATCTTCAAATGACACATGTGTATGAAATTATTTAGATTTATGACAAATCAAAAGTCTAAACTGTCAAAGAAGGTTTCTTCAGTTTCCAAATCATCTGGCTCGCTATATATGAGTAAAGTAATCACGCATACCGGCAACAGTACGCTTTGGCTTAAAATTTAATCATTTACTCCTTATTATGTCTGAAAATAACTCCTTTTTTCAAAAATCTGCTCAATAATAGGTTTATGTAGGGCCCATTTTGTAAGGATTTAGCTAAATTGGTACCCAGTTAGTGCTCGCTTGTCTATATTTTTAATTCAGTCCTTTCTCTAGTTACTGCCGTACAATGGTTGAAAGATTTAATTTTTATAATCACCCGTACTTTCAACGTTTTAATTGATTATCCATAACACAGCACCCTGCCAAAAGACGATGGTCACCTGGAAGTTTCTATTGAGTGACTAACCAGGCTAGTTAGTCCAGTAAAATCATGAATGCTTGCCTCTGTATAATTGAATATTTTATTACAAATAGGAATTTCAAAATATTTAAAGACATGATGATTTGAAGGAGAAATGTCAGGTGAATATGGAAGACGCTGCAGGACTTCATATCCAAAATCTCTGAGCTTATACACCGTCAGCAAAGAGAGGTGTGGTTTAAAATTGTCACGGAACCTTTCATTCTGTTCTTCAGGGCTCCATTTTGGCATATTTTAAAATATCACCTATTGCCTTGAGATGACGTAATAATGTCGCTGTTGAAATCCTCACGTCCCAAGAAAGTCCTACAACTGGTTGTCACTCCTATGCTATTGAAATTTTTTCATTATTAGGTAGAGGTTTGAGTCTCACTCGTGATTTATTGTTACTTCGGTAGAGTTAACTTAAAATTCTTTGAAGACTCTTTCGGCAGCTCGAGCATTATTATGACCTAAATTGAAATCGTACTTGAAAATAAATGAAATATCTTTGGAGGACACCATTGCTGTAGAAGATAATAAACGTCCAATAATAAAGAACTGTCTCCCTATTTACATCCAATAAGCAAAAAATGCAATTATATTCATAAATCTTTTACTTATTGCTTTATCCAGTATTTTATTGAAAAGACGACATTTTAAGCGTGAAAACGTAATACCTTCAACACTAATCACAATTTAACAGCGATCAATTATGTTCATAAGCACAGACCACGGGTTTAATACAAAAAAGTGAAATTATTTAGAGTTCAAAGAGATCAACTAGTCCAGAGAAGTTTGTAAACTAAAGAATAGAGAATGATTGCAAAACAGTAAGGGGACGGCATGGAATACACTTTAAATGAGAAGTAGAACTTCCCAAGACAACAGATTTTTTTAAAATCTGCACAGATCATGGTAGAATATTGGAGAGCCTTGCAACAAATGAATCCATTGTTTTACCACCAAGACTCTACTGTTGAAAGAAATTACCGTATTTTGGAGCATATAAGATGCAGTGGCAATTAGGTCACTCTGTATTATATATGTGGTAATTTGCAATAAATATCTTAAAGTTGTCTGGGTCGTTATACTAGGGTGATTCTCTAATCCTGAGCTTGAATCTGAGCCTAACCTTCATCGCAGAGGGTGCAGGGTAATTTCCAAGGTAAGATCTTTTTAAAAAAAAACGCGTCTCATATGCTGAAAAATACGGTTATTTGAAGATATTCCAATAATAATAATAATAATAATGATGATAATAATAATAATTATAATAATAATGATGATGATGATGATAGTAATAGTAATAGTATTAGTAGTAATAGTGGTAGTAGTAGTTGTATCATGTTAAAGACTTGGGTTCAAACGTAAATAAACTGAATTAGCACAATTTAGAAACTGCCCAAGAAAATTAAAAGAATACGATAGTCTGGGACTTAAAGATCCTGATTGGCCAAGTGAAAATAATGTATTTGATTATCACAAACTAAGAAAATAACACTTGTCAAATCATAGATGTAGCTATACCTGAAAGAGAAAGCAAACAATTGACAAAATACACGAAAACATTGGAAAAAATATTGAGCATGAAGATTGGGTAGCGTTTACAACTCTAAATTCCTTTTTTTTACTCTTTTCACTCTTCTTTTAATGTCACCTCACTGAAATTTGAAGTGTCATTCACGCAAAACTTTGACTCAACAAACTTTGAAACAACAACAAAAATGAGGGTCAGATACCTTCGATACGTTAAATAAAATAGAATTTCATTTCAACAAAGAAACAACAACAAATTAATTGTAGTAAATCGATTCCAAGGTGAGAAAATTGACAGATTTAAGATGGTGATTAATTTCAAAACAGCGTTCCTTGTATTTTGTTTGGTTCAAAATTAAACAATGTTCTATTTTTTGTCAATATTGAATGTTTAATTTATAAGTTGAAATAGTCTGCGTAGTTCTTTTTAAATAATATTGTATGGAGAAATGGGTTCTGTTTTTTTGTCTTCCTTTCAGATTCCAATGAAGCAATGGACTTGGATACTCTTGCATCCAAACTTGTTTCATTTTCTACTCTGTCTTCTGAGAAAAATCATTTTCTTTTTATTTGATTTTTAGAGCCAAAGTACAACTCCCCTTCCCAAGCATTTGAATTGGTCATTTCTTTTTTTTTTTTCTTACACCCTTCTTTTTTCTTAAATATTCTTATTTTCACTTCATTTCAATTCGATAGAAATCATCAACCGCAATTTTTGACATAGTTTCTTTCAGATTTCAAGTTGAAAATTTTGCTGGCTCGCCGGCTATGTACGTATTATGTAGTGCACTCACAGACTGCATCAATAAATTTCGAGGGATGAAGATTTAAACATTTACTAATTATGTCTACAAAAAAGTTTTCTTTTTCTTTTTTTTCAAACGAGCCACCAGCCTGCCCAGAATAATTTCTTAGATTGGGGTTCATTTTGTAATGTAAGATTATGCTAAATTAATTCCTTAGATTACGCCCACTTGTTTTTTTTTAATTTTTCTATACCAAATTCAGACCATTTAATTGATCAATGCCTAAACGAAAGATGAAAGGAGTAACTCATTCATTAATCACCTTTTTTTCTCTTACAATTCACGCCCAGGATGGAATGCTACTAAAAGATGTTGCTCATGTTTCTTTCCAGTGACTAACCAGAACTCTCCTTCAATTTCTTTGTCTTTTTCTTGCTCCTTTCCCCTCTTTTTTTCCTTCTTATTTCTTTCTTTGTCTCCTTTTTTTCATTCTCTGGAATTCCAGCACTGTTTTCAGATACGCCGCTATCACTTCTTTTCTCTTCCTTCTTTATTCAAATTCTCATTCCTCCTTCATATATTTCAATGTTTCCCTCTCCTTCTTTGCCACCGATTTTTATCCTTGTTTCACCCATTGTTTCCATCAACATATTTCTCTATCATCTCTAAGTACACCGTACACTACCTGACCTCTCCCTAGCTGCATCACACCCTCGGCGCAAAAGACACATAAACAACGCAATTCTTTGATTTCACGGTCGCTGATTCAGCCTCGGAATGAGGAAGTCCAATAAATCTCCGAACGATGCCCAGAACGATGGAGAAAAGGCTAAGACTGGTTTTCAGTGATTTTTTTCTTCTTCATTATCATATGCCCACATGCCAGTGTTGATAATAAGTTAATATTCAAACAGATCTGCGCCGGAGGTAGATATGCGTGGTATATTTCATGTGCGAGTTCAGGTAGTATATGGTGATATTTTCTTTATCTATCTATCCATCAACTTATCTTAGTGCAAGCCTATCTCTATGCCTCAGTCTGTAATCATCAATTTCAATCTGCTGATGTAAGAATTTGGGTTCGAAAACAGTTATTAAGCCTCTGCATTATCGGCGCTGTTTAGCTCAATGGTAAAAGCAATACTATGTTAAAGCGACCACCGTATCAGTCGCAGGTTCGACTCAAGCAGCAGCCCTATTTTCATCGATTGCTTATTTTATTTCTATTGTCCTAACCGTTTATCAAAAGATCATTTCAGAGAGGAGTTTCTATATCACATAATGTAATCTATAATCATACATTGAGTCAAAACGTAAACATTCCATCTTTTGATGCAGATAAAGAACGAAATTTCCCAATTGAAGTTTATATGATATCCCCAACATATAATCATATTCACATTCAGTTATACATACATACATATATATATATATATATATATATATATATATATATATATATATATATATATATATATATATATATATAAACAACGTACAGATAGGTGCAGTGATATGTTCTGGAAGTAGCTCTATGAGTTTATTTAAATATCAACTCCCCTTGTCGAATCTGAAAATATAGACAAACATTTTTTAACAGATGATTCTTGCACCAATTGACTAAATAAGATCAGAGAAAAAATTGGCAGTTTTTTGGCTTATAGTGCTTCCATTGGTTGGGTTCAAAGATCATGATTTCACAATCTCGATTAGGGCCCAAAACACACATTCAAAAGCTCACAAGAATGTTTGAAGGGAAAATGTTCTCTCACACAGGACAGTCTTGTTCCTCAACTGCATTGAAACCGTTGGAAAATCGATTCAAGAGTTTGGAAGATTTGTGAACGAAATTGGGTGGAATTACTTGCTGATAAATCGGAGAAGTATACAAGAAAAGTTTGGATGGTGTCAACGTTTCCAACACAATTTGCAACCGAATATCAAGGAAGTCAATTTTCTTTACAGAACAAGTCGTAATTTTCTGTTTATTCTTCGAAAATTGCTGAGATAAGTTAAGGGATTTAAAAAAAATATTTTAAAAAACCTCTTAAAATATTCTGACAGTACAAATTTAGTAAGATCAGAAGTGATCGGGAGTGAAGTTTTTGGTGGTAAGGTTTATTAATCCTTATATGTCAATAGTCCATACATGTTTCGGGATTCTTCCCATCATCAGTGGTGTGTGTTGTGTGAGTGTGAATTAAAATGTACCATGTGGAACCAGAGTCTACTGCCAGGGGCTATGCATTGTGGGTAAGTTTTGTTGTCAGGGCTACTAGAGGCCTCCTGCTGAATGTAAGAATACCCAGCAGGTATTGGGATTTTGGTAAAGCAGCAGCGGTTGGTCTTGGGGAGGGCAGAGTGTGTCAAGGAATGGGGTAGTGTTGTGGAGGTGGATTTTTTGGAATGTTTGGGATAGTGTAGAAGGAGGGGTGTTGGGGTCAAGGAGCTACATAGGTATCAACCTTAAAAATTACTGAAAATGTTTTGGCTATGATTTGGACAGGGGTTATAACAGGCTAAGGTGAAGTTTTTCCTATGGGTCTAGGTGACTTTGAAGCTTCCATTATTGAATGTGTCTTAGATGTGGGTGTGAGGATATTAATGGTAGGGGTTGTGTGTATTAGTGTTCTGTGTGGTGAGGGTTGTTCAGTTTAGTATTTAATCCATTAGGATATAGGGTTTCAAGTTTGTTGATCCACATGTCTTCGTGTTTTTCTAGAACTTTAGTTATGTCAATTGGAGTATTTTTTCTATTTTTTCTATGATGGTGGAGCTAGCGTCAGTGGCAAAATTGTGGTCAGGTGTGCAAAGTTTAGTTCTACAGGAAGTGGGCTGCGATTATTTTTTGACTTAATCCTATGTCTATAATTGTTGAGTCTAATATTGAATTGCCACTTAGACTTGCCAATGTACTGTAACTTACATCTATTGCACTCTAGAAGGTACATAATGTTCTTACTACGGCAGTTGCTATTGTGATATATGTGGTAACTCTCTTTTGTGGTGGTGCTTGTGAATGTGTTGGTGTACTTGAGGTGGTTGCAACATAGACTGTTTCTTATGTTGCAAGGTGTGCAGAATTTAATTGTTCTAGGTGTATTTTTGTGTACGACTTTATTGTTAACGATATTATTGCTACTAATCATGTCTCTGATGTTTTTGGGTCTGCGGTAGGAGATAACACATGGGTCTGTGAATGTTTCTTTTAGATCTGTTTTGATCGTGAGAATGTTCCATCTATTATTGATGATGTGTGCTAAGGGTAGGAATGTATTGTTGAAAGTTGTTATAAGGGGTATGCGGTTGGGTTTGTTATTATGGGACAGTAAAAGGATTTCATCTCTGGGTATTCCAGTTGCTTTTTTTATTTGTTTTTTGTGTCATCTATATACATACATATATATATATATATATATATATATATATATATATATATATATATATATATATATATATATATATATATATATATATATATATATATATATATATGATACAGAGAGAGAGGGGGCACTCTGATACATGTACAGTTACTTACAAGTAAAAAAGTTATTAAACGATCACTTATATATATATATATATATATATATATATATATATATATATATATATATATATTGAGAAAGAGAGAGAGAGAAATAAACAGAAATAGATAGATAGATACTTAGATAAGAACAGTTAACAACAGATTGAGATAGGTAAATCGACTTATTTATTTACAAACGTGACAAGGGTGTATTCTACACAGAAAGTAATTTCTCTCTTATTTGGACGTAGTCGTTTTTTTCACATTGAAGAACTTGAGTTTGCAATCCATGCTGACTCAGTGAGAACAATGATGAAAAAAAAAAGGAAAAACGAAAAGAAGTATAACTGAATAAATAATGGAAAAGATCGGAAAGCTTTCGGTCATACCACTGAAATATCGCTTCATGTATTTTTTTTTTTTGTCTTGGAACGAATGGAATAGTATTTTCAAGCTAATACCAATTACATACTCCATAAAGGAAAAAAATATATAAGCCTGTTCAGCAGGGGAAATATTACCAACCGGATGTATTATGTTCTTGGCGTAGAAACATGAATTATTTCATTAACTTTTTTGGCCTTTATTCATCATTATTAATTTTTTGCCAAAATATCCGGTTATTTGGTAATAAGGTCGAATAGGCAGAAGCAAAGAAAAAAAACAAAAAAAAAACGTGTACACGAAAGATGGCAGGGAAAAAATGCAAAAATGCATATATATCGAATAGAAAGTGATATTTTTTTTAATATCCAGCTATAAGCTAAAGCAAGATGTAAGTTTCATGAGATTCATTACTTTTTTTTCCCACGATAGGGACAAGAAAAAACTTCACGGTATATACATACGACATTATGTTGTATGTAGATATTCAAACTTCACAAACGCATATATATTCACGTACTGATGGATAAATGAAAGGTTTCGCTTCACAAACGAAGATTTTTGAGGGTTTCCCATCAGAGCAGGACCTCAGACCTGTATACAGAATATTCTTCTGGTCTATCTGTGCGGCACCGACTCTTCCCTCTAAACAAAGAGTTAGCATCTTATGGTCCAACGTGAGGACACGGGTAGGAGCAAACTCCCTTGATCGTGAGCTGTTAGGTTCTACCGCTTGTTTGTAGGAGTTATATGACGGTAAGGCTTACTTGGGTAGGACGTAAAAATCAATGATATTCACACACACACACACACACACACACACACACATATATATATATATATATATATATATATATATATATGCATATATTTTTTTCGTATCTCTCGGTTCAGGAATGTATTTATCTTGACTAGTTGACACTGATCAGTATGAATACATCGGCCCGATCATCTTCAGCTGAAGAACTTATCTTCATCTATTAATGACTGAATGAGGTGTGCATTTGCTTCTCGTGAACACAACTCAGTGCATTTTAAAAATGTTTTGTTCATAGATAATGAGAGTTAGTTTCTAATTGATTATGTCTCAAAACTATAGAAATGCTAATTATCCCCTTCAAAAAACACTTTTGCGACCAGGGCAGTGGTAATTGAAACCTTCTTATTTCCAATCGATAATGAGCGAATCACAGAAGGAAAAACAACTCATTATGAATACCATTATCCAGGTGACAAAAGCAATGTTTGATAGGAATGATACCCATTTTTCTGTATTTTTCACACATTTCCGCGCAATCAAAAAAAAAAAAACACTCACTGTTCTGGATCACAAATTGTGCTACAGGCTGTGATAGGCGTTCGAACTCTGGTTAAAGCCAAATATTCCTATTCTGATTTTCAAAGCTTATCAGACTTCTCCACTCGGCGGTGCTGCCAAGCTCATTCTTATAACTACTTGAATTACCGAGGCAGTTGAAACAGTAAAAGACTGTTATGCCAATCGTTACAATAAAGATTGAGATATCAATCTAAGAATGAATATATAAGGTCTACTAAGTAGCCCGTTTAGGGTATTTAAAAACAAAACAGTTTCATTATCATGGCATTCAAGCTGTAATTTTAATATATAGCGTATATCATACTAAATATAGTCTGTTATTCTATATAGGTTATCATTATAATGTATTGTATAGGTATCTAATTTTATACTAAACAATTTTTTAATGACTTTGAAACACATGCAAGTTACCAAAAACGTATTTAAAGATGAGTGATCAGTAAGTATAACAACTGACGCGACTCCTTGTTCGTATTACTTCTATTGAGTGCTCACCCACGTGGATATCAAATTCATAACATCGGTTTCAGTTTCAGACTGTATACACACCAACTCAAGATAACATACTTATTATTCAGAAAAACTTAGAGTTGATTTTTCACCAGCATATCCAATCGAACAATTTGACATTTTTTTCATTGAACTTAGTGTTATTTTCTTCCACGATGTTCATTATCTAGCTTCCATCAATGTGTTTTTTCATTTAAGTCATCAAATACATTGTATATATATATGATTAAAACGAAACCACACCACATTCTAGCCAGTAAAGAACCTAAATGGGCTATTCCACAAAAGATACTTGGATAATCAGGCAGACAATTGAATCACATACACACACACACACACACATATATATATATATATATATATATATATATATATATATATATATATATATATGTGTGTATTACTTATTACCCTAGGAAAAATTCACTGAAATGATTGAATGTCTATGAGAAGATTTTCTAGAAAGCAAACGATTTTATTAATCTCATTCAAAGTTTTATTAAAAAGTTGACAAATTAGTTCGAGTGGAATCGTCCATTGTTTTAAATGATGGTTAGGAGATATTGTTCTCAACAAAATTTTTCCCTTTAGATGGAAGAATCGATTGCTAGGACAGAGATATAAAGAAACAAAAAGTAGCATTGTTCATTATAAAGATAGAATGTATACGTGTGCGTGTATTCGTGTGTATATGTGCACCTAAATCTGGTTAGATTTACACATACGTGCGTTCGTTTTCCCCCTTTCTGTGTAACATTAAAAGATTTGGCTCTCGGCCAGTGAAATCCAAAAATAACTCGCTGTTATTTATGGAGTGGAGCTCTTTACGGAAGGAGGCTTAGTAGTGCTTGTCCTCTGGTCAATATATATCATTTTATATTTGTTTATCATTTTCATGAACCATCTATCTTTTATGCATTTTTATTTCAGGCCTTCTTATATGAGAAACCATCAACCAAAACTGTCAGCAAAGGGTTCTTCAGTTTTCAAATCGCTCTGCCTGTGTACGTACTTTTAACGCGTACAAGCTGCTTCAAAGGATCTAGAGGACAAAAGATGCAAGCATTTACTTCTCATTAGATTTTTTTTACATTGTTTTTTGGAAATACACCAACAAATTTTTTTGTTTCTTTTAGATCCGGTGGTTCAATTTACAATGTGAATTTATGCTAGATAGACCCCTTATTAGTTCCTGACATCCACGTTTGTTTTTGGAGATTTTTTAATAATCAAACCAAATGGCGAAGGAAATGAATTATCTTTCATGATCACCACCTTTTTCAATTGATCATCCCAAACATGGTATGCTGCCATATGATGTTAGCAACGTGATGATTTCTATGGAGTGAATAACAAGACCTGTTCTAACTTTTTCTCGTTTCTTATAAATGTGGTTACTTCTGTTCTGTTATTTTAAATCTTTCTTTTTTCTTCCGGAATTATTAGGCTCTCTTCTTTCCATTGTGTAAGGTTTTTTTCCTTCAACTATTTGCAGCAGCACGAGCCAATGGGGCCAGTGGTCGCTTTATTTCGACTGCCTGTTTTTATTCTCTCGTATTTTACTTGCACGATTTATATAATTCATTTTAATCTTGCTGAACCCGGCAATGCTTCATCAGATAAGACATTTCGGGAACCCATTCTCTACTCTGAACGAGGCATGGACTATCTGGGTTCTCCAGCCAGAGGGGAGTCGAGCTTTACGTCCATCCGCCTTTAAGGGGCTCCAACCCTTGGCTCAGGATCAGAGTCTCCTTGACCGGTTGCCGTCAAAAGTTGAAGCGCACTGCCTACCCTGCAATCTACCAATAGCTTGGGTTGAGGTGAAGAAATAGATTTAGTTCCCGTATTTGTAATTGACAAAAAAGAATTTGCACTGACACACACACACACACACATATATATATATATATATATATATGTATTTATATACTCACACTCACATATATATCTTCATGCAGATACATACATACATACACACACTCATGTGTATATGTATATATACATACATATACATATATATACATACATACATATATATATATATATATATATATATATATATATATATATATATATATATAGTAGAATGTGGATTCGCTACACAAACTAGCTCATGTTTCTGCCCTTCCCAGGCCTGCTAGCCTGATTTGTACCACATATACTGTGTGAGTGTGCGTGTATATATATATATATATATATATATATATATATATATATATATATATATAAGATAGAGAGAGAGAGAGAGAGAGAGAGAGAGAGAAAGAGAAAGAGAAAGAGAAAGAGAGATAGTGTTACCCAACATTTCTTGGAATCTAAAAAGTGCGTGGAAACAGACTGTGTAGAATTCACTGTTCACTCATTTGTTCAGAAATAAGTAGATTTCAAATTATTGCCGTCGTGGATGCAAAATCAGAGTTTGAACGGACTACTTGACCTTGTCTATGCTCTTGAGGCATAATCGATTAGAAAACAACACTTATTACTCAAGAATAGAAAAAAGTAAAAAAAATGTTGTTATTGGCCTTTGCTGAAGAGCTGCTTTGGGTGTACAATGCAAAATCGCTGGCCTGTATGTGAATCTTGGGAAAGCAAACGAAGATTTGAAGGAGGAGGAATTGACGGATAGAGTTTGTTATCCGAGAATCAAGCTGTAATCTGTGGTTTACGAAAGGCAGTTCTAATGAAAAATGTGAAACACGCTGAAACGAAGTGTCGAAGTCAGTTGCGCGTGAGATTTGAGCTGAATGAAGTTAAGTGAGGTGTGAAAGAGAAAAGGTGATCACTTCAGACACGTCCAAGTCAGATGTGATGGCCTTTATGATCGGGAGACGAAGACGGGGAGATCAATTCGTTCAAAGATAAAGATAGAAAGAAAGAGAGGAAGGTATTCGCAGTGGAGAAGACAAAAAGAAAATGATTAATAAAAAAGATAAACAAAGAGAAAGGCAGAAAGAAAAAAAAGTAAAAACGAACAGAGTGGAAGGGAAAAAAGAAACAGAAAATTAATTTTAAAAAGATAAAAGAGAAAATGAACCAAAAATGGTATTAATAAAAAAAAAAAAGAGAAAGAGAGAAATAAACAAAAAAGAGAAGAAAATGGAAAAGAACGAGATGAAAGTTATGAAGAAAGAAAGAGAGAGGGGAAGAAAAAAAGAAATGAATTATCAAACAAAGCGGAAAGGATGAGATAGGAAATTTTAAAAAAAATGTAAGAAAGAATCAGACTGGGGTAATCTGAAAAAAAAGTCCGTAAATAAGAAGAGCAAAAAAGATAAGAAAAAAAACTGGAAAAAAATGAGGAATTAAAAAGAACAAATTCTGAAAGAAAAAGAAAAAAAAATATGGGAAGTAAGAATGGAAAAAAAACTACTAATGAAATAGTATGCAAGAAAGAAAATAGTAAAAAAAAATAGTATAGATTAGGGTGATCAAAAGACCCCTGCAATATGCACAAGAGAGAACCTTGCTCTACATAGCATGGAGAGATCACAGGACAGCGCGGTATATCAGAGAAAAAACAGGAGTTTGAGACATCATAGATTCCATTAGAAAACTTAATTGGCAATTGGCTCGTCATCTTGTAAGGTTTTATTAATGTCATGTTGTGAGAGTGTCAGACAACCGCTCGACATTGCAACTCACAACATGGATCCCCTGAGATCACGTGGAAAACAAAATTTAAGATGGCAAGACAAGCTACACCAGTCCTGGCTTTGATTGAGAGGTCAGGCAAATCTCTGGGAAGGTCTCTGTCTACCGACGGCCGTCAAAAGGTTGGTGATGATAATGAAATGAAGAAAGAAAGGGGGAAAGAAAAGATAAAAGAAACAATGAGGGAATAAATTGATGTAGAAAGGAAGAAAGGTGGAAAGGAGAGAGATCTTTTTTAATGTCATTCACCGAAGATAGGCTTATGTGCATATCTAGGGATATGTCAATCGTCCATTGGTATTCATTACATCGATGCTAAAATTCTCAGCACCATATTTAGCCTAATATTAGAAAAATCTTTGAAATATCTTCGACGTTTACTCAGTTTTTATTGTCTGTACGTCGTTTAAAACCTTCAGGAAAAATTGAAAATCTAGGAAAATACGTTCCACATGAGATGATTGGTCAGTAACGCTTGAACGCGTTTTTTTCTTCGTGTTTGAAATTGTGAAAAATATTTTTGAACGCGGTAGGGACTGGCGATAAAGAACGTATATATCATGGGTACCTGAAAACGAAAAAATGAAATCATGGCTAGATCCAGAGCAGCCTCCAACATCCAAATCCAAGCATAATCTACTCGGGACAAAGAGGGATGGTGCAAGGTCAAACTTCACTCTTACATCTATTCCGACCAAAGATGATTGCTGCACGTTTTGTATCGTATATAAATTGAATTAAAGATCATAAATTTGTATGCATATTTGGGTCAGACGGTTAGATAACCACCGATTGATCACTACGTCATCATTTCAAATCTCGGTAGGGATTGCTGATTTTATACATCGGTTTGGTTTTACTTAACGGACATAAAATTAGTGCAAATATACTCCCCCAAATTAGGTGAGGTTTGTTCTAGTTATTCATCTGTTCATCTCTAGCCTCTAACATAGACTGGAGTTTGAGGAGAATGCTCTTCTCAGTGTTTGGGGACATTGAAAGTGGCTTCTGCATTAGAATTTGCTGGAACCTAGACAAATTGTCATTGAACAAAGGTACTACTTCCCCACCCCTTAATAAAAAACAAATCATTGAAAAAAAGAATCTTCAAATCTGAGAAAATAATGCTTGTTTTAATTATGCAGAACGCTGAAGTGATGTCTGAGTCGAAAATTATTTTATGTGAATTGAATCAGATTAAAAAAACAATCCGAAGAAAATTGATTTTGCAATTTGCAATTCGTTTTGTAATGTTCTAACATGAAATATTTTCTTCACAATTTTACCAGTATCGTGAAAAATGACGGTATACATTAAAGATATACTGTAATTTTTATTCATGTACACTTCACATTTTAGAGATTCACTATGAAGTTAGTTTGGAATGACGTCCTCTTGACCACGAACGGATCTTTATTTTCATTATTATTTTTTCACTACAATATGTATTTATTTTTAATGTTCTTTCGATCCTGCATTTTACTTGTGTATTCCAATGCACCAGTTACGTCTGTTAGCGTAATAGACGTCAAAATACAAGGCTAATTATTAGCCGTTCGGATTCTATGTTTTATTAAAACTACCCTCTATATATGAGTTGGTTTCCGAAAATCTGCAGTTAAGTATTTTCATTATTCTATATATTTCTCAGAGCATTATCTTGACCTTTCATCAGGGATATATTGCACCTCGTGGTTGATTGGTAGTATTTTCCATCTATTCCAAATGAACACCACAGTTCAACATGGTAGCATCCATGTGTATTCTTCGATATCATGTCAACTATATGCTGTCGACTCATCCATGTCCCGTTGAAAATCTTATATTTCATGTAAACTTAAATATGATATAAGATCCATGATTACCTTTCTCTTCATTGTTATCAACCACAACCCCTACGAGGAAAAGATGTGACACGCAGTCGGCTTAAAGTGGGGATACTATGCATGCAAACGCGTAGTTAAGAAATGGTTGAAGATTCCCTTCAGTCCTCGCGACTATTGTTGCAAGGATATGAGAACGCTGGTCTTTAGGACTCAGGGCGAATATCGTAGGCCCTTCAGACTTGATTACGGAGAGCAGCACCACGCCTCATGAAACGAAACCCCAACCAGCTATATCATCATATCTGAGTCTGTCTGGTCATTAATAGTCGTACAATCAACATAATTCATTCAAAAAATGTATCTCTCTCGTTTTAAACGTGCACCTCTCTACCCGTCGGACCAATAATACCAGTTTATAAGTGCAACGTTATGATATCTAATCACCACAGTACCGGTTGACCGTTTTGAGCATGTGCCTTACTTTTAGAATCCGTAAAATAGATCGAAACATAGCATTTATAGCGATCACCACCACCACCACCACCACCACCATCATCATCATCATCGTCGTCGTCGTCGTCGTCAGTGAGAGCAATAGAAGCTGCCTGTTTACGTCCTTAGTTGGACGTATACTTTACCAATAAGTCAGGTTTGTCTGTCATTGGTGTCACAGCGCTAATGTTTACTTGACCTGCCTGATCAGTTCTACCATCGTATTTTCTACTCGCTGCAAGTTACCGTATGATGATTTGGTAATCCATGTCGTGCGTTGTCATGCCCCGCGATTATCTGAGCAGGAACATGGTGTCCAACAAAAACAGCCTGTGTAACTCTGTAAAATTGGGGATAAGATAAATCCAATGTCTACAATCTTTGTTTACACATTCTGCAGATCATTCGAAAGGTTTTTTCTTGTGTGCGTGTGAAGATTGATCGAGAAAGGACCAACCAGCTGTTCACTTTTTCGTACCACGCAACTAGCTTTATTTCGACCGGGCCTAAATAAACGCGATTTCTTCTCGGCGTATGACGGGATGTTAGCAAACAGGCAGTTTGATATCAGTTATTTGCTCAAGACATAATTTAAACACCCACTTGTGGATATTGGCGCCACGACCAGCACCTGTCTTGTCCCATGGCTTGATTGGAATTAATAGTTTTTACATCCTCGCAGATTGGCGTGGGTCGGTTTATTGAAATTGAATCTCAAGGAGCTCAACCATAAAAATGGCTAGCTGACTGAGTTGAATCAGTGCATTGCTTGTTTATACCTGGAGGGGCAAGATTTTCCCACTTTGCAACCCAATTACAGACTTTCTAAGCATCGTTTTTTTTTTCCTCCCGTTTTTACCCTGTATTTATTTGAACGTTGTGTCTTTCTTCTTACATAATCTTGAGACCTCAACGAAGAGGAATGAAATAGAATTTTTTTTTTCCAAAAAAATACCCAGTGCGTATTTATCTCTTGGTCTTAGTGATTTTCGCTTTTACAATGATCATTCATCAACAGGCACTAGTTTTAGCTACGACACTTTTTTTTTTCGTGGAGATTCAAAACACAGTAGGTGTTTGGATTGGTGCCGTGAACAAGATCAAACCGACGATTTGAATTCAATACTTCGAGGAAACAAGTGAATTCAAAGCATGTTGGTGCATTTCTTATCTCATGAATTTTCTCTCTTTCTTTTTTTTTCTACCAGCGGATCCTCATACCATTAATAACATGTAGGTGTGTATATGACTAATGTGAGGTCATCATTAGGTGATAGAATATGAACTCCGAACACTGCAGATATCTCTCTTGCAACTATTACACGATTTAGTGGAAGAAAGAAGAAGACAAAGAAGCTAAAATGAAAAGTCGAGAAAAAGAAAGTTCAGAAAAAAAGAAAAAGAAATTCGAAAAGAAGAACAAAAATGTCGAGAAAAAAGAAGATGGTTGAGAAATAGACGGAATAAAGATCGAGAAAAAAGAAGAAAGTAAAGGAATTGAAGGAAAAAGAAGTCGAGAAAAGAAGAAAGTCGAGAAAAAGAAAAAAGAAGTCAAGTAAGAGAAGAAAAAAGCAGTTGAGAAAAAAAAAGGATGGTACAGAAAAGGGAGACAGTTGAGGTGAAAAAGTCGAAAAAAAGAAGACGGTGGAAAAATAGAAGAAAAGGGAAGTCGAAAAAAGGTGGAAGGGAGATAAAAGGAAGAAGAAAGCCGAGAAAAAAAGACGAAAGTTGAGAAAAAAAAGAGAGCAGTCAAGAAAAAAAAAGTTGAAAAAATATGAAAATAAAGAAAAGGAATAAGAAAGTAAAAAAAAGAAGAAAAAAGAAGTCGAGATAAAGAAGAAGGTAGAGGAAAAGGAGGAGAAAGTTTAGAAGATAGAGAATGAAAAATCCGAGAAAAGGAAGAATGTAAAGAAAGAGAAGAAAATTGGCCGTGATGGAGCTGCAAAATGTTGATTATGCTTCGATAGCAGCGATTACAAAATCAAAATGATAATTTCAAAAATCATTAAAAATTAAATATTTCCCAATTATTAAGACTGCGAAATTTCTTGATTGTGTATCAGAATACTCATTGATTTACAGATGATGATATTAAACTTTCCAAATGAGGAAAAAAATTAATGTGTAATTAAAAATATTGTGATAATAACCCTAAAAAAATAATTTTCTGCATTTTATTCTCTAGTTGCAAAATCAAAAAAAGAACTTTAATTGATTAAAAAAAAAACGCGTGCAGTACGGGAAAATTAAACAAAAAGAGGATTGAGGATTCGAAAAAAATATTGATTATCATCTCAAGAAGAAAATAAAACAGATGGAAAAGTGAACGAAAAAGTAGAATTTATATACACATGACATAAATGCAATTTTGTCGATTGACAAATGTGGGACGTGAGTTTGATTCCCGCTCACAGCTTAATCTTTACTTTGTATCTACTTTGTTCACTCATTTCTGTAGAGTTACGATTACTAAAAGCAATGAAAAGCAACTGATATTAAGATGAGAGAAATACTAGTCAAAAATGAATAACTGTTGACGAATCATCATAATGTTAGCACTATTAATAAAATTCGTGTGCGTGAAACAATAGCAGATTAATCTTTTTTAAATCGAGGAATAAAAGAGGATAGGTCTTGGTCTCAGAGTTTATATTCTGCCTACAGTAAAAGTCGGTAGCTCAATGGGTAGAGCAGTTGCAATAGACTGCCTTACTAAGGTACGAAGAGATTACAGTGCTTTATTTCTGATCAACAATGTTTACTCACCGTCGTAAACTAACGTTCTGAGTAGTTGCACTGAAAAATAATCAAAAAGAACTAAGATATTTCTTTCTAAGTACGGGCTCTAAATTTGGGTTCGTCCCCTGGATGAACAAATTTTCAAATTACAGGGAGACAGCTGCATCCTATGGGCTGAAAATCTGTGCACGTGTAAGTTGTGGTCCTGGCCTTTGATGACTGAGATACCACTCAAGAAATAAATGTGGTTGTCGCTTGATCTCCCTTAATACCCACAGCATACATTAACAGTTGACATACACTTTTCTGGCAGTTTTGATGCAGTCTTATATCCATTTAAATTCATATGCATTATAATTCAATCATGAATGTATTTACCCGTCGCTTTATCGATTTATACTACGCAGTGTATTCCTTTATTAAAGAGGAATACCGGTTTTGATTCGTTTAATTCTTCGACGAATGTTTCCGTATCTTGAAATTGTTAGAACAGCCGTTCAGGCAAGAACTGCAGGAAGCGAAGTAAGTCAAAGGTTGATGGTAATATGTCTGGAGAATAGGTTCTGTGTGCAAAAGTATTCCATTCCAGATTCTTGATCGTACGCTTCGTCGCATTAGCGCCAGGTTGTCATGTAGGGAAACTACTTTGCCCAGGGAAGAGAGAGAAAAAAAATAAATAATTGAAATAATATGCAAAAATTGTTTTTTTTTATATATCCATTGGAAACCCATTTATTATTTAGATGGGGGACTCTCTCTCTCTCTCTCTCTCTCTCTCTCTATCTCTCCAAGACTCCCCCTCTCTCTCTCTGTCACTTAGTTAACCTATCTTCGAAGTTTCTCTCCAATTCAAAAAATCCATTAATACAATTCTATTGTTCGATGTAGCAATGTTACACGTTTCAAATTTTTGATTTAGTAATTTTTTCCCTGCATCTTATGTCCATTGTATTGCATTTTGTTGTCCGGTATGAATTGTGTTGTATATATCTGAGAATTTGGAAAATATACATTTGATGGAACATTTTCTTCAGAAATTCTTATTTGCTCCTGATATTCTAACTTTTATGTGTGCACGAATGTGCGTTTTGACAAGATTAACTAAAAGATGGTGCGAGTCGTGATTTTGCTGTTGTCAAGAAATTGTGTGGGACCTCACGTCTCAGTGAAAAATGTGCAGGCACTTAATTTCGAATCAGTAAGAGTGTGTGTGTGTGTGTGCGTGTGTGTGTGTGTGTGTGTGTGTGTGTGAAAAGGACACAGAGAGAGACAGAGAGAGACAGAGAGACAGAGACAGACAGAGAGAGACAGACAGAGACAGAGAAAAATAACTACTTGCATTGCAATATGATGTATCCTATGCAAATCCGAACAAACTCTATAGCACCAACCAATCGTCAGGCAAGTCCATAACGCTCTGCTCTGCATAAAGTTTCTACATCCCTAAAAAAAAGAGATGCAGATGTACCAGTCACTTGAAAGTAAATTGTTTGAGTAAGGTCAATGCATATAAACCGACTATGAACTTAATATGCCAATTAAGGTAACCATGGTGGGAACTAAAGTAAAACAAATAAAAACGTTTAAGTTTTCAAGCAGTTTGACCTGTAAAAATTTGGTGTCAAAAGATATGCTCCAGGAAGAGATTCTTTCTCACCGTCTCGAAACTGAACTGAAAATTCTCCAACCAATGATATCACATGAAGAAAATCCATATTTTCCCATTACAGATATTCCTCTCTTTGCGAAAACTAGCTTAACGCCACATGGATTTTGCGAAAAAACCTCAGCCACGAATGTTTGTGGGCATTTCGACCAAATGTCTATTCCTATCGTGTGTCCGAATGTAGTGGACCATCTTAAGAGAGCTCCCAAGGTTGTTATAATAGCGGAAAACTGGCAGACATAGAGGGAGGTTATCATTATCCATTGTGGATGTCGTAAAGGTTCACAGAACTTTTCTACATTTCGACAGCGGGAAAGTATTTATATCGGTCGTTATAGGAGTTGTATTGATTGTCTGAGTTGGGTTTTGAATTCTACACATTTGATAATTAACAATGTATATTTGTACTCAGTCACGTTAAAGGACGTAACTGACATAGTACAATAGAATTTTCTGTTCTGATGACGAAGTGGATATGCTGAATTTACAAAGAAAAGAAAATATATAAAAAGTATTAACCACAAAAACAAAAACGAAAAATTTGTTTTTGTTTAACTGGATGTTATTCTCCAAGCATACTCTTAGAATCTTGCAACGAAATTTATATATACGAAATGCAGTGTGTAAACATACATATTATGTATAGTGTCATTTCTGACAGAACTAGTAAACTCTTTGGAACTGATTCACTGGAAAAATATTCAAACCAAATCAATTTACAAAAATTAATAAACTAACTGAGAAAACAGCTATTCTGCACAATTATTTTTTTGAAAACGGAAGAGTTCTTAAAAAAATACACTTGGAAAATTGTAGTCGAAATAGAGAAGAGGAACGGGGTATGCAGACGTGAAATCACCGTGTGAACTCGACAAATGGAGACATTATCTATTGATGTAACGACATTCGTCTTCAGTCTCAGCATAAAGAAAACGACCGTCCATGATGACGACGACAGTCTTTCTCTTTTAAAAAATAAACTTCTAATATATATACATATATATATATATATATATATATATATATATATATATATATATATATATATATATATATATATCCAGAAAAATTTCTAAAAACTGACTAGGCTTGATGATCTAATATATTGGAAAAAAAGGTGAAATCAAATGAAATTTTTGAAAATGTTCCACCGTCACAGTTTTGACTCAGTCCACCGATTCCATTCCCCGAGACTGTAACCACTGGACCATTATCGATACATAATTAAAAAAAATGTTTAATAGATATAAATGAACGTTTAAATATAAATGAATTTGGGCAGGCGGAGTGACTTCGACGCGAAATTGGGACTTTTTGGGAACCCCACCTACCCTATATTGATCCTGAGGCCAAATTACACTCGTGCAGAATTTATCAACCCCCAGTGTGTAACTGTCTCCCCAAGGTATGCAAATGCCAAAATTGTCCTGACTGTGAATTGACCCTCAAAAGTCATCAAAGGCCAGGACCACAACTTACATGTGCACAGATTTTCAGCCCGTAGGGTGCAGCCGTCTCCCTGTAATTTGAAAATTTGTTTATCCATGGGACGAACCCAAATTTAGAGCCCGTACTTAGAAAGAAACAAACAAACAAACTCAGCAAAAACGTTTGTCGTCTATATAATCTTTGATATTCGTATATATTTCACTCTGTTTATATCTATCTTTTCAATGCGACTAAAATATTCTAACTGCGTGAAAATACTTTGCATAAAATAACAAAGTACTCTTTTGAAAATCAGTTTTTCAAGAATAAATCACAAATCATGGAAACATTTGGAAACTTTCCAGTAAAGAAAGTTTCAGTTGAATTAAAAACTATTACACTTAATTAATACTTCGTATACACATTTTCAGTACTTTGCATATCGATCCGATTTCTCTATAGAAAAAAAAATTGTGCGTAGGACTTCAAAAGGCAAACTAATAAATTGGCCTCTTTGATGTTTGATGGGTTAAGAATGCTATTTTGGTGAATATGGGAAGGAACAGGTTTTCCTGACAAGAGTTGGAAATTGACAAAGCAAGTCTTGCCTGGGGGTATCGACAGGTGTAGAATATGCCTTGTACTTTCATTACCATGAGTCTTTTTTTTGTTATCTTTAATTAAATAAAGCCTGTATATATTTCCGTCTCCTTTTTGAAGAAAATATTAGGAATATTTTCGCATGTTCAATCAGTAATTTCAAATTGCATATACATAAAACTCACCTGCAATCTAATTTCTGATTCGAAACATGTCCGGGGTTAATTCATTGTTCTGAGTTGGATTATCTATCTATCTATCTATCCATCCATCCATCCATCTCTCTCTCTCTCTCTCTCTCCTTCCTTTTTCTCTCTCTCCTTCCTTTTTCTCTCTCTCTCCTTCCTTTTCACTCTCCCCTTCCTTTTCTCTCTCCTCTCTCTCTCTCTCTCTCTCTCTCTCTCTCTCTCTCTCTATATATATATATATATATATATATATATACATATGTACAATATATGTGGTACAGATCAGGCTAACAGTATAACATAATATTCGCCTGATGAGGCCCGAAGAGGGCAGATACATGAATTAGTTTGTGTAGCGAATCCACATTCTACTATTTATTATATATATATATATATATATATATATATATATATATATATATATATATATATATATATATATATATATATATATATCAAAGTGTACATGCAACTTTGCGTATCAAGGGTAAGATTTATTGAACAATGTAGCAGTGTACCCGCAAAGAATGATGGGATTATTTCCATATAGATAAAAAAGGATATGTGCGCTCTGTCTTGGATAAAAGTATCAGCACCTGGTCCTCTGCCAAGGATCTTGATGAATTTTAATCGGGGACGATCGTCAGGAAAGAATCGACTGGAGCAGAGAGATAAAAACAGAAAATGGAATTACTAGTCGAAAAACAAAGAGATATTAGTAATGATTCATCTCAGAGATTTAGACTCCGAAGAAGGCCGGTGAAAGAAACAACCAAGATGTAGTGATGGAAAACGCAAAGATAAGGATACTTATTATGAGATTTTGAACTCTAATTTTCGAAGTCTTTTTTTTTTTTTTTTGCAGGGATTTAGTCTTTTACAAAATGAGCCGATACGCACAACCTTGTAATTAATACCGGTTGTAGCTGAGTAAATTTTTTAACGATATTGTTGCTATATATTCAAGTGAAAATACACATACATTGATTACTTTTAAAATTAGCTCTTTTAGTGGTTTCGGAGTTGTCAACAGCGCCGAAGTTACATTGATTACTCATAATCATTGTCTCATTTGGATCTGGCAATTTTCGCTCTAGAAATTTTAATGTTCTAAATATGGAATGAGATAATTTTCTATTTTGATGGGGTTTTATCTTATTAGGGCATTGGTGTTTTAGGCTTTTTTGTCATTATTAAATTCTGCTAGCTATTTAGAATACAATTTTCAATTATCTGCAGAAATGCGTCCCAATTAGAATGTGTATGCATGTGTATGTATGTGCATGTACACTAGTGTGCATATATCAGTGAGATTCTTCAAATAAACGTGGTTGAGCGTGTAGGAATGTGCATGTTCATTTGACTGTGTTTGGGCTCAATAAAAAAAAGGGAGTGCGTCATTGTACATGAGGGCATGTTTGTGTATGTGAGATTTTGTGTGTCAGTTGATTGGTGTGAAAATAGCTGAGTGTTTTTTTTTTGGTATGTAGGCCCTTGGTTTGGTTTTAATGACAATTTTCACTGATTTCAACAAGAAATCGTGAGCCAAAACTATCACTAGAATAATCAACACAAGTTGCTTCAGTTTTTGAATTGGTATGGCTGACTGGCTGGCTACGTATTATCAACACATGTGTTGCACTCATTAGGTTTAGGAAAAAATCCTTTCTTATTTTCTTGGAAACCCATCTCCTTTACGCTAAAATTAAGTTGATTCTTCAACTTGGGTCTGGTAATATTCACACTTGTTCCTCAGTGATCACTGCCCAACAAAGACAGTTTTTTCAATCAATCACCTCAACACAGACTGAGGCCTGAAAACGATGACAATATGATAGTTCTTGATGTGTGACAAACCAAACGTATTGCACTTATCAATTTGTCATATTCAGCAGTATTTTCATGGATATTTCGATCTCATTTTTCAAGCAAAGATATTATTATTATTATTATTATTATTATTTTTATTATTATTATTATTATTATTATTATTATTATTATTATTATTATTATTATTATTATTATTTGGAATCTCACACCAGTTGCCTGGTGGTAACCGCTAGAGTTTGAGTGACAGCAAGTCTCCTCAAGTCTCCAGCCCTCCTCCCCTAGTACTCATAGGTCGCAGTAATTCTACGATTTACAGTTTCACACCGGTTGCCCAGTGGTTATCGCTGAAGGCTGAGTGACAATAAGTCTCCTCAGGTCCTCAGCTAACGTCTCCTCCCTCTTTCGCATATCATGACAGAGCTACTATTCGTTGCAGTCCTTATATCTCTAGCACCGTCCTCAGTATCCGTGCAGTTCCAAGTAGTGCTGTGGTCTGTACGGTCTCTATCCTCCCCCTAATACCGACCTCCTCCAGTCTCCCCCTCAGCGTTTTGGGGACAGTTCATAGTGCGCCCACTATGACCGGTACTACCCTGGTTTTCATGTTCCACATTTTCCTTAACTCCCTTGTTAGGTCCTGGTATTTTTCCCTTTTTTCACCCTCCTTCTTTTTTACTCTATGGTCGGCAGGTACAGTAACGTCTACTATTTGGCAGGCCTTCCTTTTTTTGTCTACTATTACTAAGTCCGGTCTTCTTGCCTGGATGAGGTGGTCAGTTTGGATGTCAAAGTCCCACCGTAGTTTGTGGTTGTCATTCTCCAAAACTGCCTCTGGCTTGTGCTGATACCACTTTTCCCCATGGTTGAATCCCATTTGTTTACTTAGTTCCCAGTGTATCATCGTTGCTACTCTATCGTGTCTATGCTTATACTCCTTCTGGGCGAGTTGACTACATCCACTAGTTATGTGGTTTACTGTCTCATCTCTTTCACCGCACATGCAGCATTTGCTGTTTGTCTGTGTTCTGTCGATTTTTGTTTTCATGTAGTTTGTCCTTATGCTTTTGTTTTAGGCTGCCATGATGAGCGATTCTGTTTCTCTCTTAAAGTTCCCTTTTCGTAACCACGTCCATGATTTCTCGTCTGCTATATCTTGTATCTGTCTTTTAAACTCGCCGTACAATTTTTTCCCTTCCCATCTCTCTTTTCTTGTTTGCTGTACTGTTCCATTGTTTTCTACTTTATTGCTTGTTGCACTATCTCTCGCGCTCTTTATGATTTCTTCACTATTTGTTTGCACATATCTTTCTAGGACTGTTTTAGCTCTCTGGACACAATCTTCTATACTGATGAGCCCCTACCACCTTCTTTTCTCTTAACGCATAGTCTATCTGTATCATCCCTAGGGTGTAATGCTTTATGCATCGGCATAAGTTTCCTTGTTCGCCTATCCATTGATTGGAGCTCTTCCTTTGTCCATCCTAGGAATGGTCCTGTATACCTAACTACTGACACAGCCCAGGTGTTCATTCCTTTTATTGGATTTCTGCTGTTTAATTTGGTTTCTAATATTTTCCTTATCCTTCTGAGGTATTCTCTCTTTATTTTCTCCTTCATCTCTTCCCGTTTTATCGTGTCACATTCAAGGACACCTAGGTACTTGTATCGGTCTTGTGCAGTCAATGCTCTAATCTTGCTGTTGTCAGCATTCCTTTAGTCATTGAAAGCCTTCCTATGTGCATCACCATGATTGCGCATTTTTCTATTCCAAACTCCATTCCTATGTCCTCACTATATTCCCTTACTTCGTTGAACAGAGTCTCAAGCTCTCCCCTGTTTTTTGCGAACAATTTTATATCGTCCATGTACATTAGGTGGTTGACCTTTTTTTTTTTTTTATTTATTTTTTTTTTATTTATTTATTTATTTATTTTTTTTTTATTATTATTATTATTATTATCATCATCATCATCATCATCATCATCATCATCATTATTATTATTATTATTATTATTATTATTATTATTATTATTATTATAATACCTATCGAAGAATGACGGGGTAATTTACGTATAGATCGTCCCTTATGCCTTGGTTCAGAATATCTGTCTAAGATTATAGTGTTTCTCCTCGACACTTCTGCAATATTCTTGCACTGATTGATGAGTGTTATACACACATTTTATTCTAAGTAGTTTACACGTGCCGTCAAAAATGACGGCATACATGCATGTGTTGATATACACCGCACGAGACACTGAATCCAAACTGTCACTAAAACTGACTACACAGGTTACTTCAGTTTTCGAACTGGTGTGGCTGGTTGGCCATGTATGATAGTAAAGATTTACATTGCAGTGAGCTTCGAGAATAGCGTACTGTTGACTGCAATCATTATATACACACACACACACACACACACACACATATATATATATATATATATATCTGTAAATATGAAGTGAAGTAGCTCGTTCATTGTAAGCTTATGCAATGCTCTTCCATTGGAATAGAGCCCTCTGGTGGATGGGTAATTCAGGCTAAATAAATATATCGCTTAAATTCAGCCTTACTGACTCTCCAGTTCCCTAGCAGAGGTAGGATATCGGTCTCTTGGTCTGAGACGAAGGTTTCAATTCTGCCTCGTGGTACTGGATGGGACAATGGATAGTTTGTAGCTTCCCTGGGATGTAATACAACGAAACAGCTGTCTGTAGATGACTCAAAAATGTATATATAAATAACATTTTTACTACGTCTCTTAGTATAACAGAGTGAAAACGCACATTGCTATTTATCATATGTATGAATAATTCATGCTTTCGCGTATCCGATCAGATATCTTATCAAATCCTGGCATTTTTTCAGTGATCATTATTAAAACTACCGTCAAATCTGTCATAGGTTTTTAAATTTTTCTAGCTGTCCTGGCTAGCTGTTCCGTACGTTGACACATTCACTCGGATTCTGTCCAGTTCCTGTCAAGGCATTGATGTAACAGTTTTTTCCGTTAAAATTGCCAGTTGTAGTAAATACAATGTTCAGTTTTTTTGGTCACACATGGAATGCTAACGACATGAATATATCTGTCAGGATATCTGGCAACGGAATATAAGGCAGGAGAAATTGAATTCATGCCTCGTTCAAGGTTATTAGAGAGAATTAAAAATAAGCTGCCTCTTGGCAGATTCTGATTACACGGATATATAAGTAGTTCCCTGACGCTGGCTACTGCTTCAAAAACATACTTCTGAACATTACATCTATATTTACTAATCTCATCCCAGGATATCGTTAGTCAAATAATGTGGTACTTAGAGTTTTAACACCTAACAGTGATAATATGCGCTGTGCTACCTTGCTAAATAATTCGACAAGAGTAAATTATAATATATCAAAGTTGGCCTTATATGTAAGTATATATGGTTTAAAAATATTAAAAAAATATAAAACGAACCTGTCACCAAAACCGTCCAAATAGGTTTCATGGTCGGTGCGGCTGGCTTTGTATGTTCACATGCATAGAGCATTTAGGCCGCACCATTTGCGTTAGAGTGCTGAGGATTTCAGGATTTACTCCTTTACAATTAAAAAACATTTTTTTCCATTTTTATTTACGCCCACCCCAATTGTTTTTCTTTTAGTTGAGGTTCAATCTGCAATGTACAGCAAAAAGCAACTTTAAAGATAAGTGATTTATTCGTTGATCATCCCTTTTTTAATGTTCAAATTTATAATCTTCAACACGACACGGTGCCATAAAACGATTTCTATTGAGTGACTAACCAGACATGTTTCATACTCATTTGAATTATTACTTTTATTTTAACACATTTAAATATATATTACATCTATCAGATATTCTATTGTACTTATCATATTAATTAATTTGTATGACTATGGAACTGCTTTAAACACGCGATGGAAAATTTATGTTTCCTTCGTTCTTTGAGAGAAAATCTCCTCACATGAGTTACAATGCAAGGAAATATTTTTGTCAACGAACTGGATAAGCAATGAATGATGTACGATGTTTAAAATGAGAATATGAATAAAATCCGTTATGAGGCGCCACGGTTAGTAATGGCATATTTTTGTTAAACTGTTTCGACGATTTTATTGAGTTGAATGAGTCTTATTAGACCTGGCATGAATGATGGAAAAGTTCACTTAAAATATGATTGAAATTGGATTTCAACACAATAGTAACATTCAGCGACTCAACTTATAAACTGTTGTTCCAATGATATTTAATGATTTCAAGTTTTTACGACCTGGACTAAACATTTGATACACCCGGTGAAAACCAAACTCACAACAGTACAAATATGTGAGATTGGGTTATAACAATTGCTGCAATGTGAGGCTCCGAGTGCCACGTTAGATTTTTAAAAAAATCGGATTAGGAGTTTTTAAACCAAAAAAATGCACGCTTTTTGAAATGTCTGTATCGACAGAAAATTCCGTTTCAAAGCACCAAATTATCCAGCTGCTGATCTTATTTTTGGCAGGCATTGACAGTCTTCTATTGAATTCTGTTGACGATTTTATTAAGTCGAATAAGTCTTATCAACCTGGTGTGAGGTTTTAGCAAGTTCCAATAAAATACCAGTCCATTTCACCCGAGGAGAATTTGATACAGCCGTTGGCAGCAGTCGGGGACGACCGGTCAAGGCCTCTAGAAGCCCCACCCTCAACAGATACAGGAAACGGAGATCGATAACCAATTTTCTTAAGGAAAGTTGCCCCATTTCGCGAATCTTGTTTGTTTTGCTTAGTCAAGAATGATTGCATATGCCGGAATTCTGTGCTCAACAAGGTGGCAGAGGTTTCAAGATGGTCCTTGCTGATAGGCAATATGGAGAATAGAAGTTGCATTGAATAAGCAGAAGTGAATGAGACGCCATCTTGCGAGAGAAAAGAAAAAATTGTAGGGGAGCACACGTGATCACAAAGAGATTTGATTATTGTCCGTGATTCTGGAAGATGAAAAAAAATAGACAGATTGATAAATAAATAAAAGAACACGGAGAAGGAGAGAGGGAGAAAGAGAGTAAGGAAGAAAGGAAAAGAAAATGGGAAAAAGGACGGGGGAACGAAGAAAGATGAAAGGAAGGAAGAACAGAAAATGGGAAGAAAGTAGGAAAAAAGGAGGATGGATAGAAATGAAGGACAAGGGAAAAAGGAAGGAGTACGGGTTGGGGAAGATTAAATTGCTGATATAAAAAGGAATAAGAAACGAAATGTAATGATTCTGATTGAAAAATTGAAGAAGGAAAAAGAAGGAAAAGGAATGAGAATAACAAAAGAAGCAAACTAGGATTTAAAGCAGTGCACAAATTGACGTAGGGAAATAACGTCCATATTAGCTCATAAGACCAGATTTGACGACTTATCAAGTTGTACACTTTCTTTAAATTGAGAATTAAGGCACAGTGAAAAGCACTAGTATGCAATTATTAGCTTTATCAGTGATTCTCAACGGGAACAATATTGCCCTAAAGGGGGTGACAGCCAAGCTGAAGGGACAATAGAATCCCACATACAATATCTCAACTGTGATATAGAATCTATCAGTGAAGCATTGTTGTGAAAAGTATTGAATTAAAATGCAAAGATGAATGAAAATACAAAATTTAAAAGACATAGAATGACTGAAATTTGTCTGTCAAATACTAGTAAACGGCTTTATCCTAACATGTCAAAAATTGCATTCAAAAAAGGGTATTATTAGGGAAAACGCTCGGGGAAATACACAAATATACAAAAAATACATTTATTAGTAACAAAAAGCCACTGCAATAATATATGAAGTTGATGAAATCAGCGACATCAAGTTTATTCAACTCTAAAGATTACATATACTTCAGGTTTGTTCTGTCTTATTCGTCAGATAGCATTTGGAATGTTTCTTACAACCAAATCCATTAAAAAAATATTTTGATGGTAATTAGTCTGATGGTATAGCATTGTGCATTTATCGGAGAAAAATTATCAAAATTGGCGTATTTTTGTTTATCGATTCTAACATTGAAGACGAAAGGAAATAATATTTACGCATTCCTTTTTAGAGAAAGGTACTCGCTTCTCCATCAATTTATCAACAGGTCATTTGCTGTATGAACTGGCAACAGCCTGGAAGGCAAATCACTTGTTCTGTCGTACATGCTGTAGACCGGTCGGGCCAAAGCTGAGACACCGCAAAATGTGTGTGTGGTGTCATTGTGCAACGGGTATATAACATTCTGTCAGAGTGCCATTTTTCTAAACCTCCTAATGGAGTCTATGGCCTGCGACGTCTGGATGGTGCCACACTGAACTGGCTCAGGGGATCGATTTTTGGTGACCAGGCAAAAGTTACTGCTAGGTTTGGAAGTTTTCAGACATTGACCGTATTCAATACATTATGTACATTGGGATAACAATTTTCTTCGTCTCTGCAGAATCGTATAAATGAAAAAAAAATTCAATTCCTTGAAGACTGCAAAGGACAGCTAAACCAATTTTTGGCTCAAAATGGTAAAACATCTTGGATGATGGAATTATGGAATTGTCTGAATTATTGAAAATAAAGGAATAGTAGAGTCATTGGACTGTTTAATAAATTTATGACTGAAAAGTTATTGGGAGAAAGAAAAGTTCTTCTCATACTCAACTAGCAATGACACTTGTCGTTGAACGAGAGGGAAAAAAGCAAATATATTAGTGTTAACTTTGTCTCCCATAGCTTTAGACTTCTAAAATGTTAAATGTAAAAAAAATTCCAAAATGTTTCTTACCTCTAAAAAGGGAAGATGTAATTCTCTTGATTTTGATCCCGACTATTTGAACGATTCTCTGATGATTTCGACCCTTAACATTGAGAAATAAAATTACTATCCGACTCTGACAACTATAATGGGAAAAAAAGACCTCAAATTTGAAAAGAATCCCCCACCCTTGATTTTGGCTACTAAAAGTGGAAAGAGATCTTATCATGGATTTCAATCATTAAAAGTGAAAAAGAAAAAAAAAAAAAGAAGGAATTGCCAAACAAAGAGAGAGAGAAAGAAAGAGAGAGAATTCACCAACATTAACTCCAAAAATGAAAAGAATCCCCTCTCCGGTTGTGGGCCCTTAAAAGTGAAAAATTCCCCCGACTAAAACCCTTTCAAAATGAGAATGACTACCCTTACATTGCCTAGTTCGTCTCACAACAGGACCAGCCCATTGCAATTCGAATTTCCTAATGGATTCTATGATGTCTCAGACATGTCTTTTACCCCAATTTTTGTGCTGTTCTGTGATATTTCGATGTGAGGTTGAGCTGGATTCTCTCACGTATAGTTGAAGTTTGATGATCAGTCTCTTTGTTTGGTTCCCTGTTTCAGCTCCATAGATGGCTATCAGGAGGATGCATTGGTTGTATACTCATATTTTGGGACCAATGGTATTTTTCTGAAGGTTGAGCTTGCTTCGGTGATAGCTTGCCATCTTAGATTGATTCTTTCTTCGAATTCTTTATCTTTTGCAGATTTCATGGAGATTTGTTGTCCTAAGTAGATGTAGTGATTTATCGATTCTGATCGCTGTGTGTTTATCATGTTTTTCTATATAGCGATGTTATTGTTGCACATGACCTTTGCTGAAGTTCATTTAAAAGCTAACTTTTTCGTCTTCTTCATAATCCAATCTAAGGTGTAATGAAACAATGACGGCCATGAGTGTCTCACGAGTTCTATCTGAATAATGCGTTTTACGAGGTTTGTGAATCAGTCTTTAACCACAGTAACAGCCAGCGACAAATGAAGAAATGTTAGTGTGGGAGCCAGCTGAAAAACAGAAAAGGCTGGCTATTGCACGAAACTGACGTTCACTGAATGTATATCCCTCAACTCACAAGGCAGTGCAGTGTCAAGTTTGAAGTTTTTCGAAAGAGTGGTTCTCAAGAAAAACTGATGCACTCAACAACTGTCATTGTACATTGTTGACATTTGCTAGATACATTAGTTAGCACAGAAGGCTGTGCACGGGTGAGTACGTTATTTTCTGGTATTGCCACATCTTGAAAATACTAATCCATCGCAATTACCCGACGAGTAGTTATTTTTAAGACGATATGCGCAAAATCTATTTGATCATGTTGTGGTGTGGAGTCTAAAGTTTTCGAGGATGCTGACTTCGAGATTCTAATACTAATTAACAGAATCTCAAAAATCATAGATCTTACTTCGTTTTTCATATAAATTATCTCCCTTGACTTCTGCTCTTTAAAATCATCTGAACTTTGATGCAAAATATCTAAACTATCAACATTGAAAATAAGTAAGCGAAGTTTTTCGAAGCTGTAGTGTTGACCATTACTTTACAAGACAATTCTGACAGGCTGCATTCTTTCCAAATATGTGTCTCTGGAATGACCAATTGTTTTTGTTGTAACTAATTCACTATCAAGACCGAGTAGTGCTAATAGCAGTTCAGTGGATTCCAAATATATTTGTTCTAAGTACTACTAATGACTAAAGGGAAATTATTAACACTACAAAATAATTGGTTCAAGGAATCAATGTTTTCAATCCAAAGTACAATAACACCGGTAAATTAACACATAACGATGTAGATATAACATCTAAACAGTGTTACAACCATTTCCAATGAATGTAAAAGTCATCATCATTATCCTTTCAATATCTTTAATCAGATATAGACTTTCCCAAAAATTTGCTAGACTTCTTTATTATAGGCGTCTCCGAGCTCTTACCCTCTGAATTTGACTGTTTCTCCTCATCTTATGTCATGCCGGATTCAATTTTGCATACGATCTCCAGGGATCCATGTTGTGTCTTGATGTCCTGTGATTGACATTCTTGCAACATGAACCATCAATTGCCATTGGAGTTTTCTGATTGATTTTCTGATATATCTGACTCATGTTTTCATACGCTGACATATTGTGATCCCCCTATGTGATGTGAAAAATGACTCTCTCCTGTGCACATCGCATTATTGTCAATTTGATGGTCTATTTTTGGTCCGGTTCAAGCGGTGACACTCGGAAGGATGCAATAGTTGGATACCCTTCTAATAAGGACGATTTGGGATTTACACGTTCTCGAAGGTTGACCTGGTTCTGCGGAAAGCTTGTCAACCTAAATCCGACAGAACTATTGAAAACAAAAAAATACTGATAAAATGATTTGGCAGCGAGGGAAAAAATATAAGATAGATCAAACTGGAAGTAGCAATAAATCAAATTCTTTATCGAGAAATAACTAAACCAATTTATTCTACAGTAAATCGTGATATAAGAAAGTAGGTACTTTTGGGGCCTCCCTGTATAAAGTCTACGTCATACACCATATATCAATACACATGTAAACGAGTATGTAATAAAAGAAAATAGCAAAAAAGACGTGTTTAACATATTTTACTAGATGCTTAATGAACATATCCTATATTTTCTGCCATATCACGGTCCGACATTTCTTGAAATTTGTTTCATGAGAATTGTATCAATGCATAGACAGCAATGTATATTATAATGTATACTATTATTATTATTATTATTATTATTATTATTATTATTATTATTATTATTATTATAATTATCATCGTATTGATGATAAGGATATAATAATAATGTTACTATTACCACTATTATTATCAATAAGAATATCTATCTGTCTATATCTGTATCTATCTACCTATCTTTTAATGTATATGTGCACAACCTATTCATGTATGAATCAAGACATATTCTGGGCCGAAAAGAGCATATGCTACTCAATGAAATTAATTGAATTTCTTGTTTTTCGATTTCTCTTACGCGAACCGAGAGAAAGATAACGGGCGAAGACATGGAGAGACCTTATTAGCATTTAGATTGAATGCAGCTCTCATTTTTTAGAATCTTACATTTTGCATATATATATATATATATATATATATATATATATATATATATATATATATATATATATATGCGTGTGTGTGTATGTGTGTGTGTGTGTGTGTCAGTGTGTGTGTCAGTGCGTGTGTGTGTGTGTCAGTGTGTGTGTGTGTGTGTGTGTCAGTGTGTGTGTGTCTGGCCACTGTTTCGATGTGGATTATGGGTAATCTGACCACATGAAAGTGCAATGAGAGTGCAATGAGAATATCGGAAGGCCATGGTGGCCTTTTGACAATGTCAGTGCACCATAAAATATATCTGAGTAGGTGTATGTATTTATATACGCAGGCATGTGTGTGTTTGCATAAATTATCATATCTTACGTCAATACCTTGCACATGCCCGCAATTCACAGGATATATTCCAGATTGACAATGCTACACATTGACTGAGGTACCATTAGAAATAAACCCTGAGTATGTTCCTAAATGACTATATTTATGTATGTGAGTGTGTGTGTGTGTGTATGTGTGTGTGGATTTTGATTGAATCTGCTAATTTAATTCTCCTCAGCCTACTCTCCTCATCTGATCAATTAAGTTGTATTTAGTCGAATTGCATATTTGAGCGATCACCGAGAACCTAAAAAAAAAAAAAAATGTTGCATATGTATAACAGGTTCACGTGAATGTTGTTTTTAAATTATACACAAAACTATCATCATCGATTTCTTCAGTTTTTAAGATAGTCTCTTTGGCTGGCTGGCTGGCTGGCTGGCTGGCTGGCTGGGGGATGTAAATCACTTTGTGTCCGGCAGCATTCACGTTTCTCTTTTTTTTTTTTTTTTTTTTTAATTCAGATCTCTTACTGATCATTCCCCAACAAAATGCAAGATAAGTAACTTATCCATCAATCACCCCTTTCTCCCTTTTTTAATTGATCACTTCAACATGACACGTTACAAACCTTGGTCACATGATTGTTTCTCATTGGGAGACTGACCAGACATTTTTATTGTGTAATAGTTGGTCACACGGTGAGGATGAAACAAAGCATTCGAAGTGATTGATGAAAAAACTTCGGAAATAAGAAAGCATCAAAGGGGCTGTTCATAATACTTGATTATGTATAATGATGTAATGCAGCCACCCATCCAGATAGTATCCCCATTCGACTCTGCTTATCTTTGTCAATTAGGAAAGAACGGGATCTCTCGGTATTGTTAGACCACAACGTGCATTGGAAACAAAATTCTACGATAAGAACATATATCTATACCTACGATGGGGATACGTAATTCACATCCATGCTTACGATTTTACATTGATTCTGGTCTTACTGAATTATGCATGACAATTGGCGATGAAAGAATATCACTTAAGGACATAACATTATTACCAACGAGAATTTCGGCCAACACAAACAAATAAGAAAGATCCTATTCGTAAGTCAAGACGAATTTTATGCCGTTATATTCTTCATGAATGAAAAAATATTTCGCTTTTGTATGAATAATTGCTTGAAAATTTATTGAAAGTATGAATTTATATATGGAGCACACGATCGTTGAATATCAAGTTTACAGTCAAAAAACTTCGAATTAAGAAATAATTCAATGTCTTACCATTTTGGACTCCTGATAGCTGGCGAATCAAATGTAGCCAATTTATTTTTTTTTTTAGAAAAGTATCAAATTAAATTTGGTTTAACTTTTCTGGTGTCTGCTAATTCTTGAATGACAGGAATCCTGAAATTTGGATGCCAGATAAGTAATGCTATTTGGTTTAATGGACATAATAGTTGAAATCAATACGATTGTTTATTTTTCGCATGAGTTACAGTTTTCCCCAAAATTAACCATTTAATCTATCTTGCCTATGTAACATTATGTGAATTCTAAATCCAAAACTATACGCCTATCAAAATAAATAAAAAATAGATAAATAATGATTCGAGCTTGCTTAGTTTTTGTTTATCTAATATTATGTTTGTATGATATGAGCAATTCTTTTAATTCTAAGTATTATTTATCCGAAACCATGGTCTCCTTAGGGAATTACAACCTATAACCATCTGAAGTGGAATACCTGAGTGTACGACCGTTGTTCTGGGGTAAAACGCAATTTTAAGCGAGGTAGCTCGTACCAAAGAGGTTAAATGTATATTTTTTAAAATTATATATGGGATGTCACTGAGAAAACGTATAATTCAGACCGTTTCAATTTCGATGTTTCATGATGAATATATTAGCAAAATAATGTCTTGTCCCTTATCATGAAATCTATCTGCTTATACTCACAGCCGCCTCCATATGGATATTGGCGTCTGAAACTGTTAACGTCAACAAAAATGGAGACAAGGCAAATATCCAAGTGTGACTTTGTGTGCATGCAACGGGAAAAAGCCGGAGGAAACTAACAGAAATGAAAATACTTCTTTTACATTTTTGTTCATATTTACATATCTATCTATCTCTCTAGCTATCTAGCTAGCTATCGAAAGGTTTTGCCATAAATCTCTCAGTGTGTGCAATCACATATCAATATATCTTCTTTCCGTTTATCGATTTCATTTCATTTCATTCATATATATCTTTCTGTAGGCGTGAGGTTGCCCATGCAGCAATCACGTGCACACACACACACACACACACACACACACACACACACACACACACACATATATATATGTTAAAAAGTGCAGATGTTTTTTGCTTGTTTTTTTCTCGTAAGTTTTTTATGTTTTTAATGTTTTTTTTCTAAATATTTGTTCGAAGGAATGTAAGAACGTTTCAAAATTCATGTTACATTATTTCTATAATTTTTATACCGACGTTTTTGACGAACGTAGCTTAAAAGAAAGGATGCTGCCCCAAAACACTATATATATATATATATATATATATATATATATATATATATATATATATATAGATAGATAGATAGATAGATAGATAGATAGATAAATAAATTATCGAAAATGCTACTTTTATTGAGAAAAAAATGAAGAAAAATCTCCATAAACAGACTAGATCAGTAAAGTTTTCGACGAAAATTACTTACCTGAAATGAAACAAATAGTAATCAATCCATTATTCATATAATATAGAACAAAATTCTAAAAAGCTGGGAAAGAAATTATCCAACAGGTATTTTTGGTTGATTTGATAATCAAAACTTTTTTATTATTTTTAATTTTTATTTAATTATGTTCAAATCTACCGTCAGAACGTATAATTCAAAATAAACTGAAATATGTTCTTTCACTTGGATTTCGTCAATGAAAAGGACATCAAAACGATATCGTCACGAGAATGACCAAATCATTCTCAAATTATTTAATGTTTCTAATTCAGACATATATATATATATATATATATTCATTATATATATATATATATATATATATATATATATATATATATATATATGTATATATATATATATATTCATTTATATATATATATATATATATATGTATTAATATATATATATTCATTTATATATATATATATATATATATATTCATTTATATATATATATATATATTCATTTTTATATATATATATATATATATATATTCATTTATATATATATATATATATATTCATTTATATATATATATATATATATTCATTTATATATATATATATATATATTCATTTATATATATATATATATATATATATTCATTTATATATATATATATATATATATATTCATTTATATATATATATATATATATATATATATATTCATTTATATATATATATATATATATTCATTTATATATATATATATATATATTCATTTATATATATATATATATATATATATATATATATATTCATTTATATATATATATATATATTGCAGTTATTAGACAATATCAAAAGACGAAATTCGGGAAACTGGACAGAATTTATTGCCGTTACATGTTTCGAAAGACTGTTGAAAATTCTAAAAAATGAAAAAAAAACTACTTCCCTGTTGAAAGATCTCAGATTACCCACATGCATATTAAAAGAATATAACAATGTCAACCCATCCTCCCCCTCAAGAACACACCGACAACGAAACTCGCTTATATGCAAACATTTTCCTAACAACAAGCACCAGACCAAACTTCAAGAATCCAACAAATTTTGAAAAGAAGAAAAACCTTGCATCACCCCTCCCAGACATTAATCCTTGTTATTACAATACTTAATAATTTTCCATACTTGTCGTTTGAGTACGAGAAAAAAAGGTCACACGAAACACGGAAGGGGAATAAATTCAATCCAGTTTCCAAACTTTCGTGTTTCAATATTTTCCATTGTCTACTGTAGAATAAATTAGTCCATTTATTTCTCAATAAAGATTTTCATTTTTTTCTGTTGCCTCTTTGATTTATCTTTTTTTTCTTGCTGACAGATTCTTATCTCAGTGAATGTTTGTTATCTATAGTTGCGTCGAATTTACGGATTTTCCAACACGTCGGATAAATCTCATTCTTTTCCTTTTTTGCTCTCATCAGTGAGCCGAACAGCCACCGGTAAACACAGTGATTTGAATCATAGGCTTTCTGCCAGCTATTTAGCTTGACAGCAGGAGCATTGCTACGTCCAAGCGGCTACCCAACCGATGGCAGGTTCAATTTCTGCAGCAGCCTCAACTTCTTGAATTGTTTACGTTGTCTATGTTGAGTAATGCATTAACCGTGTGATGATGGGAAAATCATTTCGTGTAAGTTTCTATATAATATAACGCAATTTATATGCTCTCTCTCTCTCTCTCTCTCTCTCTATATATATATATATATATATATATATATATGTGTGTGTGTGTGTGTGTGTGTGTGTAGTCTAGAAAACATTACAGCTTTAAATACCAAACATTACAAAACTTTTCAATGGATTTCTCGAATCTGTCAATGCAATTTATGTGAATTTCCTTCTTGTTTTTCCCTGTTCCCCTTTGTTATCAATGTACGAATTGCCTCTTGCTGAGATCATCAGTTGTTTACCATGTGACCGTTTAAGGGATTTTAAAAATTGAAATAGTTATATTAACATGGAACCCCCAGCAGTGTTGCTCAAAAACCACCCCTCTTTCTTATTATATAGTTTATATCATACATGTAGTTAATCATTTTATAAAAGATTTTCTGAGTTATGTACATTGATTTTATCTTACTACGTATTTATTTGTTGAAAAATGGCAGATGATATATATATATATATATATATATATATATATATATATATATATATATATATATATATATATATATATATATATATATATATAAATATACTTTGTACAAATCAGGCTTTCGATTCAGCATGATATAATGTAATATAAAGCAATGTATGATGTGTGATGGATTTATTCCATTGAGTGCTCAATACATTCGACTTTAAGCTCTAAGAGTCAAGTTTGTGTAGAGTAGAGCTGAAAATATTATAGAAAGTAGATAAACTATACAAACACATTTATGTTTCTGCCAAAGTGCGTGTGTATGCGTGTGTGTTTGTGTATGTGTGTGTGTCTGTCTGTCTGTCTGTCTGTCTGTCTGTGTGCATCTTCAACGTGTGTTCGTGTGTTCTTGTATGAATGTAAAGGAGGCTGTGCGTTTCACCATTGTTTTCCCATTCCCAATGCTGGTTACATATTTGCATTTTCGTTTTCCGCTTGTCATTCTGGTTGAATCATCTTCATGATCCAGATTGGCAATCAAATCGACGGGGAAGGTGAAAAAAATAAAAGAAAAATGAAGGACCATATGGAAATTCGAAAAAAAAAACCAAACCCTCAGCCAGTTGAAGGGGGAACGGACGGGGACAAAAACGAGCGAAAGCAAAGAAGTATATGCGGTGGAGTCGGTGAAGAGAGAGAGAAAACGAATGAAAAGATGAATGAAAGAAAACATTTTTTTCAGAAAGTGTAATGATTGAGAGGGAGGAATGAAGAAAGAACGGCCGAAAGGAAGGGACAAAATAATCAAAGAAATGAGAAGAAAGGAATTATGAAAAAAAAGTAGATAAATCTGTTCAAATGAGAGGAAGGGAAGAAAGAATCAACGCAGACTTTTATATATAGAGAGAAAAGAGGACGATTTATATATCAAAATGAATAATTACCATGAAAAAAATAATGAAATCTCAAGTAAATAGAGAAATAATAATGATGATAATAATAATAATAATAATAATAATAATAATAATAATAATAATAATAATAATAATAATCGCAACTGTAGTCGAAGAGTTACACCAGAAAAGACTAGCCAAAGAGGCAAGACTGAAAAGATACAGACTAAGAACGGCCCAATACACACAAAACTGCACATTCCAAAACAATGAGAAAAAGTTTTACCAAGATTTAAATGGGGAAAGAAGGCAGGACATGAAACCAGATGCCACAGAGGCCAAGAACTATTGGAATAGCATATGGGGGCACCAAAAAAACCCAACGTAACACCGCAATGGTTAGGAAACATGAAAAAAGAACTAGAAGATATAGACAAGGGAGAACCAATAGTACTGAATGAAACCACATTGAAACATACTCTTAGGAAAGTAGCCAACTGGAAAGCACCGGGTCCCGACGGGATCCACGGGTATTGGTTCAAAAAATTCACCACGTTACACGGCAGACTCACTCACCTACTCCAAAATTGTCTAAACGAAGGCAAAGTACCAGAATGGATGACTAAAGGCAGAACCACCCTCATCCAAAAAGACCAAGGAAAGGGTAACATAGCAAGCAACTATAGACCAATCACGTGCTTACCACTTATGTGGAAAATCCTGACCGGGCAAATAGCAGAGAGAATATACATGTCAATGGATAGAAGGGGACTACTACCAGAAGAACAGAAAGGGTGTAGGATAGGAACCAAAGGGGCAAACGATTTACTCTACATAGACCAGATGATTTTAAGAGAAGTAAAGAAAAAGAGAAAGAATATCGCAATGGGATGGATAGATTACAAAAAGGCATACGATATGATTCCACATAGCTGGATACTCGAATGCCTTAGAATGTTCAATATTAGCGAACCGGTGGTTAAATTCATTGGTAATTCAATGGAAGACTGGAAAGTAGATTTGACAGCCGCAGGGGACAAACTAGCCGAGGTAGGGATAAAAAGGGGAATCTTCCAAGGAGACTCGTTGTCCCCACTATTATTTGTTCTAACAATGATACCGCTCAACAGAATCCTGAAAAACAGCAAAGGATACCACTTCTCTAAAACAAAAGGAAAGGTCAACCACCTAATGTACATGGACGATATTAAATTGTTCGCAAAAAACAGGGGAGAGCTTGAGACTCTGTTCAACGAAGTAAGGGAATATAGTGAGGACATAGGAATGGAGTTTGGGATAGAAAAATGCGCAATCATGGTGATGCACAAGGGAAGGCTTTCAATGACTGAGGGAATTGAACTCCCGGACAACAGCAAGATTAGGGCATTAACTGCACAAGACCGATACAAGTACCTAGGTGTCCTTGAATGTGACACGATAAAACGGGAAGAGATGAAGGAGAAAATTAAGAGAGAATACCTCAGAAGGATAAGGAAAATATTAGAAACCAAATTAAATAGCAGAAATCTAATAAAAGGAATGAACTCCTGGGCTGTGTCAGTAGTTAGGTATACAGGACCATTCCTAGGATGGACAAAGGAAGAGCTCCAATCAATGGATAGGCGAACGAGGAAACTTATAACGATGCATAAAGCATTACACCCTAGGGATGATACAGATAGACTATACGTTAAGAGAAAAGAAGGTGGTAGGGGGCTCATCAGCATAGAAGATTGTGTCCAGAGAGCTAAAGTAGTCCTAGAAAGGTACGTGCAAACAAATAGTGAAGAAATCATAAAGAGCGCGAGAGATAGTGCAACAAACAATAGAGTAGAAAACAATGGAACAGTACAGCAAACTAGAAAAGAAAAGTGGGAAGGGAAAAAATTGTACGGCGAGTTTAAAAGACAGATAAAAGATATAGCAGACGAGAAATCATGGACGTGGTTACGAAAGGGAAACCTTAAGAGAGAAACAGAATCGCTCATCATGGCAGCCAAAAACAAAAGCATAAGGACAAACTACATAAAAACAAAAATCGATAGAACACAGACAAACAGCAAATGCCGCATGTGCGGTGAAAGAGATGAGACAGTAAACCACATAACTAGTGAATGTAGCCAACTCGCCTAGAAGGAGTATAAGCATAGACACGATAGAGTAGCAACGATGATACCCTGGGAACTAAGTAAACAAATGGGATTCAACCATGGGGGAAAGTGGTATCAGCACAAGCCAGAGACAGTTTTGGAGAATGACAACCACAAACTACGGTGGGACTTTGACATCCAAACTGACCACCTCATCCAGGCAAGAAGACCGGACCTAGTAATAGTAGACAAAAAAAGGAAGGCCTGCCAAATAGTAGACGTTGCTGTACCTGCACACCATACAGTAAAAAAGAAGGAGGGTGAAAAAAGGGGAAAATACCAGGACCTAGCAAGGGAGTTAAGGAAAATGTGGAACATGAAAACCAGGGTAGTACCGGTCATAGTGGGAGCACTAGGAACTGTCCCCAAAACGCTGAGGGTGAGACTGGAGGAGATCGGGATTAGGGGAAGGATAGAGACCGTACAGACCACAGCACTACTGGGAACTGCACGGATACTGAGGAAGGTGCTAGAGATATAAGTACTGCAACGAATAGTAGCTCTGTCATGATATGCGAAAGAGGGAGGAGACGTTAGCTCAAGACCTGAGGAGACTTATTGTCAATCAGCCTTCAGCGATAACCACTGGGCAACCGGTGTGAAACAGTAAATCGTAGAATTACTGCGACCTATGAGTACTAGGAGAGGAGGACTGGAGACTTGAGGAGACTTGCTGTCACTCAAACTCCAGCGGTTACCACCAGGCAACTGGTGTGAGATTCCAAATAATAATAATAGTCCTCTGAAGCAGAGCAGCAAACAACAAAAAAGCAGAAAACGATGGAGTAGCACAACAAACAAAGAAAGAAAAATGGGAACAGAAAAAGCTATACGGAAAAATTTAATGACAGATACAGGATGGTGCAGACGAAAGATAATGGACATGGCTACGAGAAAAAAAAATCTGATGAGAGAAACAGAATAATTGTGGATACGAAGAAGAGAACCTACCAAATAATACACGTAGTAGTGCCAGCAGGCCACTGAGTGAATACGAACGCTGTGGAGAGCTGTGAAATTCCCAGGACCTGGCAATGGAACTGAAGAGAGTGTGGAACATGAAAGTCTAGGTAGTACCAGTTATAATAGGTGCACTCAGAACTGTACCAAAGACACAGGAATAGAGATTGGAAGAAGTAGGGATAAAAGGGGAGGGGGAGATTGAGACTAAACAGACCACAGCACTGCTGGGGATTGCATGAATACTGAGCAGAGTGCTACAAATATGAGATCTACGACCCAGCTGTTAAAAATGGCCTAAAAAGAAAAAAAAAAGAAAAAAACAAAAACAACAATAAGAGAACTCTCAACACACATTGTAAAAGGTACGTGTTACTTTGATAGGTGAGGGACAGGTGAGAGGAAGGATGAAGACCTCAGGAGATTTACTGTTGCTCAGCCTTCAGCGAAGACCACTGGGTAACTGGTGTGAAATTGCAAACCACAGTACTGCTGTGGACTGTGAGAGTGCGGAGAGGAGACTGAGGAGACTCTGTGTCACTCAGTCTCCAGCTATTGCAACTGGTGTGGAAATTAATAATAATAATAATAAAAATAATAATGATAATAATAATAATAATAATAATAATAATAATAATAATAATAATAATAATAAGCCTGAATGGCTTGTCCTTGTGAGGCCATACCCTGGGTGGTAGGAGCTGGTGGGGCTCGTTGGTTACCACTGTGCACATCGGTCTCAATGAACCCACCAAGGTCTGGCGCTGCCTTAAAAGAACCAAAAGGGCCGGTGGGGCTCTTGGGTTACTTCCGACTCACATCGGTCTTAACCAACCCACCAAGGTCTGGTGCTACCTCCAAAGAACCAAAAACCCCAATCATGACAGTACAACCATACCATTTTACCGCAAAAAACGGGGCACAGATCCAAGACCTGTGTGTCGTAACCGGCAGGTGTTCCCTTGTTAGCCACCAGGAGGGACCCGGTCGTCATCCTGTGACTGCTGGCCAAAATCTCGGCTCGTGTACCCTTAATTGCCTTCAGGAGGGACACAGTCGTCACACAGCTACTGTTGGCCAAAACTCGTATACCACTAATGACACCCAGGGAAAGCGCAGTCCTCACGGGGTGACTGCTATAAAGAACAAGAGAAAGAGATGGACAAGGGAAGAGAATAGACTAGTTATGTACTGTTACTATAAAAGCAAGCCTTCAGTGCGATCTTATAGAGAGCGTAAGCTCCAAATATGGAGGGAAAAATCTGCTGTGGAAGTATCGAACCAATGCCTTGCTGACCAAGTAAAGCAAATTCAAAAGAAGAAATGGCTGTCTGAGACTGAACTACTAGAGATTTGCATTAATGTAGAGAGAGGTTCAGGTGACACATCTGAAGAATGCCCCCCAGCACAACTAATACCAATAACAAAACAAGAATAATCCCCCATGAGACCCCCACAGTAAGCTACGCACCAGAGGGTGATGACGAGGCACCAACGGAAGAAGAGAAAACCAAAATACAAGCTTTGAAAGAGATCATGCGAGGAGAGAAAACAACACTCCCCTCCCTAAGAGACAAAGACAGAAAGAAAGTCGGAAAAGTGACCGAAGAGGTCAACTGCCTCTTACAGCACATAGAAACAGACACCCTCCTAGAACTCAACAACCTAATTTACGCAGGGGCGAAAATGGTAGCACAAAGCTTCACAACACAAGATAGGAACCTGAGCAATGATAGGGAAGGGAAACCAAACTGGGAGAGAAGGTTACAAAGGCAGATCTCCCAACTACAGAGAGACGAAGTACTGCTTAGAAATACACCACACACAGACAGACCACGAGTAAGACTTTATAACAAATACAAGGTAGCGCAAAAAGGCATCGCGACTGTAGTCGAAGAGTTACACCAGAAAAGACTAGCTAAAGAGGCAAGACTGAAAAGATACAGACTAAGAACGGCCCAATACACACAAAACCGCACATTCCAAAACAATGAGAAAAAGTTTTACCAAGATTTAAATGGGGAAAGAAGGCAGGACATGAAACCAGATGCCACAGAGGCCAAGAACTATTGGGATAGCATATGGGGGCACCCAAAAAGACACAATGTAACACCGCAACGGTTAGGAAACATGAGAAAAGAACTAGAAGATATAGACAAGGGAGAACCAATAGTACTGAATGAAACCACATTGAAACATACTCTTAGGAAAGTAGCCAACTGGAAAGCACCGGGTCCCGACTGGATCCATGGGTATTGGTTCAAAAAATTCACCACGTTACACGGCAGACTCACTCACCTACTCCAAAATTGTCTAAACGAAGGCAAAGCACCAGAATGGATGACTAAAGGCAAAACCACCCTCATCCAAAAAGACCCGGGAAAGGAGAACATAGCAAGCAACTATAGACCAATCACGTGCTTACCACTTATGTGGGAAATCCTGACCGGGCAAATAGCAGAGAGAATATACATGTCAATGGATAGAAGGGGGCTACTACCAGAAGAACGGAAAGGGTGTAGGATAGGAACCAAAGGGGCAAACGATTTACTCTACATAGACCAGATGATCTTAAAAGAAATAGGGAAAAGGAGAAAGAATATCGCAATGGGATGGATAGATTACAAAAAGGCATACGATATGATTCCACATAGCTAGATACTCGAATGCCTTAGAATGTTCAAAATTAGCGAACCGGTGGTTAAATTCATTGGTAATTCAATGGAAGACTGGAAAGTAGATTTGACAGCCACAGGGGACAAACTAGCCGAGGTAGGGATAAAAAGGGGAATCTTCCAAGGAGACTAGTTGTCCCCACTATTATTTGTTCTAACAATGATACCGCTTAACAGAATCCTGAAAAACAGCAAAGGATACCACTTCTCTAAAGCAAAAGGAAAGGTCAACCACTTAATGTACATGGACGATATTAAATTGTTTGCAAAAAACAGGGGAGAGTTTGAGACTCTGTTCAACGAAGTAAGGGAATATAGTGAGGACATAGGAATGGAGTTTGGGATTAAAAAATGCGCAATCAGGGTGATGCACAAGGGAAGGCTTTCAATGACTGAGGGAATTGAACTTCCGGACAACAACAAGATTAGGGCATTGACTGCACAAGACCGATACAAGTACCTAGGTGTCCTTGAATGTGACACGATAAAACGGGAAGAGATGAAGGAGAAAATTAAGAGAGAATACCTCAGAAGGATAAGGAAAATATTAGAAACCAAATTAAACAGCAGAAATCTTATAAAAGGAATGAACACCTGGGCTGTGTCAGTAGTTAGGTATACAGGACCATTCCTAGGATGGACAAAGGAAGAGCTCCAATCAATGGATAGGCGAACAAGGAAACTTATGACGATGCATTAAGCATTACACCCTAGGGATGATACAGATAGGCTATACGTTAAGAGAAAAGAAGGTGGCAGGGGGCTCATCAGCATAGAAGATTGTGTCCAGAGAGCTAAAATAGTTCTAGATAGATATGTGCAAACAAATAGTGAAGAAATCATAAAGAGCGCGAGGGATAGTGCAACAAACAATAAAGTAGAAAACAATGGAACAGTACAGCAAACTAGAAAAGAAAAGTGGGAAGGGAAAAAATTGTACGGCGAGTTTAAAAGACGGATACAAGATGTAGCAGACGAGAAATCATGGACGTGGTTACGAAAAGGGAACCTTAAGAGAGAAACAGAATCGCTCATCAGGGCAGCCCCCCAAAAAAGCATAAGGACAAACTACATAAAAGCAAAAATCGACAGAACACAGACAAATAGCAAATGCCGCATGTACAGTGAAAGAGATGAGACAGTAAACCACATAACTCGTGAATGTAGTTAACTCGCCCAGAAGGAGTATAAGCATAGACACGATAGAGTAGCAACGATGATACACTGGGAACTAAGTAAACAAATGGGATTCAACCATGTGGAAAAGTGCTATCAGCACAAGCCAGAGGCAGTTTTGGAGAATGACAACCACAAACTACTGTGGGACTTTGACATCCAAACTGACCACCTCATCCAGGCAAGAAGGCCGGACTTAGTAATAGTAGACAAAAAAAGGAAGGCCTGCCAAATAGTAGACGTTGCTGTACCTGCAGACCATAGAGTAAAAAAGAAGGATTGTGAAAAAAGGGAAAAATACCAGGACCTAGCAAGGGAGTTAAAGAAAATGTGGAACATGAAAACCAGGGTAGTACCGGTCATAGTGGGAGCACAAGGAACTGTCCCCAAAACGCTGAGGGAGAGACTGGAGGAGATCGGGATTAGGGGGAGGATAGAGACCGTACAGACCACAGCACTGCTGGGAACTGCACGGAGACTGAGGAAGGTGCTAGAGATATAAGTACTGCAACGAATTGTAGCTCTGTCATGATATGCGAAAGAGAGAGGAGACGTTAGCTGAAGACCTGAGGAGACTTATTGTCACTCAGCCTTCAGCGATAACCACTGGGCAACCGGTGTGAAACTGTAAATCGTAGAATTACTGCGACCTATGAGTACTAGGAGAGAAGGGCTGGAGACTTGAGGAGACTTGCTGTCACTCAAACTCCAGCGGTTACCACCAGGCAACTGGTGTGAGATTCCAAATAATAATAATAATAATAATAATAATAATAATAATAATAATAATAATAATAATAATAATAATAATTGTTAGAGATAATTGAGGGGAAAGAAAAGAAGAAAAATTCTGAAAAAAAAAAACTTGAAGAGTAAACAAATTGATAGAATCCTAGATTAATAATAGTGAGTTCGATAAAGAAAAATAAAGAATGAATGAATGAAAGAATAAAGAAAGGAAACCAGAAATTTCCCAACAATGAATATGTCGTGAATAAGTTTCGATCAAAGAGAGAGAAAGTAAGAAAATCAATGGCAGAAAACCAAAGAAAAGAACGTAATGAATGAAGAAATAAAAGATTACTCACTTAATAGAAACAGTCAGGCAACCATCGTCTTCTGCCAGCATACCATGTTAGGGATAATCAATGAAAAATTGGAAAAAAGGTTGATCAATGGATAAGTCACCTCTTTCGCCTATTGTTGCAAGTGATCACTCGAGAGTGAATGATTTGTAAAAAAAACAAAAACATACGTAAATACTGTCAGGCTTAATCAAAAAGGGAGCAATCTGCCCTCCCCCCCATTAGAAGCTTTTTTCTGGTGAAAGGGTTAAAAACGTGTTTTTACCAGACATAACGAATAAATGTTGAATATTCCAACCCATTAGTGTGGTTTGTACGCGTGATACATTCATACATTCATAAATACAGCCAGCCAGCCAGACTAACTTGAAAGCTGAAGAAACCTACGTTGGCAGTTTTGGTTGATGGTTTAGAATTGCTAAAGTAACCAATTGCAAAAAGATCAGAATGATATGAATAGAATCTTATGACTGTTCAAAATTTTTAATTATTAATTGAATCGAAGGAGAGAACACACACCAGAAAAGACAGAAGTGGTGAGAATCTTGTTTAAAGGAAAAGGTAAAGAAAATATATTACCTATCTACAAGTGAAGAAATCTCTGTGTCTATAAGTCTATGCATGTACCGCAATTACTTGACCACTAGCCGCTGTACAAAGTTCACATTCACCAATTTACAGTCAGCACACAAGACAGTCTGGTGTTGGGTTCAACGTTTTTTGATCAGCTGTTTTAGAGAAATCTAATCATGAAATATAAATAAAGTCTCATGTTTATGGATCTTCCATCACAGTTTCTATAAATCATATTCCTTAACTTTAGAATTATCCAAGGTCTGATCTGAAATATCTGGATTGGTAACAGTGAAATGAAGCCACCAAAATATTTTTGAGATGTACATTCGTATGATAGACAGGAAATTATTTTGCATGACAATTATGGTTCGCTGTGCCATTCACCATTAAGTTCGCTCCTTTCCAAACATGCACCCTTGGGACAGACTCTATCTGAGTCGCCTAAATTAGCAATTTCCTTCCCGATTCTTTTAAAAGCTGTTACCTATGTATTTTTCTTGATGTCCATCTGTACAAGGTCGATGTTAACAAAATATCCTTCTATATGTCTTGGAGTCTGAAAGTGAAAGGGAGAAATCACATGCATCTATGGTCTGACTTTCAGACTTGTAACCCCTCTACCATTTTTCTTACCATTTAGAAAAGTGAGCCTTGTACAAAGCCCCAGAAGTAAAGCACTCGGACACGATTGATATTTCAACACCCAAAATGTCTAGGGAGAAGAGAATCTCTCCATGAAAATTGTGTGAACCGCTATCACTGCTTATCTACTAAAAGTTATAAGTAATTCGCAACTTTGTTTCTTTGGTGGACAAACGCAACTCACAAATTAGAAACTGGAGGGTCAGAATTCCTAAGACTGTGGGAATGATACGGAATCTAGTGAAAAACTATTCTTTAGGACATCTTACTTATCTTTCATCCGGTAAACACTTTGTGCCTTTAGAGTGTCTTGCGTACGATCATGATGTTGGTATATCAAAAACATGAGCACGCCTTAATCTCTAATTTTCTTATGTATTTTCATGGTGGATAAACCTGACATTATCTCAATCTTTAGCCAACGAATTAGTCACGTTACTTCGGTTCTATATTTAAAATATTGTACTTTGCAAAAATCAGATATTGGTATTGTTGCTTTTTTCAGTTATAGACCGTAGGTCTTCGTTTGAAAATTCAAAGGACCAATCTGATGTGCAAATTACCTCGGTAAAAGCAGTTCTCAGAGTGCTGTCTGCGGACCGGGATGCGTGTAAGCGGAAAGAAAATCATTTTGAAAACAGAAAGATCAAGAGGAAGAAATGGAAAATAGAATGAAAAATAAAACAATTCAAAAATAAAAGAAAGAATCCACAGGTATCGGAAAACATTAACAAATACTCTTTCTCGTCCCAATTTCGTATTTATGTGAAACGGGCTTTTCTGCAACAACTAAAACCCTATTAATCGTAATAGACGGAATTTTTAAGCAGTTATGAGAATCCAACTGTTTTCCATTAAATCATACTTCAAAGAAATGTTTTCAAACATGAAACAGAGTCATTCATCCCAAAGAATCGTCTTCATTTCCTTTCCCTTTTCGAAGGTATATTTTTTCAAAGTGAATGTTGTTCCTGTAAACTTGTTATTGCTTTTTTTTCGATATCAACATAATCAACATTAAAAAAAAAACTATTCATAGATGTGCATCTATTTTTGAGATCACCAGGGGGTCTGGGTATGAAAGATTAGGGAAAAATTGCTGTAAAATGGCTACTTTTGAAGTTTCCTGACGTGCTGAGAATAACAGCTTCCGTTATAATACGAGATGACTGAAATTGATGGGGAATTACACAAAAACAAAATAAATAAAAATTTTCTTGAAATATCAATAAGATATCCCTTAACCTATCAATTTCTATCCAGTATTTGGTAGGTTCTTGAATAACTGTAATTTTGTAAAAGATTCTGTATTTGAGGACCTTCAACATGCAGGATAGAAAAGCCACTGAGTGGATTGATTTCAAAATACATATTTCATGATTTTTAGTTCGATTGGGTAGTTCTCTAGCTTTTCAAGGATTTGAAAAGACATCCAGCACTAAACTTCATTAGCAAATGCATATGATATACCTAATTTCATTAGCTTCAAAATGTCATCTACATATCTTTGCTTTTGAAAAATCGATTCCTCTCAGAAATGCATTATCATTTTTACTTTCCTACAGAGTTTTACTCATTTTCAAAGAAATAGAAATTACATACGAAACTTTTTTTTTGTTCGTCACTATTAATGCTCGCTTGCAGTTTTTTAAAACCTTTTTTATAATTAGAAAAACCTCACTCCATAGTCTTCCAAGGGATTTTAGCGATTAAGCATTATCATGAATTGTTAACCAAAGCCGTAATCAGAACTGTAAAAATAGGTTTCTTTAGTTTTTTAGTCGATCCGGTTGGCTAGATATGTATGCATGTATGTACGCTGCATCAGAAGGTGTCTGAAGAAACTAATTTATTGATCACCCTTTTTTCCAGATCATATCTAACACGCCATGCTGTCAAATGACGGTTCCTAGTGAATGACTAATCTGATATGTTTTAATTTCTCTTTGGATTTGACAAAAAAAAAAAATTCAATGTTTTTGAAGATATAGATTGGGGGTAAAAATGGATTCAATAAGAGAATCTAAGACGAAGAAATTCGCCGTTACATCCAAAGCGACGATTGGTAATAGAGAATTCTCTTCGAATCCAATCAAAGTCAGAGGAGAATATTTGACCCAAGCAGAATCTGTTTTGGTGGAGAATTGCAGGAATGTTGACCAACTTTTAACGAGCAAGGCTATCGTGAACAAACAACTCAATTGAAGGAAACATCGGCTGAGAAATTCTCTTCTCTCCGTGAAAGAAATAGAAGAGTGTTTTTTGTTCCGACAATATAACACAGGTTCAATTTTGTTACACGTAGCAAACGACGATCATAGAGATCGTATCATGATTGGGGAGATAAGGCAGTTCGAGCTGCTTCTCATTTTGACCACGCTGCCCCTCGCCAGGGGGTGTCCCCACTCAGATGTGAAGTGCTGCTGCACAGGTACCTTCTCTTGGTGTAATTGTATCAGGGAAATCTATGCAAATGTAAATACACAAAGTAGGTGTACCGGATCGATTTCCAGTATTGACATTTATAATAGAAAAGTGGGAAATTTGTGTTAATACATTTGATATTTATTTACCCATTGGTGTGAAACATCATACAATATATGTTCCAGCCAAGTCAATTTTATTTTTATTCAATCACTCATTCAAGGAAACCCAGCTATAGACTCCCAAACCACCATTCCAGGTACAATTGGAAAGAAGTTATTAGGCGTAAAGCAAAAAAGCCCGAATTAATAGCCAGCTTTGTTTTTCGGCGTTCTAAATTGTTCACGATATCAATATTTCTATTCAAAGCGAATTTTCACTGCTTCTTATTACTTCAAATGTCTATAAAGGTTATGTTATGTTGTAATTGCGTGAAAACAATGGACCTTTTGTTCATAAATGTACTTAGATCTTCATCTCCATATTGGTACTAAAAACGTAATCTCTATATCTTTCCTTCAGACTATCATTTGTTTTTCTCAATGTGTCACTTTTTGTCAGTCCAACAGTTACAAGTTGAAAAGATCTGAAAATTAACCAAATAAATAATCAAATCAAAACCCAAATACATTTTTTTTACCTATGACTGGCGTTGACAGCTGTATCAATGCCAAAAGCTACTTTTTCTGACTTCGTGAGAAAAGAAATAAAAAGAGACAGTGGACAAAAAGACCATTTTTTCTTCTCTTAGACGTTGTACAGTTGTTTTCGAATGGATTTTTTAAGAAAAAAAATGTGATGTGAGATACATTTTTAATTTTAGAACGTATTTTGTAACATATCTGACATGATAAGCGTAGATATTCCAGAAACACAAACAAATGCTTACTTGAATGCGAAAGAAAATATTTCAAATTCTGAGAAAACCAGTCTTTTCAGAGTCTTTTCCCAGATACTTTATCAGCTTCACAATTTTAGTTTTCTTAATAATCAATTGGAAAGATATGATAGCAAATACTGTCACAAATTAACATTGGTGTTGAACAGAGTTTTTTCCTATCATTTCCTGAAAGAATATACAATGCAGGAAGTTAGTGTAAGGTAATAGAAAGTCATTGAAATTGCTACGGTGCTATGAAGGAAATTAAAAGATCGCATCAAAATATGATGCTAATTTTGATGTTTGCGTATATGTCAGGGCTACCTTATTACATGGATGTACTGAGCGGTTTAAGGACTAGAAAATTGGTTCTTAAAAATTTAAAGAAAAATCAATGTGTAGGGATCGAGAAGCTTTGGGGCTCCCATACATTGCTTTGCCTTGGACCTCAGATATTCTGAACATGGCCTTGATACTTGCATGTGGGTGGATGAGTGTGAGAATGAGTGGTGTCTGGCGTAGGCTGATGGTTAACAAACTTTTGTGCTTTTGTTCTGATCTTTATGGTAAGCCTTCTCATGTGTCTCTGCCATAGACAACTCTAATCAACTCTATCAAGTCCTGCACTTTTTTCGAAATACTACATTTGATAACTCAAATAATAGAAATGGTAGAACTATTTAGTTCATGTGATTTAAAGGTTCATGCCATGTTCTCAGTACAGTATCCATATATCACACTTCAACATAGTCCCCAGCATTGCCAATAAATTTTTGATAACTGTGCAGGCTTTTATATGCACCATATATATATATATATATATATATATATATATATATATATATATATGTATATATATATATATATGTGTGTGTGTGTGTGTGTGTGTGTGTGTGTGTGTGAGTTTGCTTGCTTATTTATTTGTATGTGTGTACGTGTATGTGGACCTTGCTTATATGTATATGACTCCCAATTTATTTCCATGCATCAATATTTTCGATAGAAAATGATGCGAGCATTTTTGCTTATTGTTAACATTTTTTTGGCTAGTTATATTTAGTGGAAACGTAGGAATAGAAAATATTCATTTCTTCATCCTGACCTCTGACCTTTCCCAAAGAGTCTCCCAATTTTGCTTTAAAACTTTCTCTCTTAATTTTTTATCCTTGCATTTGGTTCTCTTATAATTACTTCCCACTCCACTTTCCCTGCATCTCTCTCTCTCTTTCTCTCTCTTTCTCTCTCTCTCTCCAGTCGCTATTCCTCTCTCATTCTCCACCTCTTCTTCCTCACTCTCCACATGTATTTCTCCCCTCTTGATTACATCTCAACAATTCACTCAATTGCACTCGCTGTTTTCCTTTCTCCTTAGCTCTCCATTTATGTTTAGCTTCCTCTCTCTCTCCCCATAACTTTTTCCCTCTCTCTATATCCCCCTTCCTTTTCCTGTTTCCATATTTTCCCTGTCCCCCTCTCTCTCCCACCTCCATATCTCTACAAACTTTTACTCCATCAACACCTGTTAATATTTCCACAAGTATCCTCAATTTGTTTAATTTTATATTCACCGCCTTCCCACCGTTTACCCTCCTGCAAGGTTCGACAAACGGGCCAATTAAATATTCTGCTTCGTGTTAACAGCTGATCTTATCTCATTGGTGTCTAGTGAAAAACAACACCACAGTTTCGCACGGTTTCGGCCATTTTGTAGAGCTCTCTCTCAAATTCATGAAGAAAGATACGAAATAAATGGCAAAACAACATTTTTTAATAAAGCCTGAAAGAGAGAAAAAGAGAGACGGAGAGACAGAAGGAGAAAGGGAAGAGGAGAAAGGTGATATAAGATTATACATATGTGTATGTATGTGTGTGTGCTTGAATCTAAAAATCAATAGAAAAAACAAGGAAAAGTTGAGTTCAAATTTTTGGGAAATTTTACAAATATTATTAGTAACAGAAACCACGATGAAATAATAAAAACTAACGGATGACAAATATATCGTAACGCAACATTATTTAACAGAATTTGAGATACAGAGTGATCTGATAAATATATGTACATATTATTAAGAAATGGATGTATGATCAGCAGAATGATTATGAATTGTATTACACTATACCAAAACTCTATTTTTAATGACCTCCTGTTAATTCACAGTGACTGTATCATTTGGCCTAGACAACACGAATCGAATGAACACTTGAAGAAAATGAGGCTGCTGCTAGAATCGAACGCACGACCGATAGGGTATCCCCTCCAAATTAAACATTCCTATCATCATTGTGCTAAACAGCCACCGGCAATGCAAAGGGTCAAATAACTATTTCAACTCCAAATTCTCATTTCGTCTACTCGTGGTCTATATCTGTTTTATTTGTCTCTTCCAACGCGACGATCATGTGATTGAGAAATGGATATACGATCCGACTGAAGGATTATAAATTGTGTTATATTACATTGAAATTCTTCTTTGAGAAGATCTGCTGTTATTACACGGTGAATGTATCATTTGGCGTAGACAATTTAAATAGGAAAGATGATTAAAGAAAACGGGGCTGCTGCAAGAATCGAGTTTCAATATAATATAATGCAATTTATAACTATATATAACTATATGTATATATAACTATATATATATATATATATATATATATATATATATAACTATATTATATAACTATATATATAACTATATATATATGTAACTATATATATATATATAACTATATATAACACTATATTTATTTATATACAACTATATATATATATATATATATATATATAGTAGATTGTGGATTTGCTACACAAACTAGCTCACGTCTCTGCCCTCTTTGGGCCTCATCTTCATGAATAAAATATTGTATGTATCGCGCACTCTATGAAATAAATCCATCACATTTCAGAAGTGGCTTTATATTATTGATATATTATTATATTATGTTATGCTGCTCGCCTGATCTGTACCACGTACACTATATATATATATATATATATATATATATATATATATATATATATATATATATATATATATATATATATACGTAATAGAAATAAAAAAACAATTTGAAAATAATACGGATAACAACTTGGGAACTCACTGCCACTTGATTACTCATGGTGTGAAAAGTCAATGAACAAAAAATAATATCGAGAAGAATCCACCATCACACCCAATAATTGAACAACTGTTGCGACAAAATTTGAAGTCATGGGGAAAAATTATATCGAAGGTTGAATATGGTCAGAATAAATTCTATTCATGACGTCACTGCTGTTTTCCACTTGAAAACATCTGAAATAGAGTTGATACACCTCCAGAAATACCTAGATTCTACATGTTATTGATTGACCTGTCAACAGAAGGCCCAGAAAGTCAAAAAGCTTTGTTTCAAACAACAACAACGAAAAATGCATTTTTAGAATCGGTCTAATGAAGTATTGCTACCAATTTTTAAGTCTGTTGACGAAACGGTAGGGCCAGGAGCGCTTGAACATCCAAAACAAACATACAGACCCACACATAAGAAAAAAAAAGATGGAATCCTTAGCCATCTTTGAATGTAATGGTTGTTCAATAATTTAAAAAAACATACTAGAGAGAATGCTGAGGTATTGAGGAAACTTTTATTCTATCTCCAGAGACCATCAGACACAACTGGGTTAAAAACTTGATAAGTACTGATAAAAAGTCGAAACTTAAACAATTGGTTGTATTATTATTAATCACAATACTTTTAAAATTTCGAAAGCATAAAATGTTCACGTTTATAACTACAAGATATAAACAAGCGACTAAACTTAAAGAAAAAATACTTAAGATTGAAAATAATGACATTGTTTCATCGAAAAAATTCGGACAGCTCATGATTCAAATCGCTACTACAGGTAGGTGTAAACAAATTATATGGCGCTCATTCCCTCTATATTCTGTATGCTTAACAGTCGTGGATAATAAAAGCGACCATGTGTCATGATATAAAGCAACGAGAAAGACACTGATACGGCTGCTGAAATACTCGGTAATATTGATAGACTTCTGACCCTTATATGCCTGAATTTAGATTTTAGTGTAACTCGAATCAAGGAGATACTGAAAGTAAATGTAATGAAAATTTTTGGTAAAAATACACTCAGCTTGTTCCATGTCATCTTGAGAGTGCTCTTACGTAATGTGATCCGCTTTCTTTCATGAGCATAATTACTCTGGTAATTTCGTCGGCGAGACTAATTATAGGCCTATACTCATATGTGGGTTAATAAGTCTGGCTAACATTCGAAAATTCACGAGAGCCAACCGATTGTACAGGCACGAAAATATATGTGAAAATAGGTTTGGTTGGTCGCTCAATGAAAACGCCATCTCCTGACAGCATACAATGTTGGGAATGATCAATTGAAGGATCAAAACCAAGGGTGATTAATGAATAATTTACTTCACTTGTTTTTTGTTGGACAGTGATTGCTAAAAAAAATCTGTTTTTTCAACAAAAAAAAAACAATTTCGATTGCTTCTGGGCACAAAAAAGGGATCAATTCAGCAAGAAACTCTCATTACTGATTGAACACTCGAATTGAACACCTATTCGGAGAAAAAATTTCAAATTAACAAAAAAAAAAAGAGATTTTTGTAGACATTACGAATAGTACATGTTTGGATTTCCAACCTTCTGTCTCCATTACAAGGGATACATTCACTGCCAGACATCAATACAGACCATCTTGAACACTGGACAAACCTACGTTGACAGTTATGGTCACATTTTTTTTTATTTTTCAAAAGATAACGATAGAAAGACATCATCTCAATTCCAGCACAGCTTCCTATTATGCCATGAATCGTCTCTGGGATCTATTAATTGATCTTTTCATTCTCGTCTGCTTACTCTATTGTGTATTCCATTCGGAGATGGCGTCGAACAGTATTGTCAAAGACAATGGAAGAAGCCAAAAAACAAACGATGATCCGGACAGCTGAAATAAAATATATATATAAAGGAACTTGGAAGACAAAATATCGATAATTATTTATCTTTAATCACTAAACTTGACTGTACAGATTTGATCTCTCTCTCTCTCTCTCTCTCTCTCTCTCTATATATATATATATATATATATATATGTATGTGTGTGTGTGTGTGTGTGTGTGTATGGTTATTTTTGTTTTCTCGGCGCTCAGCAAGTTGAATATATGAAGAAAATGGTTTATTAATACTTAATGAGTCAATTTACTAATGTTAGCAGTCTTTGAAAGTGCATGGGCACTCAGCCACTCGTTCTGAGAAACACAGAGATCAGTTAAGAGCTCATGAAAGACTTAAATATCTACAATAACAAACAGCAAGTCCGTCCCTAAACTTGAATTATGTACGAGGTCTTCGTGGAATGTACACGGCCAGTCTGTGTCGATTTTGAATATCTCAAGAACTGGTTGCGTAACTTTGATATAACTTCAAATCATATCAGAGAAGACCTCGCTGTAGCATGAACATACAATTTCTAGTGGGGTCTCCTAATCGGCAGTGAGACTACATTAGACGATCAAATCTACAGTGCGACCGTCAAATTCACACGGGCCTTGTCTGCCCATTTTTGTCGTCTTCTTCAGAATTTATTTTTTGTTGGGGACAAAATATCAGATTTTCCCGGTCAATTAGCCCCACTTACAGTCTAGATTTAGCCCCCCCTGGGACTTCTGGCTTTTCGAAGTTGAAAGAGGAGAGGTATCAGACCGAGGACGAGATGAGAGAAAGCGTAAAGAGACAGCTGAAGATTTCGCAGACAATCCTGAGAAGTCGGAAGAACGCTGGCATAATTGTGAGTTCCCCAGGGTAATATTTTGGTAAGCTGATGATTTAAGTAAGTGGTGTTAATGAAATTTTCGCTTTCCTCTTTGACAAAGATGTGCACTTAAGTTAATTATTCCCCAGGGTTTTCTTTTACTTCGACCATTTTTCTTCTCTCCTTTTTCTATTATCTCTCCCTTTATCTCCCCCTCCCTCTCTATCTATTTTCTCTTTCTCCCTTGTATCTTTCTCTCTTTCCCTTCTACTTTCTTTTCCTTCTGAATTTGTTAGCCTTTCTTCTTTATCTTCTTCTCCTCATTCTTTTTTTTTCTCTTGCTCCCCAACCACGTGTTGATGTTTCTTTTAGCAAATACTTTCTTTGGCTCTTCCATTTTTACTGTGACATCATTATCATCATCATCGTCACTTTATTTAGGAATCATCTTCTGAGTCTCTAACAACCACTACAACCGCCATCAATGGCAATCCTCTTCTTTTTCATCGTGTGCTGTATTCAGGACTATTTATCATCTTCTTTTTCCTCTTTTGAATCCTTTTGAACATGTCACTCATCCTTCTATCTTTTTCTTTTTTTTCCCTTCTTCTTCTTCTTCTTCTTCTTCTTCTTCTTCTTCTTCTTCTTCTTCTTTTTCTTCTTCTTCTTCTTCTTCTTCTTCTTCTTCTTCTTCTTCTTCTTCTTCTTCTTCTTCTTCTTCTCCTCCTCCTTTCAAATAACTGTGAATCCATCGCTCTCCTCAACGTGTTGCCTTCTTTCTTTTTCCCCTCGATTTCTCGTCCTTTCCTGAAATCGGTGTTCTTCTCTCCTTCCTTCGTTCTTTTTTTTCT
>OY735215.1:42899324-42946824 GCA_963457665.1 Thysanoteuthis rhombus
CAAGAACCTGGCGTGACGAGTAGAGAGCCCCACCCTCCACTGCATCCTGGTCCATGTTCAATCGTCCCGATAATGTTTTGCTTTTGGGACTAAGTGCAAAAGGACATGAGAGTTGCATGCGACACTCCCTTGCGATAATCCAAATCGTGTACGTCATGACTTCAGCCCTGGATTCCACTGCAGCTGATACATCACTCAAGACTAAAGCCATGTTGGATCTGATGGGACGTACATAACAAATGACCTGACATAATTTCATCAACCCGAAGCTGAAAAATACGAAAGTTGTGCAGCCATCGAAATCTTCATCAGATTGAAACCGTTCTTCTCATGTTTGCAAGGTCAATGCATAATATCTCTCTCTCTCTCTCTCTCTCTCTGTCTCTCTCTCTCTCTATCTCTCTCCTTCTACATATATATATATATATAATGATGACAATTTTTCTCGTGTGGCGTATATATATATATATATATATATATATATATATATGCACAAATATCGCTTATAGATTTCTAAACAGATATTGATCAGGAGTAGCAAATTTGTGTACACGGGTAACTTGAAACCAGCATGGGATAGGTGGCACTGACTTCCGTGGTCAATTTAGGGTCAAACTACTTTTTGAGTCTTAGCTTGTACATTTATCTGAAGAAATCTATTCATTTCTATATAATATCATTGGTACTGATAATATTCCACTGGAGAATAGAATTGGACGAACAATTTGAGCTCAGATGGAGAAGTTTAAATCATTTTTTCCGTAAAATGTACTGTACTGACCATTAAAACCTCAGAAAATTTATGAGTTGTGAAAATTATCAAAGGATTCTGAAGCTGTATTGTATCTACAATTTGACTGCAATGCTAAAATGGACCCTTATTTTCTATTCATCGTTGGAAATATGGCGATGTGAATGTCACTTACTCTCAGGGCTTATGTCAGTTTGGAAGGATTGTTTTTAAGGAACGATATCCTACACTTTGGTCCTGCCTCGAATCTATATTTTTTTTTTATTGCTACGAGATATGCCTAACAATGCTCATTTCATTGACCTCTGTACTACTTAGAGTTTGTTTTCGAATTGTTTTGTAAGCTCATGAGATCTGCATCCGCACGTCATAGCTTGTATCCTGCATCGATTGTTCAATTCACATTCTTTATGTTTCTATTCGTACCAAACGCTTTTTCTGTCAATCTTTATGCACCGTCTCATTAAATTTCCGTGGCCTCTCTCTAGCTTAGGGAAATTCATTACTCAAATTCATGTAATGTTCCACTATCTGTTTTCATTGTCCTTTTTAGGGATTTCATTAGTGAGCATTTTCCGGGACTTTACACTAGAAGGTCAGTCTTCGTTGTCTTCATTTTCAACCTAAGCATCTATTTTGAGAACCCGACGTGTTTTGATAATCCTCTACAGATTTTGATATTAATGCATTATCATCACAGTACCTTACATTGTTGAAATATTCTCTGCCAATTTTCCCCCGTCTGTTTTCCAAAAAAATAAATACTTTAGATGAAATCAAACCCTCCGAGCACGTAAGCTTCAGGAGTGATCGCCCACATACATTAGACAAGCTGATCGGAAAGATGTTTCATTTAATAGAATATTCTACGGACTCAGCTCAATGCAAGAACAAGGCGAAAATGGGAATTATGTACACGTGGTTGGGGATATATACTAATATGGCACTGCAATAATTAGACTTCATGAAACAACCAACAAGATAAGGATTGGAAAAATGAGTCGGACGAAATGATATAATCGATTTTCTTCGAGGGAAATCAATCAACAGATATTTCTTGGTTCAACCCATCGTCAAAAGTGGTTGATTTATTTTTAGTCAAGTATAACTAAAAATAATACACCACTGTTGACAATTGATCGAACCTAAGAAACACGAGTTGGGTAATTTCTTTTTTTTTTTTTTTTCAGTATATTGCTCTATATGATATGATTGATATCTTGAACACGGATTATTCTAAGTCGATGAAGATAATTAAATTCAAAAATTTCTACCGCTCAACTTTGTTTATCAATATTTTTAAAAAAGTAATATCATATATATATATATATATATATATATATATATATATATATATATATATATATATTGATCATCTGTCACGTATTTTTGAGGGAAGCATTTATTTTACTACGTTTCGGAATTCAGCTATACTTTTCTGCCTTAGTTTATATATATATATATATGCATACATACATACATACATATATATATGTGTGTGTGTGTGTGTGTATAAGTGTGTGTGTGTTTAAGAGAGAGAGAGAGAGAGAGAGAGGTGACGAATGAGAGATACCGTGTGTATGTGTTTGCACGCATGCATGCGTGTATATCTCTATGCGTGGGCTAATGCGTGCGCTCTTGTTGACTTGAGATATTTAAAAATAAATCCCGGAAAAGTGAATTTTTAATGGTTCCCAGTGGATGGATGCTTTGAGGAGGACGACAATTTGCTGCGTTGATGTAAGTGAATAGCAATCGCTAACAAAGACATTCCGGGAATAAACTGAAAGAAGCACTTGAATGAAAAGCTGCCGAACGAAAGGAAGAAAAAAAAAAAGGAAGAAAGATTTATTTACGAGACAAGAATCGGCTGAGTGTATGCACTTCAATGATACGAAAATAAGAACTAATTACCTTCAAATAAGAAAAACAATAAAGTTAAAAAGAAATGAAGCAAAAAAAAAAAAGAATCAACGAATGTATAATGCGATGTGAATCCATACACACAAATGATGATTAGCGAGGTGTTTATGTACTATATCACGCTGTGGGACACAACTCAACTGTTTAGACGTAAAGGTAGAAGTTTATGTTCTGGTGACGTGATAAAAATGCTGAATTTAAAGAATAATGAAGAAAAATAAAAGGTTTCAAAAGCCAATAATAAGAAAAAAATATGATTGTGGACAACAAAACACTATTCTCCAGGCTCACTGCAATGCAAATCTCTATTATCCACATATATAAAACGTAAAGTGCTTCCATATATTCCATATATGCCATCACTTTTACAGTACGGGTAAATCAGTATATAATATTTTTAGCGAGTACCGATGACGTAATGAGGATGGATAATGCCAGGGATGACGTGAATCGTTGCCCAGCAACAACAATTTCAAAATCTGTACCTTTGATAGTTAGTGTACAAGTAAAAAACACCAGAATCGAGATTAGAATAATTAGAGGTTCAAGGAAAGACTGAGACTTCCTGTGGCTTTCCTAATTATTCCTGCTTTTTTCGTCCTTATTACACTTGCTGGACTGTTTCAAACATTTCCTCACGTTTTCTTGCTGAATCGTGAGTAGTTTTCATGTCCCGTATTTTGCCGTTCAAACACACTCAAGGATCTGGAAGAATCCTTCTCTTTTTCTCTTTCTACATCATGTTGCTGTTATCTCCGTTTTGTACAATGTGACACATGTAGACTTTATTATTATTATTATTATTATTATTATTATTATCATTATTATTATTATTATTATTATTATATTGCATATTAATTAACAGCAAGTGGTCATTGCTGCAGACTGACTGACATCTAATTTCTTCAAGTACTCAGCTCTCCTCTCAGCATTCCCACGGTTCGAAACAGTGCTGTGGTCTGCATTTCACTTCAGATGTCTTGCAGTTATTGATGGAGGCTGGGTGACAGTGATCATCCTCGGGTATCTAGCCCTCTTTTCGAGCTCTCCACATATCACATCAGCACTGTGGTATGTACTGTCTGAACCTTCGCCTACATTTCTAACATTTATGTCGTGTTCTTCCTGGCTGTTCGGCCATTTCTGACGACTGGAAGTCGTATGTATCTTATTTCCAGGACCCACCACTGTATTTTTGCCGATCCCAGTTGTGCTGCAGCTTACATAGAGTCAATACATTCTCTTCAACTTCACTCCCCAGTCTTGACTTCACTATCTCTGGTACAGTTCAAACTGCGTCACTAATCAATGATTCTATCCTGACCTTCATGTTCCATACATTTCTCAGCGCTTGGACCAAATATCCATCTATGGGAGATCATGCCGTATTTCTTGATGGAGTCAATTCATCCCATTGTTACATTTTTCTTCATTCCTCACTTTTCTTTCAGAATCACCTTGTCATTGTAGAGCAAGTTATTCACCACTCGGGTTTTTTTAAAAATTTCTGTCCTTCCTGTAAGGCTGCCCTCCTTTCTAAGCAAATATATATCCTCACTTATCTCTCCAGTCAACATTTTCCACAAAAGTAGTAGGTACGTCATTGGTCTGTTCTTGCTTGCTTTATTCCCTTTTCCTGTATCCTTTTTAGGTGAGGGTTTTTTTGCCTCTGGTCATTCATTCAGGCGCCCTCATCTGAGAAACGTTCATTGTAAAGTGAACCCCCAACTAAAACAAAATTTTTTTTCTAGATTTTAAGCCTCCTAGGTCGATTGACAAGGCCTTTTCGTGCGATACATACATAAATAGCCAGCCAGACTAACTTGACATCTGAGAGAAAACATGCTGATGTAAACCATGGAGATGTCGATAGTTTTGGTTCATGAATTCTAATGTAAAGTGCAACTGAAGAACGACTAACTCCTACAAAAGGAGTAAATCGGGAGATTTATACTTGTATATTACCTAATCTGATAAATACTCACAACTGTAAGCAAGTATGAAGAGTTTGATAATCAGTATAAACCCCAATAATTTGGTTTTGTGGAATAAAGCTTGATATCTAGAGAATTGAATTATTTTCTCACAACAGTGAGCTATTTAGACATTCGATTCCATTCCTCCATCTGAATAAATCAATCGAAAACAAAATGTTTGATTAATGATTTAATCAGCTCTAGGTCAACTGAACAAAATATCGAAGACTGTTTATTGAAAAAAAAATTGTTATTTTTACATATTGATTTTATGGTCATTTCTGGTGTAGTTTAATGCGCTGATTGCAATGGTGGCATTAGTTTCGTTGTATTCGATGTAGATTTCGAGTTAACTCATATCCATGGAAATAGCCGATAATGGCCGAAAATTCACCTCTACCACATAGTCTATATATACTTTTCCCCAAGATGTGATTTCCGATGTCATTTTTACGTGTCGATTTTATGGTCGTTCCTGATTTAGTTTGATTCGCTGATTGCAATGGTGTCATTGGTTTTGTAGTATTTGATGTAGTTTTCGAGTTGGATCATATCCATCGACATAACCAATATTGGCCAGAAATGCACTGCTACCACCTTGCCTATTCATATACACTATCAAAGATGGGATTTTGGATGTCATTTTGAATATCGATTTTATGCTTGTTTCTGGTGTAGCTTGAGGCGCCGATTGGAATGGTGACATTGGTTGTGCTGTATTTGATGTAGTTTCTGAGTTAGCGCATATCCACAAAAATAGCCGATATTGGGCAAAAATGCACCTTTACCACATAGCCTATGTATACGTGCACTAAAGAATGGATTTCGGTTGTCATGTTTACATTCTGAATTAATGGTCATTTCATGTGTTGTTTGATGCGTTGATTGCAAAGGTGTCATTGTTTTTGCTGTATTCGATATAGTTTTTGAGTTACATCATATCCTCAGAAATAGTCGATATTGGCTGTAAATGCACTTCTACGACATAGCCTATACATATACTCATGGAAAAAATGGGATTTTGGATGTCATTTTTACCAATCGATTTTATGGTCGTTTTTTTTATGTAGTTTGATGTCCTGATTGCGATGGTGTCATTGATTTTGCTGTAATAGAGGTAGTTTTCGTGTTAGCTCATATCCACGGAAATAGAAAATATTGGCCAGAAATGCACTTGTACCCCATATTCTATAAATACATCCACCTAAGATGGGATTTTGGATGTCATTTTTGCATATCAAATTTATGGTCGTTTCCGATGTAGTTTAATGCACTGATTGAAATGGTGGCATTGGTTTTGCTGCATTCGTTGTAGTTTTTGAGTTAGTCCATATCCACGGAAATAGCCGATTTCGGACTGAAAAGCACTTCTACCACATAGCCCATACATATATACATGGCAATAACGGGATTTTGGATGTCACTCTTTCACATACGTTATATATACATGCCCCCCAAAATTGGAGTTTGGATGTCAGTTTTACATATCAATTAAATGGTCGTTTCTGGTGTAGTTTGATGCACTGAACACAGTGGTGTCATTGATTTTGCTGTATCTGATGTATTTTCTGAGTAAGCCAATATTGGCCAGAAAAGCACATCTATCACATACATAGCCTACATATAAATAACCCCCTAAATTGGATACGGAATATCATTTTTACCTATCAATCTTATGGTCGTTTTTCATGTAATTGCGCTGATTGCAATGATGTCTTTGGTTTTTCTCTATTCGATGTAGTTTTTGAGTTACCTGATATTGGCTACAAATGCACCCCTACCACATACATGGCCTATATATACATGCCTTTAAAAATAGGATATTGGATGTCAGTTTTACATATCGGTCAGTGCTTGAAACTACAATAGAAACGACCATAAAATTCATAGTCAAGATGACATCCAAATATCATTTTGGAGTGCATGTATATTCAGGCTGCGTATGTGGTAGAAGTGTATTTCTTGCCAATATTGGCTAACTCGAAAACTACATCGAATACAGCAAAACCAATGACACCATTGCAATCAGCGCATCAAACTACACCAGAAACGACCATAAAATCGATAGGTAAAAATTACATTCTAAATCCAATCATGGGGACATGTACACAGAGGCTATGTATGTGGTAAGAGTGTCTTTCCGGCCAATGTCGATGAGTAAAAATGACATCCAAAATCCAATTTTCGGGGGCATCTATACACTATGTGGCAGGAGTGCATTTCCGGCCAATATCAGCTATTTCTTAGGATATGAGCTAACTCAAAAACTATATCGAATGCAGCAAAACCAATGACTCAATTGCAATCAGTGCATCAAACTACACCAGAAACGACCATAAAATCGATAGGTGAAAATGACATCCAAAATCTCATTTTGGGCTACATGTATACATAGTCTAAATATCTGGTAGATTTTGACCTTTCTGATAACCCTGACGACTAACTTTTGATTTTTTATCTCATCAGAAAAGTCATATCATAAAAGAATGATTCGATTCTGACGGTTACAGAGATTTTTGCCTACATCCAAGCCTTTTTTCCCTGATTTGATTGACAAAAATTTGTGTCGGTGGATTTCATCATTTTTATACTGAAAATTGTGTATATAAATGTATATATAAATGTATAGATAACGATAACTTTTCATCAGCATTTGAATCAGTAAGAAGTATTCAATGTGTAATCATTCAGTTTCTTCACCATCGTAATCATCAGCAGCAGCTGCCCTCTGACGTCCGTCGTTGGACGTGCTTTGATTCCAGATTTTTTCGGATATAATTCGCTGTTTTGTGATTTCTCTGTAATGTTAAGCATTGTCTTAACGTGTGCAAGTTGCATGTTTGATGATATGAGAGCCAACCTTTCAGTTGAGTTTTATGTTTCAGTTTATAACATATCTAGCTGGAGGATGCATTGATTGTAAACTTTTCTTATCGAAACTAATGGGATATTTTTGTTCTTCAATGTTGAGCTTGCTCTACCGGAAGTTTACCAAACTAAGGTGATTCTTTATTTCATTTCTTTCAATGGAGATTCATGGAGATTTGCTGACCTACGTAGAGGTAGTGGTATACTTTTTTTAGCTCTGCGTTTTCTAGTTTGATCATTGTGTCTTTAGTCCTCAACATATTCGTTAAACTACACCTTGGTTTTATTCAAGTTCTAGTCAAGTTTTATGTTGAGGATAGAAGATACAATGATCAAACTCAAAAATGCATCGCTGAAGGAAGTAGACAATAGCATCTACCTGAGGCAACAAATCAAAAGAATAAATCATATGAAGAATCATTCTTGGTTGACGAGATTTCGGAAGAGGGAGCTCAAACTCGAAGGAAAAAAAGTTCCACGACCCCCCCGCAGAGTTCTGCAATCAGTGGAAACAGAAGATTAACCCTCAAACTGGATAATATTCATCGTGCACGAGAGAAAACCATGCTGAAAATAAATCGAAATGATCACAAGGCAGCACAATATATTAGACGGAGTCTAAGATATCATAAAATCCATAAATAAACTAAAACGGCAATGGCCGATCATGTTCCAAGACTGTCTGGCATCCACTAGACACCAATTAACAACGTGGATCCCAAAAAATCATATGCAAAACAGTCGCCAGCAAAAAATGAGATGACGTGACCAAGTAAACAAATTAGGAAAATATTCACTCTGCAACGCCTATGACAGAGATTCTGGCGACACTAAAATGATAGAGACGATGATGGTGATAGTTTTACTCTCAAATGAGATACGATATAATACGAAAGATGCCAAAATTTCCTAACATATATATATATATATATATATATATATATATATATGAAATAAATCTTGGAAAATTCCGGAGCACACAACTAAAAGTCTACATGAATTACACATTTATCTATCAATGTGTTCGTATCCATCTATCTATCTATCTATCTTTCACACACCGAACCCTTTGTCCCAGTAAACTAACCATAGGAAATAGCTATGCTTGTGCGTAAATATATGTTTATTGATGTCCCTGTGAGTGAGCATACTGATATACATACATCAAAGCATTCATATTCCATTTCTTTCATTTTTTGTCTTCCTTTTGTTTCATTCTAAGTGCAAGCTATCGTTTAGCACACCTTAAATTCACCAACCTCACCTGCTCCTCTTCTTCCCCACCTTAAGTCCAACCGCCAAAGAACCCCAACCCAACTAGCTCTTCATCCTCATTCGCTTTTATTTGTTTTTAATTCATTTATCGATTTGCTTGCTTGTTTATTTTTTTCTCTCTTATTGCACCTCTTTCCATCGTCTGTGTACTTTCTGTTGTGCTATAGCCGTAAATAACTCTGCAAATAACGAATTCACTTGTATGGCAGTAATGTTCGGTGCACACCATTTATACACCTTCCAAAATAGCTCTCCGGACGCGGGTGGTCTCAACCGCCATTCTTTATCTTCCTTTCTCTTCTCTTTTCATCTTTTCTACCTCTTTCTTTATCAGATAGAATAAGTCTTATTAGCTTTCCTTTTTAATTCTATCCTTTCTCTCAATTTGTGATTGCTGCAGCATGTTTATGGGTTCTGTAAGTTTGCAATATAGATGTATACAAGCAGCGATACACGTAGAATATCCAGAGAAATATAGTTATTGATCAAAATTTAATTAGTTTGGCCCAAGGCTACATTGATGGGGTGCACAGTATACTGACTAATTGATGTGTGAGATAAATCCGATAACCTTAGCATAACAACGGCTATCACTATACATATCGTACTTGCATATCGTGTGTGGGGATGTGATTGGGTGTATGTCTGTGTGTTTATTTAATTAACTTATTTCAATCTGCCGCAAGGTCACTATAGTTGATTAATTCAGTAGACTAACACCATGATTTCCGAAAATGGATTCTAACCAAAACGATATATATATATATATATATATATATATATATATATATATATATATATATATATATATGTGTGTGTGTGTGTGTGTGTGTGTGTGCCATTGGCCCGGAAAAAAAGGTCCACAAGGTTTCTAGTTCCTTACATCTGAGTGTACCCTCGCCAGGCTTGCTCTCACATGAAAATGTAAATTTTATTAGTTTTTAAAATGCCAAAATAATGGTTGGTTATATTTAGATCTGAAAAAAATTAGATCAAATTCACCATAAATTGAATTGAACTTCAGAGGTTAGCAGAGGTCAATGTCATGTCGAAATCGACCTGAAATTACCAAAAATCATAGCCAATTCTCTTATCGTCATTTTGAGTACATGTTATCTTTGATCACTAATTTGCAACCTGTACGGTGCAGCTGTCTCGTTTAAATTTTGAAAAATGCTAAAATGGACCAGACTGTAAATTGTCCTTCAGATATCACCTTATTCATGCTGCGCAAATGTTACTCTCATAAACAAATTTGCAACCTTTTTGGAGTGTGCTAAACATAAACCTTTGTCATTTTTATAATGTTATACATATATATATCCCCTTGCTCTCTTATATATATAGGATCCACTATTTTGCTATATCTGAAGCTCTACTTTAACTTGGCTTAATTTTGAATATACAAAGCACTATATGAAATAAACCTACCACACAGGGCAGATATTAAAATAGTGGTTTCTACTTAAATATATATATATATATATATATATATATATATATATATATATATATAGGTAGATAGATAGATAGATGTGTGTACCAGACCTGATACTACTATAATGATTTTGATCTTCATTTAGTATTCAAGTAATGATGCTTTGTGTTACACTAAATTAAGCGTGTTCTGTGTTTGTGTGTATGAGGTGCTGTCAAAAGAGCTCCAAGAGTTTGAATAGCGGAAGAACAGAGGGACTACATCGGAGAACACAGACAAAACCATGTCTTCGTGTAAGTAATTTTTTTTGTGGCCATCCCACAATCCATCAAAATAGTTCATCCTGATTATTCGACATTATCAACAAAACTGTGAACAAAGCCGTCTACAAGACTGATAAAATAGGTTTCTTCAGTTTCTAAGCTGGTCTAGTAGACTGGCTGTCTGGCTGGCTATATACTATACCTACAGGCTGCTGCGATAGATTTAGAGGGCTGAAAATTCTAATATTTACTCTAAGTCCATTAATATTATCAAATTCCTCCAATAAAAACAGGTTTTAGTCAGGATGGATCTGTTTTCAATGTACCCAGTAGGCATGTTTTTTTTCAGGAAATCCGAACTTTTTAATGTTTCGACAATAGACGAGAGAAGTATCATATTCATCACCTCCAATTCCAACTTTTGATTATTCATCCCCAACACAGCATGCTGCCAAAAGACTCTGGCCTCGTCAGGGTTTCTATCCTGCAACAAACCAGTCCAATCATTATTAATGTCTTATAATTCTTTTTTTCCCCCGTCTTATTCTTTGTAATGGTTGTAGCGTTGTTATGGCTTCCTTGGTTTTGCTTTCTTCAGAAGAAATGACGCTGTTGGTAAATGAGACCCGATGCAATGGAAATTAAATAAAGCAGAAATGATTGGAATCTTAGATACGGGTGTAGGCGTATAGAAGGGTTAGCGGCGAGGTGTAGAGGAAGAAGGAAAGAATGATGGGGAGAAAAGAAGGATCATAGGGAGGACAGGTAGAAGGAAGGAAATGTAAAAGGGAAAAAGGAAGGAAGGGGGAAAGAGGTGAGATATGAACGAAGGAGAGGGAGATGAAAGAGAGGACCGAAGGAAGTGAAGAAAGGACAAATAAGCCAATGATAGATGAAAGGGAAGAAGGAAAGAACAAAAAGAAGCTGGAAAGGAGGCAGATAAGAAAGAAATGAGGGGAAGAATAAGGAAAGAAGGAAGGAAGGAAGGAGGTGAAAGAGGAAAGAAGGAGGTTAGTTGAAATAGAATGAATAATAAATTGCAGCTGGAAATAAAGCGACGAGGAATGAAGGAACGAAGGGCAAAACGAAAGGAAGAACGAAGCATGAAACAAAGGAAGGAATCAACTAATGAAGAATGCACAGAACAAGAATTAGACGTAAAAAAAAGGAAGCAACCAGCGAAGAAGCAAGGAGAGGAAGAAGAAGAATAACAAAAGAAGGAAGAAAGAAACAAACGAACGAATGAACAAAGGAAGGACACACGGAAAAAAGAAAAAATGAAGGATGAAGGAAATCAAGTTGGAAGGAACAAAAGAAAGCACGAAGTATGTAGTAAAGGAAAGGATGCACAAACGAACGAACTGAACAAGAATAAGACGGAAGAAAAAAGAGAGAAAACAGTAAGGAAACAAGGAGAGAAAAGAAAAAATAAGATTAATAGAAGTGAAGAAGGGATCATGGATGAAACAAAAGAGAGAATGGAGAAAGCAAAAAGAGACAAGAAAAAGGAAGAAAAGAATTAAAACAATACGAACTCGATATGTATTATTTCGTTACTACCAGTTGAATATAATAACTTCTCAGGTTTTGGAAGCTCAGGACAACAACGAAAACAAATGAGCGCACGACAGCTATTTGAGCCCGTGCGTAAACAGTCGTGGGTGGGACCATCTGGCGTAGGTGATTAGGCGTTGGCGTTCTGGCGTGAGCGTTTAAGCGATACCTTACTTGGTGTGAGTTTATTTGGTGACGGATAATATAAGGTTTAAAAAATGATGACTGATTCATTATCATTCCAAAATGAAAAGTTTGAAAGAAAGTAAAGCAATTAATGTAAAATTATTGAAAAAACATCAAATATGTTTACAATTTTTTCATGCTTGTACTATTACCTTCATCTTAATATTTTTTGTTGCTTTTCATCAAAACTTAACCAAGCAACAAACTTATTAAAATAAAGGTGAATAGTAGCATAAAATGAGGAAAGGCTCATGATACTTTGCAATACTCCATCAATAAACAAAAGAATCTGCTAATCACGATAAATGTTTACCAGTTTTGCTTTGATCAGGGCATCTCAAACCTTTTCATCCGCAACCCTTTTGAATAATATGTTTTTCACCTGATCCCTCATTCAGTAAAAGTAATAAATACCACCTTATATATATAATTAGTCTTTAGCTGTAATTAAAAAAATTTAGAGTAACTAAACATAGAAACAAATAATTACAAAAAAAGGGTCAGGATTTGCAACGATTTTAAGATGTATATCACGTTTTATGGTGTTTATTAAGAGAAAAATGAAATAATGTTATATAATTAAGACGTAACAACAACTTTAATCATTTGGAAGAAAAAATGAATAGTAATAAAAACTGAAAAAAATCAAATCAATAAAAAATAAAACAACGGCAAAGCACTTCAGACAAAATATATTTTAGTCTTTTTTAAAATTTATTTCCTAATTCAGAGCCCATTTAGAACTAAAAGTTGACAGGATTAAATACAATTCGTACAGATTAAATTGGGTATCATCTTCATAGAAATCTGATATTTTTTTTTGAGATTTTGCAAAACTAGAAGTGGGGATTAAGATAAGGGTAGAGAGAGGTTTACTGATTTGAAAATGATATTTCGATAAGATTTCTACCAACCATCTTCACCATAAAGATGTTTATTGAAAACTTGATGTATCTCTAAATCTCAATTGAAATCGGTCCATTAACATATTTCTAGCCGAATTCCAAAATTTCTGAGTAAATTAGACTGAGGTTTCTCAATGCTAGTTTCACCAGTTTTGCAAATGAGAACAAGATCTTAAACGCAGTTATCCAGGGTTTTATATTACCCAAAGAGATATTCTCTACTTGGTAATCTCGTATGATCTTTATTGCATTGTTAACAAAAATATTACAATAAAATCAATCGATTTAAAGTTACATAAGTTTTAATTGACCCATTGCTATGTACCGAAAGTTGGACTTTGTTGCTTAATCAGTGTTTTTATACTTGATTCTGGTTCATCATCCAAAGATGAAACTTTGAAACAATTTAAAACTCCAATATAACTTCAACGAACGCATAATTTTGTTATCACAGTAAAAAACTGTTTAGTTAATTTGGTAATTTGGAGCAATGCCCCTCATCAGTACTCGATAGCATTTTGAAATCTGAAGAAGAGTTTTATAGATTCCTCAGTTTGTATCAATAATGGACAAAAATGCTCATCTTATTTTTTAAAAATACCACTACCATACAAAATACATTATGTTTCTTCATTTGGAAAAAAAACCTCATCGAACACGTTTATCATCCTGAAATTTAAAAAGATAATACAATAATTATTCGTGTATAAGGCAAGGAATTCAATGTGAAATACCTGTGGTTAGCATTATACTCCAGGATATAAAAAAATTATCTCATTCATTTATTATGGTTTTTGTTCGATTGATACGGTCCGTACAGACGGATTTTCGAATAAAATGCCGTTCCTAAAGCCCAATCGTTTATGCCAAATCGGATTCCCACTGTAGGAAAACCCAATCGCCCAGCAAAGCAAATAGCTTTCCTTTGACTTGGACAATAGCTTCTAACTAAAACTTGATTTGTCGAACTTGCATGCATTCTACCTTGTGCCAAACTTGTTAACAGTCAAATATTGTTAGACTCAGTACATGGCAGTGTAAAACAAAACTATAAAGAGCTAGGAAAATTACAAGTTGCAAATGTTTGGAAACTTGTCAATTATTCCCATATTTGACCGCGGTGGGAATAAATGGAAGGGAAAAAGAAAATACTGAACGAGGGATTGAAGCTTAATTAGCTGTGAAATAAATCAATTACTCTAACTTATCAACTGAAACTTCGATATTGAACCATCAAAAAATTTTGTACATTAATACTTATTCATTCATCATTTTAATTTACAACGGTCAATTTCCGATTAAAACACTTTTCAAAATTTTTTTCTACTTTACCCTGTACTTAAAACGGCTTTAATGGGCTCCAATTAGGCTGTATATGGGTTAGAATTTTACATATGGTTTCTTCTTTGCAACCGATCTCAACTCAATAATAATGATCTGACTTCCATCTATTGCTATATGATACTGAGAGTCCGATTTGCCAAACCAGATTTAGCATGCTTACTCAATAGATCATAGATCATAAAATATACACAGTACCTCAGAGACAACCAGTATGAATTATCATTTGTGATATAATCATTACGTATCTCAGGAGTTCATTCGTATAATATGCATCATTTATTCTTGTTATTCTCTGCAGATTTAGATGTATGGATGACTTGACAGCTAACAACAGTGAGACTGAACTTGGCACACCCAGCCCTGACTTTAACTGAGACAGTTTGTGTTCACTCTGCATTGATGCTCTTGGTAAAAGTATGAATCTCCCCCAACTATTGATAAATTGCAGGACAGCTGTGGTTAGCAAGTAGTCTACGAGATGAACTACTTTCATCCAAAACCTGGGGGTCGAGCTTCCTTAAGACCGATGGATATCAACTTTCCCTTCCTTTGGGCCGCTCCTCCAGCCAAGCTGATGTCATACAAGAGACTGCTCTCCTTTTTACTACAACATCGATGTTGAGAGAGAAGTTCTATTGATAGGACATCCCAGTATATCCATACAGCTCGCCCTAACTTGTGTCTCTGAAATGTCGCTTTTGTATCATTACATTGCCAACCAAAGGAGGTTTTCTTCTCTTCATAGTTTTGAAAAATGGGTCTTAGTGTCGTTTAGTGACATCATGTCTCTATATGTTGCGACACAACCCTCACCTTAATGCAGTCTTTCACTTATTACACATATTTCCTTTTGCATCTGATTCCAACACAGCTACAATTCTATTGAGTCCAACCAAAATTTGATCAAAACATTTTATTCTTATTAACTTTTTGCTCGTCTGTATCAACTTATGGTAGATTTAATCGTTACCTATAACGTCAAACTATATTACCAAAACGTATTTTAACTTTCAAATAGATTGTTATCATAATTTACAATCCTTTGCCTCTTCATCGATTTAATTGTTATTGTAATATATCTATTCGATACAGTGTTTGATTTGAGAAGCATTAGACTATCAAGAAAAGGGTCCCCTCTCTTCCAATATGAACGGTACACCTGAAGAAGACAACAAAGGACTAAAAATATTGTGTTTATACCATCGAAGACACGAAGAAGACATTCAATTGTCTGAAAAGATTATTGACAATCTTTGGATACTATTAAATTTCTAAAGTTTGGTTCTAAGGTGTAATTTGTTTTTCTTTCATTCTGTTTGATGAATGCTTTGAACGTTATTGAAGAAAAAAAATTGGAGATAAATAATATTTAACATAAATAGAACTGATCTCAAGAGTTTATACAAGAGGGCCGACTAAAAGAAATCGTGCCGTTGTTATCCTGAAATAAAGTTAAAAGGACAAGAGAGGGCGTAATGTTTTATAAAATGATGAAAAATACGTGACCGAAGCCAGAAGCGTAACAATTATATGTACGAGTTGAACTTTTAAATAGCAGAAAGGGTCTTGTCTACATTTCACACAATATCACAAGCACAACATAATCAATAGTTGTTCTGTTTCTTTGCTTATAAAGTCTTTGTTATTGTTTTTTTTTATTCAAATATAAAGAAAACACGTGTTTATAAGTTTATAATCATTTGATGCTTATCAGAAAAAAACATTTGCTGCGTCTAAAAGCAGTTAGCAAGCAGATGACTCTCAAATTTGATGATTTGAATCCACACTCGGAACCAAAGCATTGTAAAGATGTGCCAGATATGAATAAAATCAAATATCCAGTAGTTTTCTGCTTTACTTTTGCAATTTGATGACAAATGTTGTCTTGTATCAAAGTCATCAGTCGATTAAATAGTCCAAAAAGTGATATTATCTCTTACTATGGATCAATCATTTAAAAGAGCCAGTTGCTCACTGCAGCCTTACACAATAGCAGTTTATTCAGTCGTCATTGACACTGGAATGTAGGAGTACCGAAGAAAGTGTGCGCTGCCCATAACACAGTTTGCTGCAAAATGCTGGACGCTATTTTTCATTTCCGACATTTTTTGTGAAAGTGGGAAATAGCGTAATGCCCAAATCTCAAATTAAAGGACTTCGCAGGATTTTAACCATGAAAAAGTACCTACCCTAACTTCAGTCGTAGTAAATTCTGTCGCGGGCGCTGTTCAAATTCGAAGATAATTTACGTAGTGCTCCTTATATATATATATACATAACGCAATACAAATCAAAAATACGATACAGAGTAATATAATACAATATCCGATGTGTAATGGGTTTGTTTCACGAAGCCCTTGATACAGTGAACATCAAAAGCTGAGTTAGAGCTTAAAATACGACAAAGTAAAAGATTCGCTACAAAAAAACGTCTATGTTTCTGCCTTGTTTAGGCTCCTTTGAGCAGATGATTCAGTTCATTTCATTTCGCTATTTAGGACATTGGTGGGGGTGTTGAATCTTCCTTTTATCCTATCTATACATTTTTCTTCTCTTTCTCCTTTCTTTTAGTGGTTGGTCATTTTTTGTTATGTTTTTTGTTTCACAAAATGGGGATACTTGCTTGTTGGTAGTCATTTGTTATAAATTAGTTGGAGATAATATGAGCATTTTCATTATCGGTATGTTGTTAAACTATCAGCTGTTTGTGATATGTTTCCTCTCTTTTTTATTGTAACTTAAATCTTTTTCCCAGTGTTAGGGTTCACTTTTACATGATCTTAGTTGTTATTTCAATAATTCTGCGTTTGTTATGATTTTTACATGACAAAGTTGATTATAATGATTTGGTTGTTCTTTGAAGTGGATAGGACGTATAAAATAATGAGAATGTTCGTGATAATAACCAAGGGAATGAGAAAGCTATAGTGCTTTATTCTTAGTATACCTATACGTGTTGAATAATTCAATTTAATACCTGACATATAAGTATACTAAGAAATAACCACCATATATATCTTACTCTTCTCGATATCACTATTACCATTATAATTTTTCCATACCTCCAGCTACTTAAAGGAAAACCCAATCACCATTATTATCTTTGACGTATAGAAACGGACCAAACCTAAATAAATAACTGCCGGCAGGGCAAGTATCTCCACAGCGTGAAACAGGAAGAAACGTTACAAGCAATGAAGAACAACTAAACTAAGAAAAAGAAAAAAGAAGAAAACATTAATAGATACAATAAGAGGAAGATCCTTCACCCTAGAAAAATAGACCCTCTTTAAAAAAATCGTCCTAAACATGGATCTAAAATGAAACAAATCATTCCTCCGATGAAGCCCAAGGGCAAAAACATAAAAAAGGTTTGTGTTGCTAATCCTCAACTCCAATATATATATATATATATATATATATATATATATATATATATTGGAAGAGAACAGGAGAGAGCAAGCGAGCGAGAGGAAGAGAGAGAGAGAAGTTCATATACATGTATGTTTCTTTGTATATTCCTACGGATTTGCATATATATTCCATGAGTTACAAACAGGGTGTCAATAACAGTCTATGATGAAACCTTTCTCCCCTTTCGACTTTTTCCAGATATGAGATGTCTAATTGCAAAGAAGTGATGTTGGAATGATCAATCTGGAGAGGAAGATATTAAAGTGATCAAAATGCTTATTTGCACGATCTAACATTGAAATATTTTTCTATCACATTTGATTCTCACTGGGTGCCTCTCTATCTGGACGCACACACGGACTCACACACGATGCAGATGGAAGTACTATTTCTTTCTCTTTCGCTCTCGCTCTTTCTTTATCCATCTATCTATCCATCTATCTATCTATCTATCTATCTATCTATCTATCTATACACACACACACACACACACACACACACACACATATATATATATATATATATATATATATATATATATATATATGCGCGTTATATCAATTTAAAACTCTATTTGAATTGGCTGGTGAATGTATCATTCGTTCCAAACAGTGTGAATAAAAAAAGCAATTGAAGAAGATGCAGCTGCTACAAGGATCGAACATACGACTGATAGGGTAGCCGTTTTAACGTAGAGTCGCTCTTACCATTGAGCTAAGCAACCACTTGAATGTTACAGCCAAAGCATAATGGAAATGTAAGGTAGTTTTAACAAATGCTGGGAAGAGAGAAAACAGAAAATAAAGTTATTTAGTTTTATATAAAGGAAGTAAAGAGGATGGACGGAAAAAAATAGATAGTTCTATAATAGGGTAGAAAGAGAAAGTGCAGAAAAAAGGTTAGGTAGCTTACTGAAGGATTGGGTTTCCTTGATATTAAACTATTCTGAGTTAGTATCAAATTTAGGTACAAACATGGACTGACAATGAATATTGGAATGGATAAGGGAGAGAATGTAAAGATAAAAGCAATGGGTGGAATAAGAGCTGGGGCATGAGATAATCTTGACAATACTCGTAGAATTTTTCACGGGTTCACCCAGTAGACATATGAATAGTTTAAACACCAGTAGCAGGATCTGATGGATGGATATGTGATCTTGAAATGTTTTCCCAGATGTGAAAATACGATTAAGAGTCACTGATATGCAAAACTACCCGGACGAAGAAGCTTTAGCGAAAGACAACATTTACTGCAGAGAGAATTATCCCTGAATCATGCAGCCTCTATGCAGATACGTACACACTTGTTTACTCAAAACATGACGAGAAGAAAAAAATGATGACAAAAAATGATAATAATGATAATAATAATACGGATGAAATTGAAAAAGAAAATAAAAACTGAGGAAGTTTATACTGCGATGATTCCTGATAAAACGATATCTTCCCAGTGTTCACTTCATTTCATTCCCAAATTAAGATACTTTGGACGGAAATAAATTGTAAGAAAAAAAATGAAGTGGAAATTGCACGTGGCGCCCTCAATTGAGGTTTCGGGGGATTTCGTGCTTTAAGTTCGTTGAGGTCATTGATTTATTTGAGGCCTACCGAACACAGAGAAAGAATAAGACGAAAGGAGCAAATGAATTGGGTAGGCTTATTTCTTAAAGCTTTTATTCTCTGATGATCAAATGCTAATATTTTCGTTTCGTTAGTTTTGTTAATAATCTATTATTCTACTGAATATTCAGCCTAAAGTTTATATTTATTTTGCAACTATATATATATATATATGTACATATATATATATATATATATATATATATATATATATATATATATATATATGTGTGTGTGTGTGTGTGTGTGTGCGTGGGGTGTGTGAAATGGTATTTTAGACGACTTTGTGTACAAATGAGATTCTACAGTTCATATGATGTTTCGTCAGTGCGTCCTGGCCTCTCTAGAAAAAAAGTGATAGGTATTCAAGAAACGCTCTATAATTTATCCTCGAGGAAGCGGCAAGGAACTATCGAAACGTCAAAATAATTCACGAAATCTCAAATGTTTAGAAGGTTTTCTGAATCGTCATTTCACAATACATATTTTAGGATAAATATGTACATTGTTAACAAAAAAATGATAACACATGCCTCAATCGGAATGTTATTTCACGTTGGTTTCTGAAATTCTTCATCATTCTTTTCTGATGATTATAAAACAATCAAGCAACAGAATTGGGTAAAAACTAATGTCTTTTTTTAAGATGAGAATAGTAAGTTTGCCGAGATGTTTATATATATTCTCTGACCTACTAAGAACAACGGTAACAGTAGCAGTAATAGCACAAGTAGTACTGTAGGAGTAGTAGTAATATAGATCCAAACACGCCCACACATAGAAATGTGCTTCAGCATATGTCAACACATATGTTTACCGCATTCCTCTCTTTCTGTTTGCTTTAGCGTGACAGAAAAACATAAACATAGCATGTACAGAAAGTATGACCCGAAAGTTCAGGGAGATTGAGCAGTGCGTGCAAACCAAATATGATACTTTGCATGCAGTGTTGTTGATGAACTCGCAGAATAAGTGTCAAAAGGGACTATATCAACGTTGTAAACCCTGTGTTACGTCATTTATTTCAGCATCTCCGCCACGTTCCTGTGACTTTGGGTAGCAGCTTGTGCACACACACACACACACACACACACACACACACACACATATATATATATATATATATATATATATATATTCTCGAATTCAATCCCCGAGAGCTCAACATTTGGCAGTGAATAAGATCAAATTTAACCATATATACTTAAATGTAGTTTCCTTATGATTGCCGCCATATTGTTTTTTCATGCACGTTAGTGTTATTTGTGAGAATGTTATCTTGAATTTTTATCTGATTAAGCATTGTCAAACATCCGTAATTTTTACAAGTTTTCCTTTGAATTAATTCAAAGATAAAATTCAAGATATTATTTCAGAAGAAGGAAAAGAAGAAGGAGGAAGAGGAGGAGGAGAAGAAGAAGAAATAGGAGAAGAAGAAGAAGAAATAGGAGAAGAAGAAGAAGAAGAAGAAGAAGAAGAAGAAGAAGAAGAAGAAGAAGAAGAAGAAAAAGAAGAAGAAAAAGGAATATAGTACTATAAAACAAAAAAAAACAATTCACAACTGTTTTCCAAGTCTATTATTCAGATCACCCAGATACTAAAAAAAAACATGGTTTCAGTTTGGTCTGTGTGTTTCAAGTCGAAGTATATTGTTATCTCTTAGTTGTGTCTATGTTTTTTGCCTCTCTTTGTATCTTTACGCAGCTGATTAACGGAATGTTGAGAAGGGAGATAATCATGATCTACCTAGAAAATTTTTTTACGTGTAAAACAAAATCACTTCCGTTGAAGAAATAGGAGGAAAGAGAGCAATTTTAGTGAAATGCTTTTTGAAAGATATCATTGGTAAAAGTATAGGGAGAAACAGACGCAAACTATCTGCACAGACAAATTTGTGCACGATATGCATTCGGTTTTTGGCCTAACCTAGATTCCATAATGATGAAACAAAACATATATTTGACGCCTTGATTTAGATTTCTATAACCTGTGTGGAAAGATAGTTGAAAAGATTTTTTTTCAAGAATAAATCAATGGGTCTTCTTTGTTAGTTTCGCACAAAAGCTGGAATGCATAATTTTAAAGTACAGACAGGTGAAAAAAAGAATTATAAAGCTGTATTTTTTCTGTCTGTTATGTGTATTCGTTTTGTTTTGTTTTTTTTCTTCTTCAGAGTCTTAACAGAAAGGGAGAGATTAAGAGCATTTGCATGTTTTTCTTCTAGGGAGGTGAACGCACTTCAAGTTTTATTGTTGGAAAAGATCGGACGATTTGATATAAAGTTTGGACCATTGTTCGAAGGTTTCTTCTCTTAAATCGACATCCAAATGAAGCAAGGGCTTTCAGCTACAAAATGGAGCATTGTATTGTATTTATCAAGCACTTACCATTTTGATGTTAATTTGTTGTCCATAATCAAAATTGATTTTCTTACACTATATGTATATATATATATATATATATATATATATATATATATATATATATATATATGTATATATGCACACACACACACATATATATATACCCTTATATATATACATACATATACATATATATATATATTTATATATATATATATATACATATATATATATGTACACACACAAATATATACACATAGATAGGTATATATATATATATACATATATATATATATATATATATATATATAAATATATGTATGTACATATATGTAAATATGGGTATATGTATGCATATATGCACATATAAAGATATGTGTGTATATATGTATGTGTATATATATATATATATATATATATATATATATGTATATATATACACACCCATATATATACCCATTTATATATATATATATGTATATATATATATATATATATATATATATATATATATATATATATATATATATATATATAAGCCAAAGTAACTGAATCAATTCTATTCATGGTCTGCATCTGCTCTCTATGTTTCCTTCAATGTGGCAATCATTGTATTAGGAAATGGATATATGATCCAAACGAATGAGTATAAATCATGTTATGTTTTATCAGAGCCATGTTTTAAAGGATCTGCCAATATTTCACGTTGAATTTATCATTCACTCTACACGACGTAAATAGAATAAACAAATCAAGAAGACAGGCGGCTGTTTAGCTCATTGCTAAGAGCAATACATATATATATAAACATACAAGTACACACACACAGAGACACAAACACACAGACATATATATATATATATATATATATATATATATATATATGTATGTGTGTGTGCGTGTGTGTGTATGTGTGCGTGCGTGTGTGTATCATCTCTAGACGATAAACCAAAAACAGTACATTACTATCGACACTTTACTGTGACGTTAATAACTTGTAAGATACACCCACGTTAAAATATGCATATGCCCTTTTACCAATTTCTAAATAATTTTCTAGATTCTCACTCTCACTAGAACTGCCTTATTAAACAGGGAAAAATAAAGTGGCTGTGAAATTTCTATGAAAAAGATAATTTAACGCCCTACGTTCAGGTATACAAAATTAACTGCTGTTGCTATCTTATTTTTCTTGTTATCAATTCAGTAGTAGCAGTATTGCTATCAATATGATTATCAGTATCATTAAACTCCAGCCACTATAAGCACAATAAAATCACTTTTTCATAATCATTCTCACTCACCAAGAATACTGATAGGATTAGGCATGAGCAGTTGAAGCCATTCAAACGTGGACCCCATAATTAAAAGTAGATAGAAATTAGGTGTATCTCCGGAAACCAAACCCACCACAAAAGCTGATTGATTAGCAACAAATTGATTAAGAAAGTGTCTGGAACATCCCAAGTGATTTTAAACAACTAAACAGGGATCCACTTCCGGTTCAGGATATACAATACAAACAGAGATCAAAAACTAAACAAGAGAAAAAAAAAGAAAAATTAACATGAGATACAAATAGAATAAGTCGATTTTTTTAACCAGAAAATAGGTACACTCCCGATAATGTCCTGAATAAGGATATCAATAAATCGAATCATTCACATGAAGGAGTCCCAAAAGTTAAAAACATAAACGGTTTTGTGCAGCAAACCCGTTCTTTCACCATACAAACACATATATACAGATGTATATATGTCAACAAATATATAAATACACACATATAAATATATATACATATATGTATGTAAAGAGATATTTGTATACATCTATACATATATATATATATATATATATATATATATATATATATATATATATATACATGAACACGTACATATATGCCGATATATGCACATACATAAACCTATGTGTATATATATATATATATATCCACATATACATATATATATATATGTACATATATTTATATACATATACACACATACATACATACATACATGTATATATACATACATATATACATAAATATGTACGTAAACACAAACGTGCATACATAAACACATATGTATACATACATATATATTTATATACATATATATATATATAAACATGTATGCACAAGCATGCATATATATATATACATATATATATATATATATAAATGTATATGCACACACACACATATATATATATATATATATATATATATATATATATATATATATATATATATGTATGCATATATACATATAGTTCAGCGTGTAAAGTTATCTTTTAAAAGGGTTATATTCAAACCCTCAGTCACATTCCCCTGAAAGAAGGGAGATAACCTTAGAAGAAATTGACGCTGCGTAAGAACTCACTTTCTTCCCCCATCTTTGTCTCGAGCAAGGCATCCTGCTTCAGAAATTGGTAGTCATCCAAGCGAGTAAGCAGTGATTAGGACAACTAAAAACGAAGCAATCTTTCTATTTTCAGTCCAATCATGAAAATTCGATTTGTCATCTCCACAGCGAAATTTCTAGGCCGGCCATTGTATTGTTTACTTGTTAGCAGTTCCTCCACGAAATTCTAAATTGATTCAGCTGCACTGTGTCCTAAGCTAAACCCATAACCAGAAGGAAGTTTTAAAAGCTGTAATAGTGGCGTCCGGGTTGTAATATGTGTAAAAGACTAAAAGTTATTGTATCATTGTATTAAAATAAACGGTTATCGAATCATCAAATGAATTTCGATAAAATTGTGAATCAACTCATTGTTAATAAATTCTTTTGAATCAAAATGAAATACACTGTTTTTGTATTTTTTTTAGATAAGATTATCGTGCTTCGTCAGGCATTTTAGGGAATGACCAGACATCGAAATTAAGAGAAATGTCTTGGAAAGAGAATAAATTCAGTTTTTCATGCATATAACGCCCTATATCTCACTATCTAAGAGTACTGAAGTTTATCTTGAACGGATTGGGTAGAATAGTCAAATTTATAGGAACAAATGATACAATGTACATTTCTGTGATCTGTCAGGAAAGAATCCATCTATTTGACAGTAACAGAAAATAATATTTTCTTGAAGTAATCTCCTCAGGACCTTACTCAGCATCCCTCAAACTTTTCAAAACACTCTTTCGGAATCACCATCACTTTCTTCACCATGTTCCACTTCATCTCGTCATCGGTCTGCATTTACTTCTTGAAATACCAAAGGTTGCAGTCAGCAAAATGAAGACTGTTCATGGTCTGGCAAACCTGGATAATGCAACGTTCTGCCATAAAACCTTGCATGAGGCGTGAAGAATGACTTGCAAGGTGATTGTGAATACGACAGGCACACAATGCAGAAATAGCCTCTAACTGAATATCAATATGGGAGATTGTCTGTTCAAGCATACGTGGTAAGGTACCTTCATCATGACAAGGCCATTTTTGAGATGTGTAAAGTATTCGTATGTGAGGGAGTGAGAATAAGAGAGAGAAAAAAAGAGGGAGTGTGGTATAGTGAAAGGGCGTGTGAAAGTTTGAGAGAGAGAGAGAGAAAGAGAATGAGAGGGTGGAAATGAGTGTGAAAATTTGGATGAAACTGTTCACTGAAATGTTGAGTCCTCGACAACATAATTGTCTTATACTGATTTTGAATGGCTTTAAAGTCTGGAAAAACGGCATAGTATAGATATTTTTATTCAGATATAAAAGTGTAGACGTCTTTAGCCATAAGGTTTCGTTTGCATTAACAGGGTATACATCTGAAACGTTCCTTTTTATGATAATGAAAATAATATGGAAGGTCAAAATACACGTACAATTGTACTCACATAAAAGCACACACGGACACACAGGTGCACACACACACGCTCGCACGCGCAATCCTGTACATATTTTTATATATATTTGATACTATGTTGATTGTTATGTTCACCCTGTCTCTCATATATGTTTATTGTATGTGTGTGTGTGTGTGTGTGTGTATAAATATATACGTATAGATATTAGTTATAAAATAATCCATATATTTTTATTAACAATAATAGTACTCGTGGTAGTCTTATTCCTTTTTTTTTACTTGAAGGTATCATGTCGTGTCATTCTGAAATAAAAGTCTTTTGATTGTGATTCAGGGAAGAGATCTAGTTATATAAGTTTATGAAATTGAATTTGAAAGTACTTGACTGTTAAGATAGACTTTCCACTGAATGATACTTACAAAGATGGATCAATATGTTAGTAGTTTAACGTATTCATCAACCGCATTTTGATCTGAAATCATCTAAGTATGATAATCGATCTAATATACTCTCCTGAATTTGGTGTATTGACAAATGAGGACATTAAGTAGAAAAATATACATTGGTTGCGTAAATCGATTTTTTCATCATTACGCCATGGATGTCATCGGTTTATCTACGTAGATGTATAGTCATTATGCTTGATCGGGTTAACTTCATACAATACAAAGCTGACTGCGTGAGGAAACAGTTGATAAATTGTTTTATTCAAGGAGCAGAGGATCTTCTCGTTAGGAAAATCGACACGTTGCCTTTCTATCTAAGCCTAAACGAAGACTATTAACACTGGTGGTAGATATGAGACCATCTCAGGCATAATCAGGTAAATTTCGTGTATTCCATCACGAGAGAACGATTCCGACTTTAATTACACGAATCGATATTTTGAACATTCTCATTCATCAGAGTCACTGGTTGACTACCTGGCATGGGTGCCCGCTAAATGGGGAGCCCAACCCGAGATGGTTTGAAATTTGGAACCTTATAGCTAATAGTATGTAATATTGGTGCTGCACAATTATTTTATGCAACCTTAACCTGATATACCCATATAAAAAGGTAGTATCATTCTCCCTTGGTAGCAGGGTTGCCAACTTGCTATATTCCAGATATATCCTTTGTCTCCCGCCACCCAGGAAAAGTGTCAGTAGACTCCCATGCTAAGATGATACAAGGAGAGTATTTTTTATTTCTCTGCAAGTTCTTGTGTTGATGGCACTATGTCTCCATTAAAACAGTCCTCCAATTCCTCTTATTTCTTTCGGACCATTCTTTGTTTTTAAACTTAAAATCTAGGTTCCTAAAAGGGTGCCGTGAAAAGCAGAATGATAAAACTTCTAAGACTATTCCCGGTCCGTGCTTGCACCTACTGTGAAATAACGATTAGCCTCTGTGATTCATTGCCTTACCTTTGCTTAATCTTTTTCACGATGTAGAGTAAACAGAGTCAAATGTACATTTTCTATTCAGCAGGGATTTTCACCTAAATGATGAAAAGTATCACTTTTCCACAACTTATAGAACATATTCGCATGCAATAAAAGAGCTTGGTTAACTCCCAAGACACTTCTAATATTTTTATAACATTGTGCAATAAATTGCGTTAACCAACACAATCTTTCTGTGGATACTCACTGAAAAGTCAGAATCAGAATCATAAATGTCCCATAAGGCATACAACATAGTTTTGTAGATGCTAATTTTAGTGTCGTATATTGGAAGTGATTGAAATCCTTGGTCTTACGGATGTAAAATCTGATTCTTAGACAAAGCTCTCAGAGGCTCCTAAATGTCATACAAATGTTCTAATGAGTAAGACTAGACAGCATTGATTAACACAACAATCGAGTTAAAATCCATTATTTGTTGTTGTTCTTTGCATCAGACACTCAGACAGAAATCTCTGGATGCGCTCAAAGAAGTCATTACGACGACTTTTTAGCTTGTCAGATGCTTTGATTCCATAGTGCGTTAACAAATTCACGGTGTGAGATATTCTGATAAAGTACAAATTAATGAGTTTTAACTTCATTATTGTGTTATTGTGTTATCATCTGATTAATGCATCACTCGGTTATAGTTTTTGGGAGGCTTTGAATAGTTTTTAGAGCTTTTACACTGTGTTTAACTACGATATTTTACATTTACCAATGTTTACCATTACTTCCGATTTACTACTCTTAAAGTAGCATCAACCTATGTTCCACTACAATGTACACCAACTTATTCACACAATTAATTCAAGATTAAATGGGGGAAAAATATTCACTTTGTCTTTTATTAATCAAGCATTTCCTTTTATTGATCAAGTTACTTTAATTTACGCTTTTAACATTTTTTTACGGTGGGTGGTTTCTTTCTTTGTAATGTCTTGGTAGATGTTACCTTGTCACATACATACAACAAATTAATTTATTTCAAATAGTCAGAGCCGTTTGATTTTAAAAACGTGCTTTAATCTTTCGACCCCGTCTTGTCAACGAGTTGTTGGCGCTGATTGTGGCCAAATTTAATTCGATGCTGTTTTAATGAATAATGGATTATTTCAAAAAGCATAAAAGAGAGGAAAAACAAAAAAGCCTTGCATTAATCTTTCGTATGCTTTTTCCTTTTCGTATTCCGTCTGGTCTTTCTTTTATCATTCTGCCTTTTTACGGTGCCCTTTAGCACATAATTCAAATTTAAAAGCAATATGCTAATTTGAACTTTACGATTTGTCGTCTTAAATCATGCTGAGGTCAAACAATTACGAAGATTCGAAGGGGATTTGAATAATGGCGTAATGTTAAGAAAACAATAAGGGATGAAGGAAAAAGAAGAAAGCAAGATGCTAAAGAAGAGAGTGGGAGAGAAAGAGCAAGAGACAAAAGAGAGAGTGAGATAGAAGTATAAAAAGACACTAAAAGAGAAATAGTGAGAGAGACAGAAGGAGGTGTCGATGAGGAAGAGAGGGAAAAGAGGAAGAAAGGTAAAATGTGACACTGAAAGCAAAGAGACAAAGAGAGAAACTATGAAACTAAGAGAGAAAAAGTTAAAGAGGAGATAATGAAAGGGGGACATTGAACAGAAAGTGTGGTAGAGAAAGGAGAAACGGAGACAACGGCAGAAACTAAGAGAGGAAGAGTGAGAGAGAGAGAGGGAGAGAGACAAAGAGAAATATTGAAACTAAACAAGTGAGAGAGAGAGGGTGATACTCCAAGAGGAAGGCTGAAGGAGAAAAGGCAAAGGGATTATCAAAAAAGAAATAATGAGAGAGAAAGAGAGAGAGAGAGAGAGAGAGAGAAAGAAAGGAAGAAAGGAAGAGAAGTTATAGGTAACGAGAGAGCATGTCTAACGCAAATGTACTGAAAATAATAAATGATATTGAAAGAGGTCTGGTAAGTCACCCAATAGAAACTATCATGACACCAATATCTTCAACCATTACGTCATGATGGAGTGATCAAGTAAAACATTTGAAAAAGGGTGATCAATGAATAAACTACTTCTTTCACTGTATGTCAGATCACCAAAAATTATGAATATCCAGAAGTAAAAATAGCCAGGAACAAACCAGGAAGCAATTTAGCACGAACATACATTGTAGCCCCTATGAACCAATGGGTGGAACTTAGGGGGGAAAAAAGCAAAAAAAAGCATTATTTTCAGACTTAATGAGAAGTAAATGTTTAAATTTTCAGCCCTCTCGGTTCAACACTGAAGCATCTATGCATGATAGGTGCGTAAATAACCAGCTGGACAAACGAAAGAAACCAAATTTTAAAGTTTGGGAGACAGAAAAAAAGAAAAGAAGCAATGAAAAATCGAATCATATCTGACTGGGAAGGAACGAAATAAAAAATTTCAAGAAGGAAATTTGAATACACCTATGAAAATAAAAAAAGAAAATATAGGTCTGGTACGTCAACCAGTAGAAACCGCTTCGAATCTTTCACATCTTTTGGCGGGTTCCATGTTGCGGGTTGGGAGAGCAATTAAAAACAATCGAAAAATAAGTGATGAATGATTTAATTAATCCTCTCAATTTTTATCGAATAATGATTGCTAAAACACTAATTTGAAAAAAACAAAAAACGAGACACAAACGGAAGCTGCTGGACATAAATTAAGTTATCGTTTAGCATAAACTTACATTGTATATTGAAACACGTATTGGGGGGAATTTTCGAAAAACAGCAAAAATGTTTTCATCTAGACTTAATCCCATGTTCAATTTTCCGCCCTCTAACTCCATTGGTGCAGACTACACGCAACACATAGACAAGAAACCATAATCGCTTAAAAATTTCACCTCACGCCAATTTTTCACTTTCGCAAAAAGAGCCAAGAAGCGAGCCGAAATTCATTCAGTGTTTGTTTTGAAACGAGCTGTTACAGAGTCAGATTGCACCCTCTTCCTCTCTCACGCATCTTTAGTCTCCTGCACCTCCCTAAGTCTCAGCCTCCGACGACTCAACCTTACAGATCATCATCATCATTATTATCATTCTATTTAAATTTAGAAACATGAAAAAAAAATTCCTATGTAAAGTGATGTGATTGCTCACTTGATTCGGATACCGAAATCTATTTCATAAGGAACGCGCAGTTTTCGGATAGCGGGTTTAATCAGTAATCATTTTTCAGCATGATCTCTTTTCTTGCTAACTGACACACTGCTTTTTCTTTCATTCCACTGGTAGAACAGAATTGGGCAAAACAAACATAGAGGAGGCACTCGGTCTGAAATTTTCATTGAAGCCTATTCAGGCTTGGAATAAAAGGACTTCCATTTTTATTAGAGGAAGCATTGTCAAACATCAATAATTTATGACTAGTTGTGATATAAAGCAACTAAAATTAAGAAGGAAAGAAATACTACAAAAATAATTATTAATGAAAGTGAGCGGAATTTGGAAATGAAAAGGGAAGGATAAGTGAGTATGAATAGGATATTACCAGAAAAAACGAATGAAAGATAAAGATAGAGAAATAACAAGAGAAAAAAAACGTTCCAATATTTAAAGAATTAAAAGGAATGATTCAAATCATAAACCTGAACAAATCTGCACAAAATATCAAGACATGGTGACAGGCCAGAGGTCGACCTTTATTTTATCGGTATTTTAATATACCATTGGGCACAACTCATAAATCACGTTGACAATTCAAAAACCTGGGAAATATTTAATTAAATCAATATAGATATATTGCCAGTTTAATATTCAATTACACTAGATAATTTTGCGATTGCAAGTTACTTTTGAGTGAAAGTTTTATTACTTTGCAGTAAATGTTAATGGCTCTTGTTGATATTTTAAGAAAATATTGTTGGATATTTTAAATTAAAATACATTTATAACATATTATTGGTTTTCAGAACTGCGCTTCGATTATTATTAATTTTGGAAGATATGTTGATATGTTTATAGCTAATTTCCGTCTTTCTCTCATTGGAATGCTTTGCTTTGTGCTAAAAACATCATTAAACTATTAGGTTTACTCAAATATGATTGCCGTTTCCGTTATTTTGATCTTATTTCGAAGGTAATTTTCAGAATAGATAATTATTTAACTATGTTTATGGAATATAACATTTCAAAATGTAAATTTCACTCTATTCATTTAACTTGAACATCTTTTTGCAATTTAGTTTTGTTTATTTGAGGTGGTCAGATCAAAGCAAACCCGAGCAATTTTTATGTGAGTTCAAAATGGGATGTAAATCTATGATTACCACCTGCAATATCAAATATAAATTTGGCCAGGTGACAGTTGACAAACGTAAAGCTCAAAAATGGTTCTGTCGTGATCCATTATCGAGACGGACCCACGCGAAACAACTCAGGAGGCAGCAGAGGAGCTAAACGTTGACCATTCAATAGCTTTTCATCATTTTCACCGAGGATGAATAGCATAAAATCGTGCAAATGATCCTGATTGAAAAGCAAAGAGCCCACTTATAGCGTGAATGGCCCTACAGAAATTGAACGAATTAGTTTACGAAACTTACCTTTTCAAGCATTTAGACCACTTCCTGCAAGAGAAGCTTTTCAAGAACCGAGCAGCAGCTGAAGACGCCCCCAAAGAATTCATTGGTTCCAAAATCCCATAATTTTATGCTACGTAAGTGGAATAAGTGGACTTTTTTCTAGATGGAAAGAATGTATAGATTCTGAAAATTCTTATTCTGTTTATCAACTTTAATTTCAAGTTGATATATACTGCTCCAAAACTAGTGGCGAAAAATTATTCTTGCAGCACCCAGGGAGCACAGGCCTCTGCTAACGCCACGCACTAACTAAAAATGGATTGACCAAAAATACAGAAGATATTGCAGTACTGAGTTATTACTCTGTAGATTTAGTATTTCTACCTGACTTTCATGCAAAATATAGAAATATCTTTTAATTAAAAAGGTTTCTTAGACCTGTTAAAAAATTTCATTGTCTTTTGCTGAGTCCAAAGTCATTTTTTAAACCATATTTCATTGGAATTCACTGAGGACTTCCGGTAATACTATGTGATCAGATATGAGCAAATACATTAAAGTATGGCAAAAATAGAAAAATGTCTCTCAAATCAATAAAATATTTGTGGATCCAAACTAAAATTTGACAAATCCCCTTTAGCCCATTGTCTACCCTCTGACGAATTTTCATTGGAATTTATTGAGTACTTTTTAGAGATTATATGGGCAAAAAAACGTTAGAGACCGAAAGATGGACATGACTGAATATCTATTCGTCCCCAACTTTGTTTGCAGAAGTAATAGCATGTCTGACATCATGTCTTATCTTCATATCTGATGCATTGATTTCATGCTTCTAGTCCGAGATTCCAGAATTAAAGAGGAATTCTATGAATTCGATGTGTGAGACGTTGCCAACGTGGTGAGAGATTTATGGATGTTTGTAATACAGAGGCAGCAATGAATAATGACATGTATTAGATGTCATATACTCATTACATAAAGAATAGAGAGATACGTGTATATATATATATATATATATATATATATATATATATATATATATATATATATATATATATATATATATATATATATATATATAAAGCTAAATATAAATAACAAAATACATGTAGTATGACATAAGCTATGAATCAAAATCATTGTTTAATGGGGGGGGGGGCGTTTGATCAACATAATGGGAAAAATCAATGAAAATGGGGAGATGTGTTGCGCCAAATTTGCAACCAAAAAAGAACTTCCTATTCAAAAGAAACAAAAAACAAAATCTAAATTTCATCTTTAATCAGCATCGATTACTATGGTCCCAGGCCAATGTTTAGGGAGCGATTAAGGAAAGGGTGTTTTCTGTCAATCATCCAAATAGGAAAAGCTTGCCTAGCTTGAACATAGATTTTTTTAATGTCTATTTGAAGAAAAGAATTATGTTTCTTATTGATCATATTTTGATGATATATTTGCAGATTTTGTTGTTTAAATCATCTTTCATATTTTTAACCAAATCAAGATATTTCATCTGCCACTACTTGATACGTAGATTTGATGATCAAGAAAAAATGAAAATTTAGAAGAGGAGCATTTATTCTGTCAATTTTTAATGTACTCTATAGTACAAATAAATGATGAAAAAGATAGTAGATACTTCTATGCAACTTATGTATCCCTCAATATAAATCTTAAAATGGAAAGGCATCAACAGATCAATATATTAGACATTGCACTGGGGATAATCGATGGAGCGGTACCAATCACTGTTGTATAAACAATTGACGGATGGTTGCATATACAACCCTACCTGTGAACACGTGTCAGAGCTGCAATTAATTTCTATGTACCATTTTATCTATACTCTGAACCATTAGTTGCTGGAAAATCGATTGTTTACTGGGATTTCAATCAGATGCTCAATTCTTTTAAAGAGTGGAGCATTTTATTCTGCATCTTTGAGAATACTATGACACATAAATCCAAGATAATCTGGAGGACAAAGAAGTTGGGAGATACTTGTCCGAAAAATTCTCAAGAAACCCCTGTAACCTAGGATCAAATTGGAAAGTGACCTCATAAAAAAAGTATCTACAGATCTATGCATCGGAAATTGATGTCTCAAAATCATTGTGGCGTGTAATGTATTTTGCCTAATCAGACAATGAAGCTCGATTTTCTGCTGAAGCGTCGAGTCCCATACTGGCGAAGTCTTAATGTAATTATTTCGTTGAATCGTGTTATCTTGAAGAATCAAAGGCCTTCCAGTCGTGAAAGGAATTGAGAGGATGATTTAATTAGCCAGTGTCACAAATTAAATTCGATGCAGATTGCAGATGATAAAAAATGAGGTGTGAGTGATATATTCGCAGATAGTACGATTAACAGACGGACTGATAGATTGATAAATAGCTCTTACAGAGATAGATGAACAGAATATATAGCATAGGAATGAAAATTCCATAGATCTCAAAAGTGTAAGAAAGTAATAAATCAAGTCAGAAGATATATATATATATATATATATATATATATATATATATATATATATATATATATATATATACATACATATATAGTCTAGGTAGCTTTAGAACTTTAAATACTGAAAAGGTAAAAGATGTCCTTTGAGTATATATATATATATATATATATATATATATATATATATATATATATATATATAATGCTCTTCCATAGGAATAGAGCACTCTGGTGGATAGGGACTTTAAAAGGTAAAATAAATGTTTCGCTTAAATTCGGCGTTACTGACCGTCCAGTTCTAGAACTTGGCGGTAGGAAATCGGCCTCTGGGTCAGTAATATATTAACAGCTGTCTGTGGATTACACAATAATTACATATATATAAATATATATATATATATATATATATATATATATATATATATGAACTGTGTGATCTTCTTGATTTTTACTTCTGCACTGATCTGAATACTGAATACCTCCTACCCATTGCTATGTAAATATTGATTCTTCCAGATAAAAGAATTCAGCATTATTTTTTAGGAGAAAAAAATGTCACGGAAAGAAAATGAATCCATGAATTTTCTTTCTCTGAAACTAACAAGAAGAAAAAGGTTCAGTATGCACGTTGTACGGCAGGCTAATTTGACAAAAAGTGTTAGTGTGTTCGATCTCTATTAGATCAGAATTTAACTTATCTTAAGTGTATATATATATATATATATATATATATATATATATATATATATATAGATAGATCAGTTTCATTTCTCTCCGTCTGTAATAATGGACTGTTGCATTCATCTTTATATATATACATATATATATATATATATATGCGTGTGTGTGTGTGTTTGTGTGTGTGTATGTGCACACACACTCACACACACACGCATATATATATATATATATATATATGTATACATATATATAAATCAAGAAAGGGATTCATAAACACAAGGTATTAATAATAGATATTGAGACTATGCTCATTTGTGTCGAACAACTACATACACGTACCAACCATGAGGTAAACGTTGATCAATTGGCAATCATGAATAAACTCTTAAATTGCCAATCTGCTTGTTTCTTTAGTTCATTGTTACGTATTGGTTGAAGTAGTCATATTCCCCTGATGTGCCGTGAATTGTTCAGTTCGATTTGAAATTTTGGTTGAACTTGAGTGAAGAGCTACCAAAATCGTTTGATTAACTTTAGTCGAAATTGATGAACGTTGTGGACTCCCATAGTTATATTTTTAATCTGATCATGAAAAGTGTTGTACCAAAGGTTCTCATCCCAGATAAAAATCTACCTGAAAAATTTGAATTGAAGAAACAGTCACAACAAACAATCAAACAACATTTTGGCAATAGTGAAGAAAGATTTTTGAGAAATGAATTCTTCTGATAAGAGATATACGACTATAAAACAGCTAGATCTTTGGTGAGAATCAATACAACATGAGATTCACTTAGATCCTGATATCACTATCTATCTATCCATCTATGTATCTATGTATCTATGTATGTATGTATCTATCTCTCTCTCTCTCTCTCTCTCTATATATATATATATATATATATATATATATATATAATTATAAATCGCATTATTATTATGTTATTGAGATACTCATATGAACTGATCTCCAGTCATTACACAGTCGTGGTATCATTCGTCGTCGACAACATAAAATGAATGAACAGTTGGAGAAACTGGAGCTGCTGCAAGGATCGAGCCTCAGACTGATGGGGTAGTCCCTTCAATATAACAATGCTGTTATCATTTAGCCAAAGCCAAAGTCCCGAGATAACTGTTTTACTTTCAAATTCTCATCTCGTATATTCTCGGTCTATTTGCTTCTCTCATTGCGATGTTTATGTATGCAAGAACTGGATCCTAAAACTGGCAGTTTTTTTTTTATTGGTCACTCTATTTACGTTATCTAGGGCGGGTATTTCCTTAACTGGGTAATGGTGGGAGACCATTTCAAATGAGTTTCTATATAATATAATGCAATTTACAGTAATTCTGTTGGATCATATAAATCAATTTCTTTATATATATATATATATATATATATATATATATATATATATAGAGAGAGAGAGAGAGAGAGAGAAGGAGAGAGAGAGACAGACGGACATACAGACGGACAGACAAACAGAAAGACGGACGGACAGACAGATAAAGAAAGAGGGAGAGAGAATGGGATGATAAAACGTAAAGTATATGATGAATGGATAGTACCAGCTATGACTTAAGATGCCAAACCATTGAAAGTTCAATGCAATGGATCACTGTAAGAGGTAAGAAGATCAACATGAACGAGAGATGGGGCTTGGGTAGATGATATCAAACGATCAACTAAGCTACAAAAATGGAGATGGGCTTGAAACTTAGCATTGAGGAATGGCAACAGATGAGGCAAAAGACAAACCTACTGGTGCCCATGTGATAGAAAATACATCATGTAACTCGAAATAGAAGGACTAGATAGAGAAGTTCGTTAATCAGACAAGGCATAGGTTAGCGTAGTGGAGATCTTCATGGGTAGCAATGAAAAAGGTCTTTGTCCAGATCATAATGATATAAATAGACATGCATTAGATAGATATACATAAAAAAAACAAAGATAGATATACACCTATAAAGGTATATGATTATAAAAGTATATATATATATATGTATATATATATATATATATATATATATATATATGTGTGTGTGTGTGTGTGTGTGTGTGTATATATATATATATATATGTATATATGTAGATAGATAGATAGATAGATAGATAGATAGAAGCTGGGGTGGTGGGAAAGAGGGAAGTCTGAGTAAAAGAAAGATTGAAAAACAAGTTTTTTTCCAATTACATAATCAATATAATTTGTGACTGTTTAATTAGCATTTATCGACGAGTTATCAATTAGCTTGCAGCAATGAAAGGTGTATTTCATTTGTTTGTCCTTTAGTTTTCCGTGGTTTTCTTTAAGACAGAAGCCACATCCGTGCATTAATGAACGATTTGAAATCAAGTTTACAGCGAAAGTTTCATTTTTACTTTCTTTCGATGTTTAATTCTTTTGATCAAGTTAAATGGTTACGTTCAAACTAATTGAATTATCGACAGTTGTATCAGGTTGAACGCAGCAGGGAAACGAAGAGAATATCGAAGCGTATTTTCACCCTGTGTGGTAATTCATACCTTTTGAGCAAATACTGTTGTGCAGAAGGTGCAGATACTTATTTGGGATCAGTGAATCCCAACCATATACCCTATGTCAATCTTACGCATGCAGCCCCAAGCTTTTTTGATTTCGTGTGTCCCTAGAGCGTTCTGACAAGTGTCTTTATGATACTTTGCATTTGGGATCAAAAAATGATAAAATTACATCGATTTCAACGAGAGCTCTAGAAGTTGGTGGAGAGTTTGGAGAGGTTCCTAAACCCTAGTGTGTGTGCTCAGTGCTTAGTATAGGGGCTTCTCTCATCTTACAATTCAAATATGGTCATTTCATTTGTCACAACCTGATTCTTACATCAGATCAGCATCATTATACATATTCATTATATTGATTTCAAAAACAGCTCCATGTATATCTTAGCAAAAGGTTTGGGAAATATCATCAACGTTCCTTTTCAAAAATATTCAGTTGTTAAATCTATGAAAATACAGTCTTAGATAATTATATGTTTAGGCTGGCTTTGTTGTACGTGGGGCAACATTTTCCTGAGGGGAGGCTCCATCAACTCGGCTACGTAATATTTTCTCATGTGCTTTGAGATTCGATCCATGAATCTATGTATTCTCAAACACTGATAATGTTGACTCATGTTGATGAAAGCAAAAGCAGTGATCAAATGCCCAGTTCGTTGTTTTCATCGGCTGTTTTGTAACTGAGTCCCTACACTGTGTACCGGTGCACAACGTGGTTATACCCTCAGAATCCTATGAATCCTTTGAGATGTACAAATCTGTCTCAAGGGGTATATGTACCTAGGGTCTGGTACCTCTGGTATGTATCATCTATAGATCTGACCAGTTAATCTAAAGGCACTTCGGCATAGAGCAGTTCTAACCAGGCTAGTCTTGCGAACATTTACAACAATATATTGCCTGATTCCTTCTTGGGCTCTTTGCTTTTGAATAATGATTATCTAGACGAATTGTAGAGTATAACTACAACGGTATCTTCTATTGATATATATATATATATATATATATATATATATATATATATATATATATATATATATATATATATATATATATATATTGAGAGATAAAGAGATTGCCACACACACAAGCACACATATATATGTGTGTATAAGTGTGTAAGGTTAGATGAATACCTATGCATTGTACATGTATATAGCGACAAAATGAATAGCTTTATGTATATGACTGTGTGTGTATATGCAGAGATATACATAACATGTGAAGATAGAGATTAAAATCATATATTCATAGAAAGGGAAAAGGAGAGAAAGATAAGATAATAAAATATATATACATACATGTATGTGTATACATATATATATATATACATATATTTATATTTGCATATATATATATATATATATATATATATATATATATATATATATATATATATATATATATATATATATATATATATCAACATATCAGTTGATAGATTCCATGAGAAGTTATAATTTTTACGTGCCGCATGTCCCCAATAGAAATAATATAGAGTTTATTTATTGGGCCAAGGCACACATTACACAATCGCCCCAGCAAAGCCACGTCGAAGACTTGCATCATTTTCTGCTGGAAAGAATGATAGGATGTGAAATAAATGACTTCTGACAGCCGTGATTGAGTGGGGGTCCAATGCCATCGGCCGTCAACAGTCCTGTATCGCAATTATGTCAGAGAGGAAGAAAGTAGAAATAAATCAATAAGAAACAGAAGCAGAAAAAAAAAAAAAAGCCCCCGAAAGTATCGAGTTGAAGACGAATTGTTGAGATTGCAATCAATTTCAAAAGGAAGAACCCTTAAATGAAGGAAATACTAAAGCAGGTCTTTATAGAAACTGTCAGCAAAGCAACGTCTTTTAGCAGCATGCCGTATCAGGGGTAACCAATTGAAAAAATCAGAAAATTGTGTGATCAATGAATTATTTTATTTCCTCATCTTCTGTTCGTCAGTGATCACTAGAAAAGTCTGAATTCTGACGAACAAAGAAGAACAAGCAAAATGCAAGCAGACACAATCAAATGGATTCATTTAGCATAAACTTACATGGCAAACTAAACCCCTCCTCTAAATTATTTTAGGGGGATTAGAGAAACAATTTTTTTAGTCATGATGAAGGGTAAATGTTTACATTTTTAGCCGACCGATTCTGTTTATGCGACCAGTACGTTTGATACATACATACATACATACATAACCGGTCAGCCAGCCTGAGAGATAGACCACTGCGAAAACTGGAAGAAACCTATGTTGACAGTCTTGATTGACGGTTTCGGATAAAATGGAGATTTTGTAAGATGTTACACGAAATGTAATAATGAGGAAAAGTATAAAGTGAATTTTTTTTTAAAGTGGAGAGAAAAGAAAAATTAAAGAGAGTGAACGACTAAAGACCAAAGGGAATGCTGGAAGTAAAGAAAAAGTCATTTATGACACTAAAAAAAAACAGAATATGAGAAAGAGAATGACAAGGGAAGAAATAGAGAGTAATTAAAGAAGACGTCGCTTATACTAAAGAAAAAGAGGACAGTGAAAAAGAATGAACAGTATTAGATTTTAAGACAAACATGCATGAAGAACGATACAAAAAATATTTTAATCTGGAAACAGAAACGAAAAGATAAATGAAAAATAGAAACTGTGGCGTGACCAATGTCGTTTGGTAGCGTCTCGTATTGGAATTGACCAATCGAAACACTGGAAGATGGGATGATCAATAAATAAGTTACTTCTCTCACCTCCCTCAAGGCAGTTATCGCTAAAAAGTCTAAATTTCCTAACGACAAGCTGGCACAAACTAGGGCCCAACTTGGCATTAAATTTCATGACAAACCGTACAATGAAAAATCTATTTAGGGAAAATCGAAAAATAAGCGTTTCTTTTTTTTTTTTTTTAGGTATAATGTGGAGTATTTGTTCAATTTTTCAATCCCCAGCGCGTATACGTGATATATACATACATACGGATATAGCCAGCCAGACTGATTTGAAAACTGGAGAAATCTTCCGATAGTTTTGATGGCAGTATCCGTTGAAAGTTTCTAAACCGTATTACAAAGAAAGAAAAGTGTATAAATCAAATGACCAACGACCCAATGAAAGAAGCGAGGCAAGAACGAAAGAATAATCGAAAGTGTACGATACCTGCCCTTCTTCAATCACGCCCTTGGTCGGAAATCTCCGACCTTCAAACAGTGATAAGCTATCGAAATCTGGACTTTTGAGAGACTATCAAACCTACATGATGTTATGTTTTAAGTGAAACATACCCGAGTGGTGAATTTGGTCATTGTGAATGCAACACCTTCACTGCACTCAAGCTCAATGGCGTTTCATTACCGGCTGATCAACCTTCACAGGGCATCTTCTGTCCACTCATGTGCAGCATGGCTCTCTCTGATTGCCAAATTCTATCTAAATTATGCAACCTGTTCTCAAGATAATCATAAGGTTAAATACTTCCTTGACAGGCTTTATATATATCGTATTACTACTACTATTCTAGTCAATATGTTGACGGATTTTTGTCAAACAAAATGAGTATGAAGTCGTCTTTGGAAATGCAGATTGTCTCAGAAAACGTCCCTCTCTAATATACCTGTACTTGTACTATTAGCTTGCTTTTATAAGTAGGATACTATTTGGTTGACAGAATAAAATTATCTTCTTTTAGGTTTGGGTGAAATGTTGAACAAAGCTTCAGTGGAAATCTTCACTAATCATTGGAGTTCGCAAAGAATTTACTTAGATTCCTTCCTACACAGCATAACGAGCGTTTTGAAGTAAGTTGGGAGTACTGAAAAAGATTGCCAACAAGAAAAAACTGTGGATGAAGTCTAGAAATTCGTTAAAGAAGACTGTGAAAATTTCTATTGATGCAATAAATAAGTTGGTATCTACATGGTTCAGCATTTTCGATCGAAGGAATTATGTAGCCCCAACAAGCTTTCAGCTCCATTAGTACAATCAAAGATTGTGCAAAGATTAGCTAGCTCAAAGAGCTGATCTTTTCATCGAAGCAGATGGAAAACATTTCCAAAAACAAGAAATGAGTCTTGGATCTACCAATAAGATCCAGAGAGCAATACTAACAGTCATTATTGGAGAGCAGGTTGCCCATCCTATATCTCCATCAATCATTGTGGTATACTAGAGACAAACCAATTTTTTGTTAAGATCTTCAAAGATTGAATGCTGCGTGTATATATATATATATATATATATATATATATATATATATATATACATATATATATATATATATATATATATATATGTATGTATATGTATGTATGATTGATAATTGTGTCGTCCAAAGACAGCTATTTTTTTGTGTTACAACTCTTCATTAGGCTATAGACTAGGTATCCCTTCCAGAACATGATGATCAGTAGGATTGAATTAAGCAATATAATTATTTATGCATGATTCTTCATCTACCAGAGGGCTTAGTTCCAGACTTAGAAGAGCTTTGCATGGTTACTTATAGCAGATTGGTGCCCTATATATGTGTCACCATATATATATATATATATATATATATATATATATATATATATATATATATATATATTGGGACATATATATATATATATATATATATATATATATATATATATATATATATATATATTAATTTGACAGCCTCTCTTTATAAATTGGTATATGATTTGAATGTTTCTCCTTATATATTTATATAAGGAGCGACATTCAAATCATATATTCATTTATAGAGAAAGGCTGTCGAATCACTAATGATGCAGTAGCTATTAACGTTGGGGTCTCATATGGTTCAGCATTTTCAAATCAAGCGAAAAATTTATTATTAGGAAGGGTTATGCACAATGGGTACCAGAAGTTTTGCATGATGATTAACTGGCTCATCAGTATTTTTTCAGTTTTATTTTATCCTTTTCAAAGTTTCCTCACAAATATTGCAAGGAAAATCACGAAAATGTTATAGTCAGTGAGAATTAAACAGGTATTTGCGACAAAATGCTCGGCTACATTTAATGTCCTGATTTTTCTAATGCACAAATCATCAATGGGAACATTCAGAATATGAATATTATCTGTGAATCCGAATTTTGTCAGGTAATTAAAAATATTAATTTGTGTTCATAAACTTTCGGAGTGATAACACTGTTTTTTTTCTATTGAATTTTCGTCTTTTTCTTTTCATCCATTTACACGAATTTCCTTCATTCATCAGTTTTTTTTCTTATTCATTTGTTTTTTAATGTAATGACTTACTCATTGGAGACCATTAAGGGAAACCGTCACCAAGGCTATAAACATTGGTTTCTTTAGTTTCTAAGCTCGTCTGACTGGCTGGCTAGCCGTGTGGATTATAATGAATGGAGGTCAATATACTCCTTTCTTTAACTTCGTAGAACATTTGGGGATATTTTCAAAGGATCCTCCTCTAAATAGATTTAGGGTCAATTTGCAATATAATAAATAATAAATAATAAATCCCTTTGTTTGTGTTTGCTTGTTTTTTTTTCGGAATAAGTGGAGTCTGTTAGTGATCACAGCCCAACAAAAGGTGAAAGAAGTAACTTATTCATTGATCTCCCCTTTTTTCCATAATTTTTCAATGAATCACCAACACCAGAAGAGTTGGTCACGGTTTCAATTGAGTGACTAACCAGACAAGTTAATTGCTCCTTACTTACCTTGTGTTATGAACTGTCTTTCAGATTTGTATTCCAAGTCATCTGTTCAAAGTCGTTATTTCATTTTTCGTTTTTTATAGCCGTTATTGATGCAAGCTTTTCTGACCCCTCTCTTTCCAAACATTCTCTTTCTTAATCGATCTATATAACTTTTTTCTTTCATTCACATTTTCCCTCTCATTTTTATTTGTCTTTCAACTCCTCCTTGAACATTTTCTTTTCTTCTCTGTGAGAAACCGTCGACCAAAACTACCACCAAGACAGTCTCCAAAAAACATACTCTCTCTAGTTTTCCAGTTGCTCAAAAAAGCTGGCAATTTGTCACGCAAATAGAAAGCTCATAATCCAAACATTTTATCTGTATTATATCTCAGATAAAAGGTTTTTTTTATAATGTGAAATTATGCAAGATTGATCCCTCTTAGTTTATACCCGTGCACTTTTGTGGTCGTCATTTTTTAAATTTATACTTTCTGTGATCAAAACACAAAGAGAAAATCTATTCATTGATCACCATTTTTCAATTGATCCCCCCAACGTATGATGCAGCCAAGAGACTTTGGTCATGTGAAAGTTTCTATTGGGTGACTAACCAGATTTTTATTTTTTCAATTTTACATTTTTTCATTCATTTTGTGCTTCTTTTATTTTCTTTCCTTTATCATTTCGTACCGGTTGCTTTCATTCCTTTTGTTCTTTCGTTCTTCCTTCCTTTTTTTCTTTCTTTCTTTCTCTCTTTTTTCTTTTCTTTCTTTCATGCTTCCTTTTTTTTCCTTTTTCTTTTTATCCGTTCCGAAGCTTTTATCTCCCTTCAGTTATTTGTTATTATTCATCTTTTTTAGAAACTGTAAACCAAAATTGTTTGCAAGACATAATTTTTTGTTCCTGCAAGTTTTCATTTTAAATCAAGGCATTTTAGTGATCACTGCCGGAAAAAGGCTTCATAAATATCTCAACCATTGATAAGCAATTTCTGATTTTTTAAAAATTCATCACAGTCTTCATGACATACTGATAAAAGACATTAGTCACGTGCCTGTTTTGATTGGATGAAGAACAAGACCTATCTATTTATATTTATCTTTTTCCTCCTCATATATACCTCCTGTATCTTTAACTTTTTCTCTTGATACATGAATTTCTATCCTTTGACTTTGCTCTGCTCATGATTCAAACACTTGTCTAAACATCATCTCTCCATAAAGTGGTTATTGTTATCCCTTGGTTTCGCGCTATCCATGATTCCAACACTTGAGTAACCATCATATTTTGATTATATGTTTATTATTATACCCTTGTTATGCTTTGTTGATGATCACAACACATCTAACCATCATGTCTTGATCTTATGATTATCACTGTCCCTAGGTTTGGCCTTGTTCATGACTCCAGCGCTTTTCTTACCATCATCTCTCAATAGTGTGCTTATCATCATTCCTTAGTTTATCTTTTCTGTTTATTATTCCAACGATTGTGTAACTACCATCTCTTGACTCTGTGTTAATCATCATTCATTGGTTTTTTCCTCGTTCAAAATTCCAACGATTGTCTAACCATCTTGATTATATGTTTATTATCATATATTGCGTTTGCTCTATTTATTATGCCCACGCATGTCTAAACATCATCTCTTCATTATGTGTTTTTTATCATGCCATGTTTTTCTCCAGTTCAAGATTCCACCAGTTGTCTAACCATCATTTCTTCATTATGTGTTTATTATCATCCACTGTTTCCACCCTGTTCTTGATTCTGACGATTGACTAAACACTGTGTATTTATTATATGATTTTTTTCCATTCGTTGTTTTTTCTTCTAAGACTTGTTTAACCATCATCTCTTAATTATGTGTTTATTGTTAACCTTTGTTGTTTTTCTCTCCATTCATGATTTCAACGTTTGTTCAACCATCATCTCTCGATAATGTTTTTGTTATTATCCCTCTGTTCATGATTCCACCGGTTGTCTAATTATCATCTATCAATTATGTGTTTATCATCATTCCTTGGTTTTTTCCTGTTCATGATTTCAACAATCGTCCAACCATCATCATTCAATTTTTTACCGTCTTACCATTCCAGAAAAAAGCATGCTAATGGTATTCAATAACGATCTGAATCTTTCCTTTGCTTTCACACACAAACGCACACACACACACACACACACACATACACACACACACACACACATATATATATATATATATATATATACATTGATTGTCATGTGAAAAGGTTGTCTATGTGTTCCTTCAACTTGTCTGATCGTCTGATCCATATGCTTTCTGCTTTCGATTCCAGGTTTTATTTATTCTACGTAGGGGCGGGGAGATTCACTGGAATGTTTGACCCATCGTGCATTATTCATTCTGACAGACATTAATCGAAAAGAAAAGGCAGCACCCTTGTCCTCTTTATACTCGGGGGATAGGAGTGAGGACTAGAGCCGTAGAAATGGGTCAATGAAAAAGAAGGAGTCGAAGAATAAGAAGAACGAGATGATGAAAAAGATAGTGTTATTGGAATGATGGAATCGAATGAAAAATGGTTTGAGTGCAAAATTTCAAGTTTTCAACACGAATGTTTTGGACTGTAAACCTAACACATACGTTGATAGGAAATTGCAACTTTGCCAATTTAAGCAAAAATATCATTAGCGAAATATCAGCCTTTTTTCTTTCCTTGTTTCCGTGATTGAAAACGTAGAAATCTCTCTCTCTTTCTCTTTCTCTCTCTCTCTGTTCGCAGTTCCCCTCTATACATATAGATTAGACCTTTTGGGTCTGAACGTTTTTGGTCGTCTAAATATGAATGTCAATGTTGCTAGGTAGGAATATGAACACCGAAAATAGGAGTTTGATGAAAAAATTGATACGAGGGATGTTGTGTTCCAAGGTCTAGAAGAAACAAAAAGGATCGTAATGAAGATTTGGGTTATATTAGATGTGACATGGGTGATATTTGTTTTTAAAAAAGAGGGTAAGAATTCTTATTTCTTAAAAAACATGATATAGTTTGACATGAGTATCTGTAACATCTGTAAAATGTTTGGCTACCTGAAAGTGAATGATCCAAACTATTACGTTTTTGTATCAAAACGATAGGGGAGAAAGGAAAAAAACACTTCCATTTAAAAAAAAATCGAAGACGAATGAACGATCATATAATAGTCAACAGCACAGAAAATGTAATTGGCCAACCGAGTTCTAACTCTGGTCATGCTTGCAGGCATTAAACCCCACCCAATACACAAGCAAAATGCTCGAATCAGTCTCCTTGGCAACCAGTATAGAATACGGCCTGTGGTGCACGACACATCATTCAACATCGTGAAAGACGGATTTCCAACAAAAAAGGGAATGTTCTCCCCAAGATATATGTTTCAACAAGGGCTTTCTGAAGTTTCAGGAGTGGATTGTTTTGAATTTAACAAAACAGACAGACATGATACTGTGATCACCGTATGTGCATCCCAACCCCACTTCCAGTACTAAGTAAAAAATAGAAATGAAGAAAAAAAAAGTCAGAAGAGATCTTAGTCCAAAATGATATTGAACGAAGTAGGAGCTTCCCTTTGTTTTTGTTCCCAGTTTGGACAAAATTCTCAGATTGATCATTTTTCATACATTGGAATTCTACCTTTGAATAAAAACCTTTGATCATACTTTGACGAAAAAAGCAAAAAACAAACTGTTGCTGATTAATGACAAAATTCTTATTTTTGAAGGTTGAGCTTGCTCTGCCAAAGGCTTGCCATCCTAGTGTGATTCTTCACTTGATTTCTTCTTCTTTTGAGGGTCTCATGGAGATTTGTTGTCCTAAGTAGATGTAGTGGTCTACTTCCTCCAGTCCTCGATTTTGATCTTAGTGTTTTTATCCCCGATGTGGTTGTTGCACATGATCTTCGTCTTGCTGAATTTCATGTGTAGGCCGACTTTCTTGCTCTCCTCATTTTGGTTGGCCTAGAAATTATTGACAGAGTAGTAGTCAGGGGGCAGACTGAACAGAGAGTGGTTATATTGAGTGAATATTACACAACGAACTCATTGGATGAGAGAAAAAAAGGGAGGGAGACAAAAGATAGTCAATGTAGTAGGACGAAGAATCGGACTGAAGCGCTACAAATTAGTAGAGGAAAGAGTCGACAGGAGGAAGATAGAAGAAGTGAGGGAAGGTGGATGGGAGAGATAGAAGGAAATACTATGAAAGTGAGATCGAAAAAAAAAGAGTAGCGAGTGAAGGGTGGAATATAGACAGAAGATTTAAGAGAGAGTGAAAGGGAGAGAGAGAGAGAGAAAGAGACACAAATCTAAACAGAGAAGCACAAAAAGTAATGCTTGAAGAAAATGAAACTTACGTCGGTTCAAACTAGCAATATACACGTCTCACTGACGGGTCATTCATCATCATCATCATCAGCAGTAGCACCAGATGCCTTTAAAAGCCTGTCCTTAAAATTTGCAAGACCTT
>OY735215.1:42951824-42984324 GCA_963457665.1 Thysanoteuthis rhombus
TAATGTATGCAAACCTTCTGTTCAACAGAGGCCCTCGATACAAACCTCTTTATCATCATCCAATATGGCCCCTCTCAATTTCAGATAAGCAAAATTAGAAAGAAATGAAAGAAAAAAATCCAACATGAAATAAAAGTTCAATATTCTTGGTTTTCAGTGACCACGCCCCTTTTTGAATTTATGAATATTGATGGTGGTCACTTCCTGCAACTCCTTATTTGGCTTGTGGCAGTTGGTATTAACAACTTCTATTTGATACATCTTTGGAATATTCAGTTTCTATTTTGGTGATTACTGTGGACACGATATCCTGCCCAGTTGCGTGCAAATGCGCATGTGTGTATTAAAAATGTCTAATCAAGCATGCAGACATTTGACGGATAGAAAAATAATTAAGGATCAATTTCACCGAGGTAAACTTAGAACTTTATACTCAGTCCTTCTATATAAGAGATTTGCTTTGTACAGAACTAAACTTGTAAATATATGCACCGATACATATACACATATGCACACATACACACATATAAGCCAGCTATCTAAGGATGACACAATTATTAACTATTATTTTAATTGATGCTCCCTTCTTTAGGATTGAACACTCTTAGGTCGTGCATTTGTCTATTATAAGCTACTATAGAAATGCTCTTCCAACACTGGAACGGAGCACTCTGGTAGGTGTGGAATTATGCGTGAGTAAATATATCGCCAAATTCAGTCCTTCTGACCGTCCAGTTCTGCATGTGGCAGGGGTAGATGAATTAATTGTAAACGGGTGTCCGTGAAATCATAGAAACTATTAAAAAAAACTCAAAAGGCAATGGGCAGGCCATGTTGCACGAATGAAAAACAACCGATGGACATCATGTCTCACAACATGGATCCCCAGATATCACATGAGAAACCCAGGACAACAGAACACAACGTGGAGGATGAATTAGACAAATGTCCAACGACGGACGTTAAAAGACTGATGATGATGATGATGATGATATATATATGTATAAAGATAGATAGATAGATAGATAGATAGATGTAAATGTAACGATGAGTCCGTAACTTAAAACGTGGTTATTAACTGGATGTTCATCTGAAAACTTCATTGAATAATGTTCGATCGATGCGATAACAGGGAAGCGTTAATAGTTAACTCAAGAGTATTGACAAGGAACGGAATTCCGTTGAGAAATAAATATTTATTGTGTGAAAAAAAATGTTTTTCATTATTAGATTACAGGCAAACATATGTTTATGTGCCTACATGTGCTTTTTTCCAACTTATCATGCTCAAGCGTCCGGTCGGATAAACGATAAGGTCACAAAAAGATCGATCTTCAAACTGAGAATCGCGCAATGTGCACAGGAAGAAATGGTGCTCAACATCACATGGAGAGATGACAAAACTGCTCAGTCAATTATAGACAAAATACAGGACTTAGAAATATTATAGAAGCTTTCAGAAAACTCAAATTGCAAAAATAAATAAATGAATGAATAAAATGGTGCAACGAACTAAATTATTTCAGAAAGTATAGGCTTGGCGACGCCCAAGATAGGGAAGTCAGGCGAATCTTTGGTAAGGCTTTTTTTTTCGACGCAAAAAAGCTACCGTTTCTTTTAAATATGAGAATGTTTGATAGTTTCGAAGGGTCACAGAGTTATATTATACTACGTTGAACCATCTTAAAATACTCTGATTTTACTTTAGAACGTTAATTAGTTATTGTTATTGTTATCGTTCCAAGAGCAAATCTTTCTGTTCATTTTTATGAGAGAGTATCTGTGCAAAATTGGGGCTTCAAGTGCATATTCCGATCAGTAGATTTTATAATACTTTATCCCCTTCGGCCTCTATACTGTGTCTGTCGCACTTGTAGCATCCGTAGAAGCGATCAGCCCGGCAATTATGATTATCATCAGTGAACTGACTGAGTATTGATTAGTATTAAATAATAAACTTATTTGGTCGACTCCCCGAAGGCATACCAGTTAAGATTCGGAGCGACCATCATATTCAATGGAGTCGACTGGATATTCTAATTGTGAAGAATAGGAAAAGAATCTGACACATCCTACAATCCCCCCTCCCAGATTGGAGACGAGGAACGATGAAAAAAATCGAAATCTACCAAAACTACGTCCAGAACCTGATAAAGATGTAGTGTATGGAGATTACATCTGTCCCCATGATAATTTCAAGCAACTGGCTATCACCCAATCCTCAGTGATAGCAACCGGACATCAGGCTTAGATACACGTACGTATCAAAACCTAGCGAATGAGTTTCGACCATTATGAAATATACTGGGCATCAACAACTTCAGCTCATCCTTGCTGTGGTATTATCGCAGCATGCCGTAATTCTTAATGAAAATGATATTTTATCGGATTATTGTTAGCCTATTTGTTCGATCCCCAGCGAGAACAGGGTGTGACTCAAGGTCGGATTGATGTGGATACCACACATGATGACGTGTGAGTAGGCTATAACCAAAAACTTTTCTTTAGTCCCCAAAACTATTGTTTCAAGAACATAAGAGCGTCAGCGTTGCAGTCTCGAGAAGAATCCTGAACCCTTTGGACTTGACTACACGGATCAGTACCGGGTGTCATGAGATGGAACCCCAATTACCCATAGCACCACAACTACGTCATACCTATTTGTCTGAGTCCTGATGGGAAAAGAGTGTGACACAAGGTCTGTTTGATGCAGGAATACCACACACGAGATGAATGGTCCTTCTAGGGCATGAGCCTTGGTCCTGACCCCTTGAACCTGACTACACGGAGCAGTATAACGACCTATGGGGCAAAGTCCCAATCAACCATGGCACCACATCTGCGTCCTTCTGGTCTTTCGTATAGTAACACCCCCATTAAAATCAAAGAGGTGAAGTCAACTGATTTGCATAAATCTAATCCCTAGCGCCCATAACAAATTTTGAAGAGAATTTTTTTTCCAATTATCTAATAGTATTTTAGTGTACTTAAGACCTGTTTCAACTCTTTCAAAGTCTCTGCTCTGGAATTAGTTGAGGTTCAGTATTCTAAGCAGGTGTGTTTGAAGCTGTAGCCAGCGTAAGGGTCCTCTTTATAGTTCGAATGTACACGAATGTTACTGCTTGTTCAAAAAGTTGTAGTACCGAATTTCAGCTCACTCCGATAATCAATAAAGTAGCTTGCCAAATAGGCTCTGTGGGTAGATCTTCATTTCGGTCAGATGATAAAAAATGTGGGGTGATCAATGAACATGTAACTTCATACAGTCTTTTGTCGGGCAGTGATCACTGGAAAATTAGATTTTATAAAAGCCAGCGCTGCACATAAATTGAGAAATCAATTTAGGAGAATCTCACATTGCAAATTACCGCCGCTCTGCAAAGCCCTATTCAGGGGGCGTAATTTCAATACATGAAAATAAGTGAATCTTAAATTTCAGGACTTCTACTTCCATTAATGAAGTCTTTTCGCGTAATACACACATATATGCACACATGGCAAGCCAGTCAGACAACAAATTTGCCAGACAGAGTAAAAACCGAAGAAAGCTCTGTTGACAATTCGGGGGGGATGATCAATTAAAATATTGGAAAAGACTGGGTTTAATGAATAAGTTACTATGCTTGCCTCTCATTAAACAGTGATCTCTAATATAATTTTCCCATAATATGCGTAAATAAACACAAACTAAAGGATCAATTTAACATAAATTTTCACCACAAATTAATTTTCAAATTATAAAAACAATTAGAGTTGGGATTGGATGTTTTACGAAACATAATATTGGGTAAAAGTTTAAATTTCAAGCCTCTTACCTCCATTAGTGCGATTTGTACCTGTACATAACCAGTCAGCCAGTTAAACTAATGACATTTCTGGTGGCAGCTCAGGTTGAAGGTTTCTAATTGATGCAACGGGTTATGAAGGGTAATTTGATAAAAACTTGGCAAACAAATATGATTCGACCAAGCAATACAATGGTGTATGTGCGAACCAAAATCTATTTCGAAGAATGGAAAACATTGAATTATCTGGTGTTTGGACATTCGAATGCATCATCGAAGAGAGACCAGAAGACAAGACATAGTTTATTTGACTCAGGGAAAAAAAGCATGTCTCAAATAGCAGATCGTTACAGCAGACTACTGTGTAAAGTCAAAATGAAAATAACAACTGGATAAGTATCTGAGCATCACAAGATAACTACAAAAAACTTTATTATATGAAGCTGGAGTTTGTAACATCAGTAGTCGGAGCACTGGGAAATATACACTTGCAAATAGTAAATGTTTACATCTCCAGCCCTCTAGCTTCATTGGTCATGCCTGTACTCTTGATACATACATAGCCAGCCAGATAGCTGGAGCTACTTGAAAACTGAAGAAACCTATGTTGACAGTTTTGGTTGACAGCTTTTAATAAGTCTGAATGGATTGGAAATTTGATGTATAACCAAGACAAACCAGAAAACTGGACAATTGAAAATAGCTAAATTACTAAAAGGAGAGCAGAAACATTTGTTTGTATGTTTGTTTGTTTGCGCTCGGATGGGATGATCCCGTTGGTTGATTGGATGGGATGATATGTTCCAAGTGCAACTTCCAAAACACTACCCCAAAAACATCATCAGAAAACAATATTATACGTAGGAACCTACAACATCCGGACATTCTCTACAGGCATGCACTAAACCACTCAAGATAATGAAATTGAGAACATCAAATGTGAAATTATCGGTGTTACTGAAATTGAAACGCCTGGAGAGGAACTAATCAAACTAAACTCCAGACACCTTTTATACAACTATGGTAAGGAAGAAATAAAACAAAGCAGAGTTCCTAATCCCTGAAAAAATCTCATGGACAATGTTGTTGGATTCAAAGCCATCTCAGACCGTGTCGCCAGTGTCACAGTACAGCTCTCAAAGAGCAACAAACTGAGCAATATTCAAGTTTATCCCCCCAATTCACTATCAACCAAAGAGGAGATAAACAACTTCTACGATGACTTCAGTTCCATGATCCAAGAAACAGAAGGAAATATTTCAACATCATTATGGGAGACTTCAACGCCCAAGTGGGGAAAGGTTCCAGAAAATGCATCTGCAAGTTCAGATACAAAATACAGAACAAGAGGGGTGAATTTTGCAATTTCAAACGGGTTCACAACCATGAACACCTTATTTAAAAAGTGGACCTGGAAAATCCCTAATCATGAAACCAAGAACGAAATAGATTACGCCCAAGCGGACAACAGAGACACCGTTGAAAATATGCCGGTTCTAAATCAAGTCAATGTAAGAAGCAACTAGAGAATGACAGGATGCAAAATTCAAATTAACACAAAGATAGAACGCAGGTATATGTTCAACATCAAACTGCAACCACTTACTGTTAAAAAAGAATGCACCAGATGATTCAAACTTGAGCTGAAGAAGAAAGACAAGCTCAAAAACGAACCAAAAGAAAAATCAACGAGCTCAGCAACAATATAACAACCTCCCTAATTGAATTCAGCAGCATAATTAAGTACGAAACAAATAAAACATGAGCAAAACAAAAAATCTCATGAAAAAACGCAGGAACCTTGAACCATCAGCAACAACAATACAAAAGATTGAGTCAACAGAGCTGACCAAACCCTCCAAAAGAAACGAAGAGAAGACAAAAGAAAACAGATGCTAACAGCCATTGAAAGCATTGTGGAAGTAGATAGGGAATTCAATATCTCTCAGTACAAGAAGAAAACAAATGACTAGTATGCTCGAAGCAAATGACAATAGATAGGGAACGACTTGAAAAACTTGTCCAGAAATTTTACAAAGACCTCTATTTCACCAGAAAAGGACTGGAAGAAATGAAGAGGGAACACGAGCAGAGAGTGATCTATTCGAGGATTTCCCAGAAGTTACCCCCTGGAAAGTGAAGCCAGCCATCAAACAAACATAGAGAGAAAAAGAAAGGCTCCTGGGCCAGATACATCAGCATGTATATACTCGGAAAAGCTGGAAGAATCATCACTAGAATCCTAACTATCCTATTTAACATATGCCTCAAACAAACTGAAGTCCCAGAAGAATAGAGCATTGCAAGTATAATGCTGTTATGCTGAAAGGGAAACCTGAAAGACCTCAACAACCTCAGGCTAATAAAATGCATCAACAAACTCTTTGCTGAAATGATCACCGAAACGCTAGATAAAAAACAAACTGTTGGAACGAGCAGGCTTCAGAAAAATCAACTAAAAAACAAAGCAGCAGATAATAGAATGTCATTTTTTGTAACATTTGTTGGTTTTAAAAGGGAATTTGATCCAGTGGAAACTCTAAAATTACTTACACGATAATACAAGGCGTGAAACCTGCATTCGCCAGGCATTATAAAGACTCTGAGCCCTTTCAACTAGAAAAAGGAGTGAGACAAGGTGATACTAGCTCATCTAAATTCTCCACAGTCTGCCTTGATATGGTCTCCCAAAACTAACAAAGGGAATACAAAGGAATCAGGAAAGATAGAAAATATCTAGGTATTCTCAAATTTGTTCACAACATCGTCTTCGCTAATCTCTAAATGATCTTTGACGAACTGAATAAATCTAACAAGAAAGTTGGCCTCCACATGAATTCCAACCAATCAAACGTCATGTAAAACAAACATGTTGGGGACAAAGACACAACAATCGAAATTGAAAATACAGAGCTGCAGAAAGTAGACCACAACATCTACCTAGGACAGCGAGCCTTTATGAACTCATCAAAAATAAGAGAAAAAAAGGCAAAGAATCACACTGGGTTGCCAGGCTTTCAGTAGAACGAGGTAATCTTTCAGGAATAAGAAAACCCCATTAGTCCTAAAAATAAGGGCATATATCTGATGTATCCTGAATAGCAATGGGCTGGACATATTGTACGAATGTCCGACAACCGCTTGACATCACAACTCACAACGTGGATCCCCAGATATCATGGCTGAAAGTTAGATGGTGTGACGAGCTTGTCCATTATAGAGATATCTGGCAAATCATAGGGAAGGTCTATGTCCAATAATGGACGCTGACAGACTGATGAGGATAATGATGATCTTTTGATGCGCTTATATTCAAATTTCCTGTTTATTTTTATCGCTGATACAGTTCATTGGTTAATTAACCTTCTATTATCATATAGCACTAACGTCATCGATCATATCTTAGAAACTCTCAAAGCTCAAAACGACTGATCACTCATTAGAATAGCTTGATTCGAGTTGAGAATAGAAAAAGAATTATAATTGAGTTATTTGGTTCATTATAAAAATTCCCCTGCAGAAGATGTGACGTGATCCGACAGAATGGTAGTAAATAGACAATTTGAAGGTGAAGAAAAATTCAAGAGAAACATCTGTTATCACTCAAAAATTCTTATTATCACAAGGCTTGGTCTTTATGCATTTTGATGATTGCCACAGCCCTTTTCAAAAATCTCCGCTATGGTTGTGAAGTAAATGTATACTGTTCAAATGCTTGAGATTGAGACAAAAACTGAGAGGATAAGGCCGTTAGATTTTGTGTTATCGCCTTTTTTGGTAGGAGAGGAAGGGGGAGGTGTATATATACAAATGTGCGATGAGAATCAGGTTGAGTGAGAGGAGGGATTGGGGGAGGTTCGTATTGGGGGGCGTAAGGATGAGAAGGGTCATTTGGGGGGGATATTTCTGTGACTCTGGCTTAGTTTTGAAATTTATCAGTAGTGTATAGCATTTAATAAATAGGTCCTGACGTATATGAGAAGGGATGTAAGCGGCTGGATTGTTTCAATCTTTTTGGTTGATGGTGATTGGAACCTAGTGTACATCTGCATGTTGTACTTTTCTTAAAGAGTTTTGCTATGTCTATCCTGTCTAAGTTGATACCTTGTATGCTAATGTTGTAATGTGTTTATCTAATTTTGTTTAAAAAAAGAATGCATTTGAAGGGTTAAAAATCTGAAAATGTCATACCTCTGAGTTATCGTACTGCATTGGGATATAAGGACTGCTTTGATATATCTGCATGTCAGGAGCCATGTATATTCTTATGAAAGTTTTGTGAAAGTTGAAATTTTGGTTGTGTGTGTTCCTATGTTTGACCAGGTTGTCCGGTTTTTCATCAAGTTTTAGAGCGCTTCCGTGTTCGTATAATCTTTACTTAAGGTTTCTCAACGTCTCTGGGATGTATATCATGTTATATTCTCTGTATGTCATTTTGTAAACGTCAGCTTTGGATGTCAGGGACTTGTGCAGTGGTTTACTCTCCAAATCTTCGATGGAGCTGCCGTGTTGATGACGATGTGACCAAAGTGGGGGCGGTATTTTGCAATGTGATGCATCTAATTGCAGTGTTGTTATTCTTGTAACATGTTCTTGTTCCCCTGTTTCATGCCTCAATCTCAAACATGTGAACTGTGTATAGTTGCTCAGCAACCAAGACTAAGTTTTCCAAAAAAAGATGGTGGCAACCATTAAGATGCATGAAAAGCCGCCAATATGATAATAAGGAAAATTGTCTTCTGATTACCAATATATATGTACATATATATATATATATATATATATATATATATATATATATATATGTGTGTGTGTGTGTGTGTGTGTGTGTGCGCGTGCGTTGGGTGTGTACATAATTACAAAACATAACTGATTTAAATAGGGAGAGTGAAAAAGTAGGCTTAAAGATGAACCGAACGTTGACAAAAGTAATGTTCAGCTGTAAAGTCAACTCAAATAATAGTGGACAAGGTTCTAGGAATGGTTGACGAATAATGCACTTGAGACAGTTCATAAAGTCAGAGAAGACCAAAAAAGTAAAACAGAACAAAGCAAGGAAAAGACAATGCTATTGATGTGAATGGCACAGAAAAAAATCAATAATTACAATGAGGACCCAGGTGGATGATATTATACAACTTACATTCAAATGGGCTGGACACATCGCTAGGCTAGATGGCAACAGATTGGGCTGAAAACTAAACAAGGACAGTAAACGCAGCAGGAAAATATCACGCACATGATGAGGTATTAGATGTCATCATGGATAAAGATGAAAAAGGCTGTTCTCCAGCAGTAGACAAAATAATACACTGACAATTGTGAATGGTAGAATAAAAGTGTTATTGAACAAAAGAAAAATGGGGGAGAAAAAAAGCTCCCTACCAATGGAGTATTGCAAAGATTGGCTCTTGCAATCGAGCGTCGACAGTCTGGCATGATTGGTATGTTTCAGATCTGAGGAAATTTATCCGGTCATTGCGTACAAAACAAACCACTTGTCAAAAGATGAGTTGAGGTAATGAAGCAATATCAACAATGTCTTGGAAATGAGTCAACAAAGTTTCTTTGGCATTCGACAATTTTCCAGCATCTTTCATTAGATTCTCCATAACAGTGACTCAGAAAGCAAAGAATAATAATGCTCCTCATTACAATTATGCAATATGTCTATATAGATATATCATGTATGTGTATGCATTTTTGAATGAGTTTATAATTACTTAGACCCACCCACGCACCAAGTGCATGTGCAGAAAATTAATATAATGCACCTCGTTACGATTATGCAATATATATATATATATATATATATATATATATATATATATATACACATATATATATCGTTTTTGAGCATGTTTAACACACTCAATTAATGTATGAGTAAAGGAAAACAACCTGCTACGTTAATATTTGACTACAAAGAAGCATTCGTAAGTATACATACACATCAAAACACGTGCATATGGATATGCGCTAAAGAATATTTGCGCGCCCATATTTAATTCTGCAACCCATATCTGTATCCAAAACATATACATGTTTATTAGTGTATATATATATATATATATATATATATATATATATATATATATATATATATATATATATATATATATATATATATATATATATGTATGTATATATATATATATATATAAATGTATGGTCATAGATATGGACTTGTAATACATGTATATAAACAGGTCTACACAATCACTTGATGCAAACTGACTGTTGTTAGTATACCGTGTTGGGATATCGAAACTTCCTGCCCTCTAGCTACTCTGGTGCGGTCCATCGGCGTGATATATGCATAACTGAAGCAAGCCCAACCAACATGATAACTGAAAAAGATATAAGTTGATATTGATTACATTGATTTTGACAGCATCTCTAGACATTTTCTTATAGTGAAAAAACAATATCAAAAAGCTAATCTTACGAATGATTTCTCGTATTCTATTGCTCAAAAAAGCCATTTCGATGAAAGGTCGTCCGTAGAACTGGCCATCTGACACAGTCAATCCACTCCCATGTTGTCTGGTTAAAATTTGGTCCATATCAATACATGGGTCCTATATATATATATATATATATATATATATATATATATATATATATATATATATATATATATATATATATATATATATATATAATTCGTGGCATTACCTTTGGACATTCAATTTAAATGTTTTCTTTTTGTATTAAAACTTAAATTGAAACGAGAAGAAAATTAAAGCTAGTGTGATAGCTAATGTCAATTTCCCTTCTGCAAAGAAAAAAACTTCAAATTTTTGGCTCAAAACATTTTGCCTTAGGGATATGTTTTCTAATTTATATTTTCAGTATAATTATTTTGCATCTATCCATAACGTTCCTTTTATCTTTGGTTGTGCATACATATATACATAAATAAATTCGAACACAATCTCATATCGATACATGCACGAGCAAACACACATATTTACACAGACGTGCACGTATTCATTAACGCACACACACACATAAAAACACACACACACAAATATATATATATATATATATATATATATATATATATATATATGTATATATATATATATATATATATATATAGTGAAAAAGAGTTTTTTTTAGAATATACTTTTATTTGTATCCATAGAAGGATTTCAATACCCCCCCCCCAACTTTGTCTGCACATTGCTAAGCTATGCTAGTCTTTTTTTATATAGTTTTTTGGTATATGTGCAACAGTAAATGTAATGTAGTCCTGATTTATTGGGTTAGTAATTAGTCAGTAACAAGTTGGAATTCCATGGGTGTCTTTCTACCACGGAAGCCATTTTTTTCCATATACAGGTAAATTTATCTTGATCAATAATGATCTAACGACTTCTAAGCCTCTCTGTGTCTGTGTCTCTGTCTTTTCTTTGCCTTTTGCAATGCTCTTCCAACGTAAGGAAAGAGTACTCTGATGAAATATATGCGTGAAGAAAATGTATTGCTTGAATTCAACCGTACTGACCATCCAGTTCCGTGGGACAGAGTTATTATGCCAGCCTCTGAGTCTGAAGCGAAGATTTCGATCCCACCTAGTAGTACTAGATGGTATAATGGATAGTCTATAGCCACACTGAAGAGTTGAAATACAACGAAACAGCTGTCTGTGGATGACACAATATATATATATATATATATATATATATATATATATATATATATATATATATATATATATATTTGTGTGTGTGTGTGTGTGTGTGTGTTTACCCTTATAGAGGGCTACATATATATAATTGTTATCATATATAAAATATATTATATATATTCCATCATCGCAGCCTGCCATATTTATCAATAAAACCATTCAAGGTGAATGTATCCTTATAAATCAACTGACACATACACGTATATATCTTTTATTTTTCATGGATTGTTTGCTTCTGGGATATAGTCTTCTAACAGTTGAGTTGGTTTTTTTTTGCATTAAAGCCATGATTTCGTGGTATGTTGCTCAGTAGTAATTGATTTTGTGTCGACACTAGGGCATGAGTTCTGATCTTTCGTTTAGAAGTTTATGCAGGTCAGGGAAAGTCATAGCTTGTTTTCCTTCAAAGTGAAGTTAATGTTATTTCATCATAGCTTATGTAGTGATGGTTATTTTTTGCTTTCACTTCTACAGAGTATTCACTATCTAAACACGCCCACCATTCCTTTACAAACAAATCAACCACCTCAACCTTAACCCAAACACCATGAATCAGAATAGAAAAAATGATACGATACAATTTTAATAATTCCAATTCTAAACTCATATAAATAAGCAAAAGTGATAATTTACTACATACATGCACATATACAGTTACACGTTAATGGCTGAAAATTGGTCTAAAAGGGTTTTTTGATGCCAAGATGAACATTAAATAGGTGGGACTGACCTCTGATGACCCCTCGATTTTGGGTTAGTTAATTTTTTGCTTTTTCAAACTCAGATGTGAAATATGTCTGATAGTGGAAATTTAGAAGAAATGTTTCAGACGGAAGTTAGTCTTGCACTATGACATTATGCTGAACTGGACCCATTCAGTTCTTCGGAAGAAATCTACAGAATGTTTCTTTTTTCGTGCTTATTCGAGTCCGGCAGAACAGAATCTGACTTTAATCCAGCAATAAGATACGTCTTTCTCTAGGAAAAAAAACCCTAACTGTACCCTGAACCCAAACCAAAACCAAAACTCAACAATGAGGCAGGAACATCGTTTATATTCGATGGTCTGTTCTGATATGCTAACAACCGACAACAAAAAAAAGCACATGGATTCTCAGTTTTTATAACTATAAATTTGGGGAGGATTTACAAAGGGCCTTCTCGAGTTTGTGCATGAATCTATCCGGTTGTGTAGATCCAAGTGCGACCCTTTTTTTAACTGATGAAATATCATTTTCTTCTTTGTTTTGCCATATTCAATATCCCAGATAACGCCAAGTACCCCAATATATATATATATATATATATATATATATATATATATATATATATATATATATATACGTATATATATATATATATATACATATATATATACATATATATATACATATATACAAATATATATAGAGAGAGAGAGACAGACAGACAGACAGACAGAGATGTATATGTAAACTTTATGTAATTAACTTTATGATAATTCAAGTAAATAAAAAAATGTTTATGAATGCATAAATAATTTTTCATCATATATATAGATATATATTCAATTGTGTCATCCACAGACAGTTGATCTGTTTTATTACAACTCTTTGGTGTAGTTAAAAACTATTCATTATCCCATCCAGTACCACGAAGCAAGATTGAAACCTTCGCTCCAGTCCTGGAAGCCGGTAGCCTAAATCTGCACCACGGCACTGGACGGCCAGTAAGGTTGAATATAAGCGATATATTTATTTTAGCGTATATTTCCCATCCACCAGTGTGCTCTATTCCTATGGAAGAGCATTGCATAAGCTATATATTCAAATCATTCTTCCATATTAATTGAAATATCCCATCCATATGCATGTAGGGAAATGCAATATTTACATATTCTTGCATAGTCATTATTATCAGATCAATCCATAGGTTTGTGGAGTTTCTGCTTTTCATTACTTTTTGCTTATAACGAGGAAGTTGACTTCCTCTCAATAAAATTTATTTTGAATTTTTCATTCACGTCATAAAGCTGCCTTCGAAATGGACGAAAGAGAAGACATTAACATCTCGTTCCAGGACTGGCTTTTCTTGGGGTCCTTTTTTTCCCCTTTTTTTCAAAATGAAGTTTAATTTGAAATTACAATCGATCTGTAGCTTTGAATTTCTTTTCTGCCCTTTTCTGATACATTCAAGTCTAAAGTACGTTTTGTTGTCTCAGGATTCACTAAGTTTCAAGTAGTTGTCACAAGGCCATTTTGAAAAATGTTTAATTGTATTACAGGTATGTTTCCAGTCGAGAATCCGGGTGTGTCTTGGAAATCAGACGAGAAAATTCGTTCATCTGTTTTTTTTTAACCGTCATCAAACTCTGGCGTCGAAAAAATTAAATCTGTGTCACTCACAACACTTAGATCAAAATGTGAAACTATTTACATAAGCGACAATCGACTGTTGGTTTACAGTCTAATCTCTTTAATACCATGGTCAGTGTTTGTTGAATACTGATTTAATCGAATACGATGCACTTGATAAAAAAATTAAGTTTGAATCTTTCTCCTTTCGATCAGTTTTCCTTCTCATTCGCCCTTTTAACTGGTGGCAAATTTGTGTCCAACCATTATCTCTCAACCGTGGTAAAAATGATCATCAAGTCAGAAAATATCAAATTATAATTAACGATATTTTTTTAATTTCAGAAACCGTCAACCAAAACTGTCTCCGAAAATTCAGTTTTTCAAGTTCTTCTGTCTGGATGCACTCCCTACTAAATAGGACTTTAGTGTGGGTCAATTTGCAAAGTAAAGTAATGCTAAATCGGTATATCAGTTTGTTTCAGGCATCTTCGCTTGTTTTTCTTTTAAATTCAAGCTTATTTTCTGAATGCTGTATAACCAAAGGTAAGAGAAGTTGGATTCAATGATCTCCCCTTTTCTATTTTATTAATTGATCACGCCCAACATGACGTTTTCTACTGACTGACTCACCAAATTAGAATTTTTTTTTATAACCATTCCTGTATAGAGGTAGTATAGAATAATATACGTCATTTGATGATCCTTCGGCTGTAGTTAATCGCCATCAGAGATCGAATCTTTACACGTAGAAAGAAGAATTAAGGGGGCCACAAAACCAGCCACCAACTTCGCTTTTTCGTATCTTTGACGGGTACTTACCATAAAACATTGCCCACATTGTATTACCCGGAGATTTTTCATTCATACTAGGGTTTTACGACGATAATCTGTTTCGCGTCATATATTTTTTAGCGAATGATGTATTGAGATAGTTTATAACGACGTTTTTGGTATGCAATAGATTGTGCTAAACTATATGTAGCGAAATACATGTTTGCTCATAGAACGAAGATAGTTTTAGCGGGAATAAGGTCCAGGTCGATCAGCTAATCATAGTCACCCTCACAAAGAGTTTTGACAATCGGCGTACAGCTTAGAAGAAACTCTGTAGTTTCATTTGTTAACTCTCCAAACAAAGACATATTGTGTGACAACTGCAGTAGTTGAGAACATGAATTGTAGTAGTCAATTGGAGTAATGACACCAGAGGAAGCAATCGGTAAAAATCGCCAGACTTCGGATGGGGGTGTCTTGAACAATGTAATGAAGTATTCGGCCATGTGGGGAGGATTAAAAACTGATTGATCAACTACAAGCGATGATTGAGTTTGAGATACAAGATGAGAAGTTTGTTGTGGATATTTTCCTTTCAATATTTACCACCTTTGTCCAGTTTGAATTCCCCATTTTTGCATCTCAAACATTCCGCTATTGTTCTTACATGCTGATTTCCTTTTTCCTGTTTTGGGATCTGTTTTTGCGACGTCAACAAATTTCATAATTCATAAAAGCAATCTCCTCAGACCTCTACCCGTGACACTATGAAAACACGTAATTTCAACGTGGTTTCACAACCGGAAGCAATTCCATGTCTCGCCAAACAAAGGTTCGAAATACGTCGACCTAATCTCAATATTTGTCAATGCACTTTATCCGACATATCTCTATAATTCACATGCATCGAACATTTTATAGTATCAATTCCAATCAAAATTTAGATGATGCATACGTTTCAGGTCACAGATATATGACTATCAGCTGTTATAAATCCCCTGCTGGACAAAGACCTCTTGCTTCTCTTTCCCTCATGAGCCAGATTGGAAAGTCCTACCAACAAAATTTCCTATCTAATGTCTCCACCTTTTTCTACTATATTAATTGTCTAACAGTTACTAATCGGCTGGCTTTTTGTTCCATCTATTGTCTTTGATCCTTGCTAAATGTTCTGCTGACATTCAGTTTTGTTGCTTAATTTCTCGTCCGATATCCTCCATCGAGCCTCGCTATCGGATCCATGATGATCTCCTTTTATCATGAATGATCATCCCCAACGTTGCTCACTGCCAATCTGAATCAGTTTTAGAGTTGTTTTGTAAGTGTCGAGGTTTTGCACCTGTGCACCATAGCTGGTATTATGCATTGAACGTGTACTTAATGTTTCGAGCCTATGGGAAATTTGTTTTTCAGTACGTCTTAGGTTATAACAAATGCTATCCAACCAATTCGCATGCACTTTCTTATTTATTTTCTGTAACTTTTTTCATTTTTACATCTGAACTTGAGCTTTTTGGATTATTGAACATTACTTTTGTGCTGTTAACGTATTTTCAGCTTTTTTATTTCAATCACTTAACATATTTTGTAGATCCTCAGTAGTTTATGATATTAATGCCACATAATAACAGTACTTTAAAGAGTTGAAATATTCCACGTTTTGTAAGCCCTCAAAAAAAGTGCTTTCAAAGCTCACTGTGGAGAATTTTAGTCATATTATATGCCCTTGTTTTACTTCTTTTCGAACCTTGATCATCTTTAGGGAGTATGATTATTATATTACCAATAGAGCACATTACAAAATTTCAACCACGGGTAAAAATCTTGAATTATAATCTCAAAAAGTTATTACCACTTGGTATTATAAAGTTAGTCATCCTATCAGTAGTTTTGACTGCCCTTTGGGTATTGAAATTTTTGTTTTGTCTCAACCTCTGAACTCATTTACAAAGGCTTCAAATTTCAATAATCAGTTTTTATTGTTGTTAAAATGATGTCAAGTCTTCACGGTGTTAGAAAGAGACCAATGTTTGCCTTATTTCAATCGTGATAAGATTGTTGAACTTTAGAATCATATTATATAACAACGTGTAATAGCAATTTGGTCGAATTTCGACAGTTGCGCATTCTCTGCACGAATTTGATAGTTATGGAGCCAAAAACAGAGGTAGTGGACCCCAAAAGATATCAGATCGTGATGATAGTTATTATCAGGGCATTGCTGCAAGTCTTCAATCAGTCTATCGCTCGTCTGAAGGCAAAAAAAAAGCGCTAAACATACCCAAACTGACCATCATATTCAAGATTAGTAAGTCAGGATTCAGTAATAGAAATAGATTGCAAAGTCTAAATCTGAAAAAGACTAACTAATAAGGCAGATTGGTATCTCAGGTCCATATAGTTCATTTTAAGTTTTATTTTGCAGAAAATAAGAGCTTTCTCCATCTCCTGCTCTCACTCTGAGAGTGTCATTAGCTCAAGTGGTGTGAGCAGAGAAGATCCTAAGAAAAAGGCTGATTCCAAGAAGACGTGGGTTCGTTCTCCCTACAATTCTCATTTCTTTTTTTTTTATTTACACGGTCTACAGCTGTTTCATTTGCTACTGATATCAGTGCTGAGAATTCCTGCTGAAATATATTCAGAATTATCGTATTCTGTCGGATATGAGATGTCCATTAACTGATATATATATATATATATATATATATATATATATATATATATATATATATATATGTGTGTGTGTGTGTGCGTGTGCGTGTGCGTGTGTGTCTGTGTGTGTGTCATGTGCACTTTCGTCCATAAATATTTACGAAAATGTACATGGAGGGATCTAAAGACATAAGTCAGAGATATCATTGTATCTATTAGAAAACTCAAATGGCAAAGGGCAGGCCATATTGCAAAACTGTCAAATCAATGTTGAGCTTCACAACTCACAACGTGGATCCTCGAGTTTACGTGCGAAACTATGACCGACGGACAATAAGATGATGTGACAATTTACAAGGGTTCAAGATGGGAAAAATACAAATAAAAGGAAGAAATGGAGGATCGAATGCGAATCACGAAAAAATAATGAGTTCAATCCCCACTATCTGCAATGTAACTGTGACTTCGTGCCAATCTGATATCAGCAAATCTCTTTCCCACGATATATATATATATATATATATATATATATACATTTGTATGTATATGTGTGTGTATGTGTGTGTGTGTGTGTGTGTCTGTGTCTGTGTCTCTCATTAGGAAATGAATATATCATCTGACGGGATGATAATAAATTGCGCTACATCGTCTTGAAACTCTTATTTGGGATGTACCCCCTTGTAACGCGGGCTTTCTCCACATATCTAACCTGTAATGGATAGGGTACCACTCCAACCTAGCATTGCTCCTATCATTGAGATAAACACACATTTGTCTTCTTCTAAAGACCCAATTATCTTCGATTGTTTATTCTATCTACGTTGCTTAGGCCAAGTGATAAAATAACTGTTTAATAACTGGATATAATTTCAAATGAGAGTTTCAACGTAATTTAACGTATTTCATGATTATATATAAATACATATATATATATGTATAAATATATATATATATATATATATATATATATATATATATATATATATATATATAGCGGTCGATATTTTTCGTGAATAGATAAAATAGAGCTTATAATCTCGAATAATTTTTCCCATATCTATGTATATATTATTTGTATTTTGTATTTTATATATCTATTATTAGACAAACTTCAGTAGGCAGTCTGATGATAAATATATAAAATGATATATAATATATATATATATATATATATATATATATATATATATATATATATATATATATATATATATGAATATATATGAATACTGAATATACATAACATTTTTTAAGCTGTTATCAGTATATTATCCTAGCGCAGTAATATATCAGGAAAATATCTCGAATTACATGTATGGAGATGCATACAGACGTATTCATCATTTCCGTATATATATATATATATATATATATATATATATATATATATATATATATATATATATATATAACTTTTTTTCCTACTCTCCAAACGTTGCCTATTTTTGTAAACCTTAATCGACAATTTTCGTCCATATTTATTCATTTTGGCTTTTCCATCTTGCCAAAACTCATTCCAGCAAAATGTTTCCCGTTCAGAGTGTATCGTAAAACAAACAGGACATTATAAGGCGCTGTGCGACCGAAGATTGCAGTCTGAACAATCATGACTCAATATACGTCGATCGATCAACCAGCAACGTCCCATGGAAGTGGATGGAAGTCTTGAATTAGGTGAGACGGTGAAGAACAAGGAAAAACAACGTGTTTGATACTAGATTCTGAGATAACCAGAGATCGTTGGAGATTGAAAAAATCTGAAAAAAATACAGATACTCACACAACCCGATTCACACATGAACACACACACACACACACACACACACACACACACATATATATATATATATATATATATATATATATATATATATATATACATATTGAGGAAGAGAGAGAGAGAGAAAAAAACATATCAGCTTTTTGGAAACATATACGACACCGGTTGGGGCTTATTAAAAACTATAATACCTCAAAACCGTAACCAAAACATTTGGTTTTACTTTTTTACATTTTTCTTATACACATATATATATATATATATATGTTTCTGTGTGTGAGTGTGTATATATATATACATACACACACATACATATGAAATCCTCACTACAATTTTTTTTCACGCTTTTCTGTGAAAATAAGTTCTGATACTTACTACAGAACGCTGATGCTTTGTACAGCACGTACCAACATCAAGATGGAATCTGATAACTCATAAAATTATATCTGTTACCCATGAAAATATTATGAATATGATTAGTAATTCTCATAAATAAACTATCACATGCATTCCCTCACGGCACGCTCTCTAACAGGTGATTGCGTGCAGTACCAGTTTTTTTTTGTATCTCAGTGGCGCAACTTAAATGTGTTAATATCGTATCCAGAAATAATATTTATAGTTGCTGAAACTTGATTAGGTAGGAGTGGAACTCGTCTAATAGATAATGGCATAGATAACTGTACAGGCAAAACGAGTTCAAATTTTGGCTCAGGTAGTTTGTTATTCGTTGAGAAATGCACGAGCCCTTTTCTCCCAAGAGACCATTCAGGAGATTACTCTTTGCTGCTGGGTTCATGCACTCTAATGCACCCTATTGCATGATACTTTGAAAGGCACTGGGCACCTTTTCTCACTGAGCAGGGCTATGAAGTATCCAGCTGATCGACCAGGTCAATGAGTAATTTGATTTGATTGAAGCTGAAACGATAGAATAACTTCAGAATTCCCAATAATTGTTGCACACGAGGTCTGTCCCTGCAGTACCCTTTTTTCTCTCATTTCTGTCACTCCCTGCCATTTGCTTTTACGCTAGAGGAATATTGTGATGCTAGAAAAACAACTACGACAGCCACTTCTTAATGCTAATTGTTCTCAAACATTAGTGTAATGAGAGGAAAGCAAGAATAGGGTGTTTGTGATTGCTTTAGAACAGGCAGTATTCTAATATACCGATAAATGATAAGGGAGGTTTGGTAAGTATTTTTATAAGGAAGTGGCTGGGAATAATAAGGAGTTGCAAGGATAAAACGTACTGCCAGATCTGTCCTAAAAGTAACCAGGACATTTAATATCAACGGAAGAATAGCCTATTTATGGCAAAGGTCCCTTAGTCCAGGTAAAAGCACTTGATGTTCAACTTCAAACACTTATTACGGAGTCCATTCCACTTCACAGAGCAGTCTGCAAAGTCCACTTCAGGGATCGCCGTCAGATTACATTCTCGTTAATGTTGTCCACTGTCCGAAATCTCTTCGGAAAATAAATGGTAGAAGTCACTGGAAGCCTAATCTGGACTATAGGTAAGGCTGACAGTTCTTGATGATGCAATGTTTTTAGAAAAAAACGGAATGTGAACGAGGCATGAAGGATGTGGCTCGTTGATCGTTAATGCAAAGATCATACCGTGCAACAGCTAAATTGATATAGTTTCTGTGCCAATTGAATAACCCAACCAGAAAGACCCTTTATGCTTAGATTCACGGCGACCAGAAATGGTTCACTCCTTCTAAATTTCCACAATGAGGGTTTGTTGACATGAATTTTCGGAGTACTTTTGTATTATTTGTTGTGTTTATCACGTTCCTATGGTTTTGCATTCATGTCATTTACCGTCGTCTCTCATCTCCAAAAGATTCTAACCTGAATCATGTGTCTAGTCATATGGTTCTTTAGTATTTTTTTCACTTTTAGTCCTACTCGATTCTTTTTATATCTCACTCACATTAAAAAAGGTGATTTAATTATATATCAAGTGAAAAATAGAACCACGTCTCATATGCGCATCTCATCACTTTAATACCTCTGAATGTTGATGAGTTAGGATAGGTACAACTGTATAAGTACGTATTATTAGGTCAGGCCTTGAAACGACTCAGTTTAAAGCCATGGAACATTTATACTCTTCACGTGCAAATTTTCAATTGCCAACAAATATATTCAAATCTCCGCCTTCTCCGGGTTAGGTTCAACGGTCTGAATCATAGGTCTAGTCGAAGCGCGCACATCGTCCTTTTTTTCACAGATTTCCGAATTGTTTTCTCTCTTCATCGCACAGCTCACCTCTTTCCAAAACAAGTATATAACTCCATTGCCAAACTAATGGATTGAACCTGTGATCTGTTGGAAACGAAAATAACGTGAGAACAACAAATAATATCCATTTTATGTCTCCATTCTCTTTTCTCTTTATATTATTTTTTTTAATTCGAGATGGCACGTAGATATCTCAAGTGTTTTTTCCCTCTTCCCTGCGTGCTTGTTGGAACGAATGAACAATTTTACACTTCAAGGTAAACAAAAATTATACAGACACCATATGGCGTATAAATTTATAATTTTTAATGTGTATTTTTTTCTTTAAATCTCTTCTTCCCAAATACTTTGTTCACAAGCAGGGGAAACTCATTATCTTCAAAAAATGATTTTTTTTTTCTTTTACTAGAAATCAAAAATTAAAAAAAACAAATAATAAAAAAAAATGATGTCTCAACCTTACAAAATACCGAATAGAAAAAAAGATTTTTCCATACACGTTTTGCATGAAAAATAAAGTATTTCCTTTTCCCCTTCATATCTCCTCTGATCGAAGAACCCGTCAAAATACTGTAAGAGTAGGTTATAACTTGCTTTCCTATTGACAACGAATTGTTGTCACGAAAGTGTCAATGGTTTCTGATTTCATTAGAAACGACAGCAAATATGATTTTACCATACTACGTTAGTTTTATTCTATGACTGAATATTGGGTTGACTGAAAAGTTAGTTATGAGTTGATAGTATCAAGTGCATTCTGATGCCATCAAGAGCATCAGGTGTTATCTGAATTTACTCAAAAAGATTGCTTTTGATAGCATTGTGACGCTGTCATGACAGATTTCATTTTTACCAAGTTAGCCAAAACGTTGGCCTTCTTTTTTTTTGTTGGCATTGGAAGATTTTAGTTTTAACCTAATTTTAAAATGTTACCCTTGTGTCAACATCTCAACGTGCATTTAAAAAAACATTTTGTCTAATCGGGCTTATTTATATTAATGGATGATACTGTTGAATATTGGAAATATGAAAATGTTGAGATTTTTATATGGAAAAAGATTATTGTATAACAACATGGACTTCAAGAAGTCATGATAAAGTTAAATGAATTGCCACTAATGTACCAAAGACTAGTTTTCTTCCGAGAAAATAATTTTGTGTTTATAATGGAATTGGAAAATACTATGGGCTCCTTCCAAACATCCATACGTTTAATTTGAGTAAGTAATGCTTCCAATCTGACCAATTAAGGGCAGAAAATGGTTAGAATTGTTCAGAATTAGTTAGGAGAAACGAGTTTAAAATTATTTCAGGTTATTTCTTGATAATATGCATATTTGGTGACCAAACAGAAATAGTTACGGCATGAATAGGAAGTTTTTAGCCATTGGCTGTATTGGTATTTGTATCGGATGTTATTTCTCTGCTGTCTCTATGAAGTTCATTGAGTAAGAAAATATTGTTTCTCTGAGAAATTGCAGAAAGTCACATGCGGCTGTTCATTGCTGAGGATATAACAGACCTAGACATGTATACAATGAAGTAAAATAGTGTCCTTACGCTGGCTACGGCATGAAATATTCCTATCCAGTCTTGGCTTTTCTTTCGGATTTACAATGGAAGTAGAGGGGACATGTATCCAAAATGAAAATAGTGAAAATTAAACAACCGAAATATTAAACAAAATTCAATCATCCCGTGATATTATACATGACAACTGAATCCCAGTATTGAAAATGGTAGACAGTGCTACTGGAAACACTTCATCTTTTGGAAAGTATTTATGTTCATTGAAACCAAAGATATGTTCACTTGTACGAAAGCGATGAAAGATTAACAACACGTCATTTTTGATAAAATATATATATATATATATATATATATATATATATATATATATATATATATATATATATATATATATATAGATAGATAGATAGATAGATAGATAGAGAGAGAGAGAGATAGAGAGATAAATATAGATATAGATATATATAGAGATATGTGTGTGTGTGTGTGTGTGTGTGTGTATGTAATGAGACAAACAGGGGCAAATAGATAAATAGACATATAACTATTCATGCAAACGCGCACACACATATTGATAGACATATTTGACCAGATTGAAATTTATGTGTATATCTTTACACGCTGAGGCATATATATATATATATATATATATATATATATATATATATATATATAAAAATATATATATGTGTGTGTGTGTGTGTGTGTGTGTGCGTTTGTGTGTGTGTGTGTATATATATATATATATTCATATATATATATATATATATATATATATATATATATATATATATATATATATATATATATATGACTGGAGATAGACAGGTTTGAAAAACATAACGGAAAGAAACGTATTTTAACAGGCTTGGATCAAAAGATAGATTGATAGATAGTTGGATAGATGGATAAATAACATGCATATATAAATATATAATCGTGTAGAAAGAGAGAGAGGGGGGAAGAAATAAAGAGAGAGGAAAGTATTACCGAAACATTCACAATCGGACGTTTGTATATAATACCTATATCATCTCAGCCAAGACATTCATTTAAGTTGAATTATTTCTTGGCCCTTTCGCCTAGCCATTGGCTATCGTACGGACTTCGTCTGGAAAAGATGGACACAAATTCAGCCTCAAACGGTCGTGCACCCTGGAACAAAGGTGCATAGTAATTAGTGACGAAAATGCGCTAATAATTAAATATTAAGAACGGGTCATTGGCTGAAGTGTCAAAAGTGCAGAGGTTTAGCAGCCTTAGAACCTCTTAGTATATTTAAATATAAATTTATTTCCATGAACACAAATATAGTTTTCTGGGCCTTATCTTGTAACTTGCTGAGATTAAAACGGTTTTGAGGGCCCATAGTTGATATTAATCACATGCACGCACACACACACACACACACACACACACACATATATATATATATATATATATATATATATATATATATTCTAGAAAGTTTTATAGCTTTGAATCTCAAGCATATTGCGAAAAAAAACTTTCTTTTCAAAAATATTCTTGTGTCATCAACGTGAGATTATTGGTTATTCAGAAGTATAAGTAATACTGATGTCTTTCTATATAGTATACTAATTAATTTTTGTTTGTAATCCGTCAGGCTAAAGAAGACACTACTGATGTGGTGAAATAGAATTTCCTGTTCCGATGACGTTGTAAAAATGTTGAGCTTGAAGGACTCTACGATACTCACAGGGACAACTAATAGAAGAGGTGACATGGGTTGCGTTGTTTTGGAATTATATTGTATGGCGAAATGAATTCTGTTTTGTATATATTTTACAATTTAATACAGGAAGTGTGATCCTTGTGCAGCGAAGCTTATCATTATTATATTATTATTATTTGGAATCTCACACCAGTTGCCTGGTGGTAACCGCTGGAGTTTGAGTGACAGCAAGTCTTCTCAAATCTCAAGCCCTCCTCTCCTAGTACTCCTGGGTCGCAGATTTACAGTTTCACACCGGTGGCCCAGTGGTTATTGCTGAAGGCTGAGTGACAATAAGTCTCCTCAGGTGTTCAGCTAACGTCTCCTCTCTCTTTCACCAATCATGTCAGAGCTAAAATTCGTTGCAGTACTTATATCTCTAACACCTTCCTCAGTATCCGTGCAGTTCCCAGTAGTGCTCTGGTCTGTACGGTCTCTATCCTCCCCCTAATCCCGATATCCTCCAGTCTCTCCCTCAGCGTTTTGGGGAGAGTTCCTAGTGCGCACACTTTGACCGGTATTACCCTGGTTTTCATGTTCCACATCTTCCTTTACTCTGTTCCTAGGTCCTGGTATTTTTCCCGTTTTTCACTCTCCTTCTTTCTTACTCTATGGTCTGCAGGTACAGCAACGTCTACTATTTGGCAGGCCTTCCTTTTTTTGTCTACTATTACTAAGTCCAGTCTTCTTGCCTGGATGAGGTGGTCAGTTTGGATGTCAAAGTCTCAGAGTAGTTTGTGGTTGTCATTCTCCAAAACTGCCTCTGGCTTGTGCTGATACCACTTTTCCCCATGGTTGAATCCCATTTGTTTGCTTAGTTCCCGGTGTATCATCGTTGCTAATCTATCGTGTCTATGCTTATACTCCTTCTGGGCGAGTTGACTACATTCACTAGTTATGTGATTTACTGTCTCATCTTTTTCACCGCACATGCAGCATTTGCTGTTTGTCTGTGTTCTGTCGAATTTTGTTTCTATATAGTTTGTCCTTATGCTTTTGTTTTTGGCTGCCATGATGAGCGATTCCGTTTCCCTCTTAAGGTTTCCTTTATCATTATTATTATTATTATTATTATTATTATTATTATTATTATTATTATTATTATTATTATTATTATTCTCAATTTCATACCAGTCGCTTGGTGGTAACCGCTGGAATTTGAGCGACTGCATGTCTCCTCAAGTCTCGAGCCCTTCTCCCCTAGTTCTCATAGGCCACTGTGATACTGCAGTTTACAGTTTCACACCGATTGCCAAGTGGTTATTGCTGAAGGCTGAATGACAATAAGTCTCTTCAGGTCTTCAGCCAACATCTCTTCTCTCTTTCGACTATCATGCCAGTGCTGTGGTTTACGTTTCCGCTTTCTTGTCCCTTCCTCTGTCAGGTCACTGTTGACAATTAGTGCTGTAGTCTTTATATTACTAGCACTTTCCTCAGTATCTGTGCAGTTCCTAGCAGTGCTGTGGTCTGTACAGTCTTTATCCTTCCCTTTATCTCGATCTTCTCCAGTCTCGCTCTCAGTGTCTTTGGGACAGTCCTTAGTGCGCCCACTATAACTTGCACTACCCTGGCTTTCATGTTCCACATCTTCTTCAGTTCTCTCACTAGATCCTAGTATTCCTCTATTCTTCACAATCTATTGTCGAATCGTTACCTACAACCAACTTGAAAAAAACAAACTTAGAATTGGTGTACGATTTTTCCCCAGGCTTATTTTGTAAACTCCACTTTTTGTGCGTATTTGCAGTTTTTTTTTCTTTTGCGCAGCAGTTTTTCCTCTTTGTGATCCAGTTTATTCCATTTGTATCGCAGTTTTTTTCTTCCTGCCCAACTTCACATTAGCACACAACAGGTGATAATGCTCTTCTCAATACGCAAAGAGTATCCGTAAGCACTATCTTCTGGATGTAATAGAGATAAGGATCGCAAGGGATTTCTGTGAGATGTTTTTTTAGTGCTTTTCTTGATCATCCGTAGTACCCGGACAATAACAGGGATATGGTGGTCCTTTATTACTATGTTGGATCTATTTATTTTGCTGGTTCTGTCAGTATCTTTTTTTTTTAAGTCCCATATTATCGTGGCATTCTATCCTTAATTCCTGGGTTTGTTTGATATTTCTAACAATTATTGTCGTTTGGTATTCTCTAATGCTTAAAGTTCTTCCATGTCTGAACTTGTATCCTGCAAGTGTTCAAACAGTGCAGCCAGACATTCTATGGTCTATCGTTTCTACATGCAGGTCATAGAATTCGCATTTTTGGTCAGCCCCATTTCTAAATCATAGTTGCTTGATAGTTTTGAGTGGGCAAATTTTAAAACTTGAAACTTATTGAGCAGCCATCATACCCCCCCCCACCTGTGCTTTCTTTTGATCCACTTGTCTGTGTTCCGTCGATTTTTGTTTTGATATTGTTTATTCTGATCATTTATTGTGAACTGCCATGACGATCGATTCGGTTTCTCTCTTCAGGTTTCCTTTTCGTAGCCATGTCCATGATCTCTCGTCTACCACATTTAGTATCTGTCTTATACATTCTCCGTATAAACCTTTCTGTTCCCATTTTTCTTTCCTTTTTTTTGCTGTGTTGCCCCATTGTTTTTTACTTTTTGATGATATCTTCACTGTTTGTTTACACAATTTTTTTTCTAGATCTACTTTAGCCCTCTGGATACAGTCCTCTATGCTGACGAGTCCTCTGCCGCCTTCTTTCCTCTTCACGTATAGCCTATTCATGTCATATCTGGGGTGTAAGGCTTTATGCATTATCGTAAGCTTCCTTGTTCGACGGTCCATTGATTGGAGACCTTCCTTTGTCCATTCAAAGAATGGTCTTGTGTATCCTACTACCGATATGGCCCATGTGTTCATTCCTTTCATAATGTTTCAGCTGTTTAGTTTGGTCTTTAATATATTCTTTATCCTCCTAAGGTAGTCTCTTTTTATTCTATCTTTCATTTCTTCCTGTCTTATCGTGTATCATTCAAGAGCTCCCAGGCAAATGTATCGGTCTTGTGCTGTCAGTGCTCTAATCTTCTTGTTGTCCGGGAGCTCGATTCCTTCTGCCATTGCAGTCCTTCCTTTGTGCATTACCATAATTGCACATTTTCCTATTCCAAATTCCGTCCTAATTTCATCATTGTTTGCTTTGTTAAACAGCGTCTTGAGTTTTTGCAAATAATTTTATATCGTCCGTGTACATTAAGTGGTTGACTTTTCTCTTTGTTTTGGAGAATTGGTATCTTTCACTATTTTCCAGGATTCTGTTGAGCGGTATTATAGTTGGAACAAATAATAGTGGAGACAGCAAGTCTCCCTGGAAGATTCCCCTTTTTATACTTACCTCTGCTAAATTTTTCTTCTGTGGCTGTCAAATCTACTTTCCAATTTTCCATAGAGTTGCTGATTACTGTTGTTGTTGATGTTTTTCTTATAATTATTATCATTATTATTATTATTATTATTATTATTATTATTATTATTATTATTATTATTATTATTATTATATGGAATCTCACACCAGTTGCCTGGTGGTAACCGCTGGAGTTTGAGTGACAGCAAGTCTCCTCAAGTCTCCAGCCCTCCTCTCCTAGTACTCATAGGTTGCAGTAATATTGCGATTTACAGTTTCACACTGGTTGCCCAGTGGTTATCGCTGAAGGCTGAGTGACAATAAGTCTCTTCAGGTCTTCAGCTAACGTCTCCTCTCTCTTTCGCATATCATGACAGAGTTACAATTCGTTGCAGTACTTATATCTCTAGCACCTTCCTCAGTATCCGTGCCGTTCCCAGTAGTGCTGTGGTCTGTACGGTCTCTATCCTCCCCCTAATCCCGATATCCTCCAGTCTCTCCCTCAGCGTTTTGGGGACAGTTCCTAGTGTGCCAACTATGACCGGTACTACCCTGGTTTTCATGTTCCACATCTTCCTTAACTCTCTTGCTAGGTCCTGGTATTTTCCCCCTTTTTCACCCTCCTTCTTTTTTACTCTATGGTCTGCAGGCACAGCAACATCTACTATTTGGCAGGCCTTCCTTTTTTTGTCTACTATTACTAAGTCCGGTCTTCTTGCCTGGATGAGGTGGTCAGTTTGGATGTCAAAGTCCCACAGTAGTTTGTGGTTGTCATTCTCCAAAACTGCCTCTGGCTTGTGCTGATACCACTTTTCCCCATGGTTGAATCCCATTTGTTTGCTTAGTTCCCAGTGTATCATCGTTGCTACTCTATCGTGTCTATGCTTATACTCCTTCTGGGCGAGTTGGCTACATTCACTAGTTATGTGGTTTACTGTCTCATCTCTTTCACCGCACATGCGGCATTTGCTGTTTGTCTGTGTTCTGTCGATTTTTGCTTTTATGTAGTTTGTCCTTATGCTTTTGTTTTTGGCTGCCATGATGAGCGATTCTGTTTCTCTCTTAAGGTTTCCCTTTCGTAACCACGTCCATGATTTCTCGTCTGCTATATCTTTTATCTGTCTTTTAAACTCGCCGTACAATTTTTTCCCTTCCCACTTTTCTTTTCTAGTTTGCTGTACTGTTCCATTGTTTTCTACTTTATTGTTTGTTGCACTATCCCTCGCGCTCTTTATGATTTCTTCACTATTTGTTTGCACATATCTATCTAGGACTATTTTAGCTCTCTGGACACAATCTTCTATGCTGATGAGCCCCCTACCACCTTCTTTTCTCTTAACGTATAGCCTATCTGTATCATCCCTATGGTGTAATGCTTTATGCATCGTCATAAGTTTCCTTGTTCGCCTATCCATTGATTGGAGCTCTTCCTTTGTCCATCCTAGGAATGGTCCTGTATACCTAATTACTGACACAGCCCAGGTGTTCATTCCTTTTATTAGATTTCTGCTATTTAATTTGGTTTCTAATATTTTCCTTATCCTTCTGAGGTATTCTCTCTTTATTTTCTCCTTCATCTCTTCCCGTTTTATCGTGTCACATTCAAGGACACCTAGGTACTTGTATCGGTCTTGTGCAGTCAATGCCCTAATCTTGTTGTTGTCCGGAAGTTCAATTCCCTCAGCCATTGAAAGCCTTCCTTTATGCATCACCATGATTGCGCATTTTTCTATCCCAAACTCCATTCCTATGTCCTCACTATATTCCCTTACTTCGTTGAACAGAGTCTCAAGCTCTCCCCTGTTTTTTGCAAACAATTTAATATCGTCCATGTACATTAAGTGGTTGACCTTTCCTTTTGTTTTAGAGAAGTGGTATCCTTTGCTGTTTTTCAGGATTCTGTTAAGCGGTATCATTGTTAGAACAAATAATAGTGGGGACAACGAGTCTCCTTGGAAGATTCCCCTTTTTATCCCTACCTCGGCTAGTCTGTCCCCTGCGGCTGTCAAATCTACTTTCCAGTCTTCCATTGAATTACCAATGAATTTAACCACCGGTTCGCTAATTTTGAACATTCTAAGGCATTCGAGTATCCAGCTATGTGGAATCATATCGTATGCCTTTTTGTAATCTATCCATCCCATTGCGATATTCTTTCTCCTTTTCCTTACTTCTTTTAAGATCATCTGGTCTATGTAGAGTAAATCGTTTGCCCCTTTGGTTCCTATCCTACACCCTTTCTGTTCTTCTGGTGGTAGCCCCCTTCTATCCATTGACATGTATATTCTCTCTGCTATTTGCCCGGTCAGGATTTTCCACATAAGTGGTAGGCAAGTGATTGGTCTATAGTTGCTTGCTATGTTCCCCTTTCCCGGGTCTTTTTGGATGAGGGTGGTTCTGCCTTTAGTCATCCATTCTGGTGCTTTGCCTTCATTTAGACAATTTTGGAGTAGGTGAGTGAGTCTGCCGTGTAACGTGGTGAATTTTTTGAACCAATACCCATGGATCCCGTCGGGACCCGGTGCTTTCCAGTTGGCTACTTTCCTAAGAGTATGTTTCAATGTGGTTTCATTCAGTACTATTGGTTCTCCCTTGTCTATATCTTCTAGTTCTTTTCTCATGTTTCCTAACCATTGCGGTGTTACATTGTGTTTTTTTGGGTGCCTCCATATGCTATTCCAATAGTTCTTGGCCTCTGTGGCATCTGGTTTTATGTCCTGCCTTCTTTCCCCATTTAAATCTTGGTAAAACTTTTTCTCATTGTTTTGGAATGTGCAGTTTTGTGTGTATTGGGCCGTTCTTAGTCTGTATCTTTTTAGTCTTGCCTCTTTGGCTAGTCTTTTCTGGTGTAACTCTTCGACTACAGTTGCGATGCCTTTTTGCGCTAACTTGTATTTGTTATAAAGTCTTACTCGTGGTCTGTCTGTGTGTGGTGTATTTCTAAGCAGTACTTCGTCTCTCTGTAGTTGGGAGATCTGCCTTTGTAACCTTCTCTCCCAGTTGGGTTTCCCTTCCCTATCATTGCTCAGGTACCTATCTTGTGCTGTGAAGCTTTGTGCTACCATTTTCGCCCCTGCATAAATTAGGTTGTTGAGTTCTAGGAGGGTGTCTGTTTCTATGTGCTGTAAGAGGCAGTTGACCTGTTCGGTCGCTTCTCTGACTTTCTTTCTGTCTTTGTCTCTTAGGGAGGGGAGTGTTGTTTTCTCTCCTCGCATGATCTCTTTCAAAGCTTGTATTTAGGTTTTCTCTTCTTCCGTTGGTGCCTCGTCATCACCCTCTGGTGCGTAGCTTACTGTGGGGGTCTCATGGGGGATTATTCTAGTTTTGTTATTGGTACTAGTTGTGCTGGGGGGGGTATTCCTCAGGTGTGTCACCTGAATCTCTCTCTACGTTATTGCAGATCTCTAGTAGTTCAGTCTCAGACAGCCATTTCTTCTTTTGAATTTGTTTTACTTGGTCAGCAAGGCGTTGGTTCGATACTTCCACAGCAGATTTTTCCCTCCATATTTGGAGCATACGCTCCCTATAAGATCGCACTGAAGGTTTGCTTTTAAAGTAACAATACATAGCTAGTTTATTATCCTCCCTTGACCATTTCTTTCTCTTGATTTTTATAGCAGTCACTCGGTGAGGACAACGCCTTTCCTGGTTGTCATTAGAGGTATATGAGTTTTGGCCAACAGTAGCTGTGTGACGACTGTGTCCCTCCTGAAGGCCATTAAGGGTACACGAGCCGAGATTTCGGCCAGCAGTCACAGGATGACGACCGGGTCCCTCCTGGTGGCTAACAAGGGAACACCTACCGGTTACGACACACAGGTATTGGATCTGTGCCCCGTTTTTTGCGGTAAAATGGTTTGGTTGTACTGTCATGATTGGGGTTTTTGGTTCTTTGGAGGTAGCACCAGACCTTGGTGGGTTGGTTAAGACCGATGTGAGTCGGAAGTAACCCAAGAGCCCCACCGGCCCTTTTGGTTCTTCTAAGGCAGCGCCAGACCTTGGTGGGTTCATTGAGACCGGTGTGCACAGTGGTAACCAAGGAGCCCCACCAGCTCCTACCACCCAGGGTATGGCCTCACAAGGACAAGCCATTCAGGCTTGCAGAGATATCTATTTAGTGATATGACATTTACCTGATTGTTGAACTAAAGAAAAAACACTAAGCCTTTTTCTTGGGGAGGGGGGGGGTTACATACATTAAAGATCATATGTCTCTCTTAAATGTTTTAAGTATCGACTTAGTATAAGTTTCGATATTCGTTGTTTTTTCTTCCAATGCCGGCTGGGTGGATGGATGGATGGCCAAGCGACCACAGCCAATTTATACTATACTAATCTCGAGGGAGGGGATGCAAGTGGAAAAGTTCATTCACACACATATATATATATATACTCGCCCCTCGCTTTCCTATACTTCTATTGGACAACTCATTTTGAATTATAAATTATAAATATGATAATTTTAAATTTAATTTTAATTCCACTTACCCACGTGCAGGTCCAAAAAACAACTTTTTTCGACTTGGCAGTGGCCTTTTCATTGCAAGAGAAAATTTCTCAGACTTACAAAGAAAACCATCTCAGAGGTACAAAGATACCATCA
>OY735215.1:42989324-43019324 GCA_963457665.1 Thysanoteuthis rhombus
TGCACGTATTTCCTTTGTCAGCTTTTGCTTGCACAACGAGACCTCATTATAATATATATATATATATATATATATATATATATATATATATATATATATATATATGTGTGTGTGTGTGTGTGTGTGTGTGTGTGTGTGTGTGTGTGTGTGTGTGTGTATGTATGTATGTATGTATGTATGTGTGTATACGAATTTTCATAAATATCCCTGAATGATTAAAAAAACTGAGTGTGACCAGAGTTGTTCAGCAATAAATGTATTCATTTGAATTCAGGGTCGGGTTTGTGACAAAAGATTTCTTAGAGTAGTTGTTTTGGTGTGCATATGCGAAAGGGACACTGCCCGTGAGAGTCCACGAAAACCCCAGGGATTAACTAAGCGTCAGTCCACAAAGTGAACGCCACTGAATCAACCAAGTTCATTATGTTTTGTTATGTATAGAAGAGAAAAGCAAGTATTATTCGGGCCTATTGTATTACAAACACTGGAACCACACACTTTTCAAAACTCCTTTATTCTTTCATACGACTGGCAGATAAGTATTATGAAGAAGAGTTCATGAGGTTTAGAGAACTCTTTTTCCCTGTGTTCAATATATTTCTCTCGTAAATTCACTTATAATGCATGACTATAGTAACAATATCATGTTATAACAAGGTGATTTACAAATTAGTTCAAAAATGAAACACGATGAAATTGCTAGAGTGAAATCATTCACAATGAATTCTTTTTTCAGGATTATCTTAACTATTTCAATTATTTTCTACAGTGAAAATTGTTTCAATACATTTCCATATTATTAAAAAAAAAATTTATTGAATTTACATTACGCATTTGACAGTCATATTCGGTGAGTAATGCAAGCCTATCTTCCTGAATTTCAGCGCGTTTAATTGACTGCTGAAACTTGTTCTGACAAAATTGCATAATACACTGGTTAAAATATGAAAACCCACATTTCAACCCTTATGTTACTCCGGTGATTTTCATTCACCCATCCATCAATAGCCCACGTTGTCTTTGGCTGTATGCAACAAGTATAACATTAGCCGAATAATGTGCTCAAAATTGTTCCCCGAGACGTAGGGTAGCCCAATGTACCGTTTTCACATGGTTTTGAGTTACACTTTTTTAAACACTTCTCAGTATAATAAAAAATAAATGTTAATTGAATTGCAATAATATAAGTCGGTATATTAATCATCATCTCTTTTCTGCTTGCCAATTTTACTTCTCGTTACTGTAGAATTGATTGGCTGTAAGGTTTTGGGGAAATAGAAGCAGCACAATTATTGTGCGCAAAAGTAACACCGACTCCGGGGATGATAATGACCCTTTGCTTGAGGAAAATAAAGAAAAGACTATCATGCAATGAGCCAAAACTTTTTTATATGTTTTTCGTATTTCCTGTGTCATCATTAGAGTGGGTAAATATTTGATGTAATCGTCCTATCACGGGTTGCTCAAACATAGCTTGTATATTGTTCGGACTAAACTTTAGTCTGGTGAAACGGCACAGCTTGAACAAATTTGGTATTTATATTAGGGGACCTAGGAAAAGAAATTTGACAATTTGGTATTTTTTTTTTAATTCAAGGGATTCAGGGGTATGTTACTATGATATAAAACTGAACCGTTACTTCCCATTCATTTGTGCTGCTCCGTCGTAGCTCAAACTCATTCGGTAGGCATATTGAGTGGACCTAAGAATTTGGACTATATGGTATTACTAGGAAAAAACATTTAAGATTTTATAGGGTTGGGTGTTTTTTATGATGTAATAGTAATGCTTCGTTCAATATACATATGTGCATACTTACTTAGGCACCTAGTATTGCCAAGGGGGGAAAAGATCAATGCCGAAAGGTTATGCAATACAGAGCTCCGCTTTAGTTGGTCTGAAATTTCAAAATTTTCGAAAAATCTTTTTAAAATGTAAAAATTTAACCGACCTTGAATGATCTTAAATGGTCTCAAGAGATCAGTGCCACCTATTCTATGTACATCCTGTGGATAGTTACCCATGCACACAAATCTGCAACCGTTACTGTGTAGGCGACTTCCTCACGCTTGAAAACTAACCGAACCCTGAATTAACCTTCATAGGTCAACAGAGTTGATACTATGGTCAAATGATCTCTGCACACAAATTTGAAAGAAAAAAAAATCAACTTCTCAATGAATTGACTTTTAGGGAATCATCAGAAGTAATCCACACCTATCCTATCCCATGTTCACTCTGGGTCAAGTTAAACTTGTACACAGATTTTCTGGCCGTAGGATGCTGTCTCCGTAAGATTTGTTTACCAAAATTGTTTACCAAAATTGAACTAATCTCAAATTGTCTGTGGTCAGCACCACTTATCCTATGTTCAGCCTTGTTTGAAGTAACCATTGTACACAAATCTTTAGCATCTAGCGTACCGCTGTTTGCTCTTGATTTGAAAATACTAAGATTGATCTGACCCCACCGAAATTGACCTCGACGTATACACGAGAATAGTCGGTAATTAGGAGAGAATACAACTGAAAAAAGAGAGCAACATCGAAAAACGTAGTAATGACATTTATAATCTCAATGTTTATAATCAAAATACAGATTTTATAGCCTTATTTTTTTTTGCCACCTTTTCTACCTCCCCTCTTTTTTTCAGTTTGGTTTCTCCTCTTTTCATTCGTCACAATGATCGGTCTATTTTAATTTTTAGATAATATTTTTCGTAATTTCCGTTCAAGGAAAATGAATGCACAATGTCTGCAGGCAAATCTGCAGCAAGTTTCCCCACTTACAAAATATCTGTCATTAGCAGCCATTTTGGGCATTACTTCGTTCATTATTCGAACGGACGAAAATGAAGGTATATCCGTGCATTTGACATTTAGACATTTTCTGCGCTAAAAAAAGTACAATTATGAATGGATTTCATAGAAAACAATCCTGAAAGTCAGACCACTGATGTGCTAGTTCTTTTCTTGCATGAAAATCACGCAGGTACAGTGTTGCCAACTCTATTTTCAAGTCTACATATAAAACACTTAAGATTCTCGCAAGATTTTCCAGAAACATATTTAAAGTCTACGAACTATAATACATATCAATAAACTAAATGCACCTTAAATCTTCAACATCTTTTTAGTTTGGATAATACATGATTTATTAAAGATATTGCCAATTTTATAAGTATAAAATAAAAAATGTATATTTTATTTTGTTGAAATAATTTAAATAGCAATGCCTGACTACTAGGCGCAACTCTCAAAATCCAGATTCACATGAACATCTAAAATGGTGAAACTGAGCAAGGGACATAACTAACCTTTTGATATGAATATAAGTCAGTAACAGCAATTGATTTTAGTGACGCTAATACATCTAAAACTAACTTGAAGTAGTGCAAACAATAAATGGGAGAATACCCAGTGTATTGACATTTACTAAGGTAAGCTAAGCTTTGGCACAGAGCAGAAGAGTGTGACATTTTGGATGGAGAGGTTGTGTTTCACCGATACTGCAAGTGCCTGCCTTGAAAATCAATTTTCGAGATTATGACTTTTACCGGGTATTGAGCCCTGATCTACATGCTACATTGAGAAATACGCCAATACTCATTCCAAGTTAGCCAAATGACTTTACTAAGCATCATCTTAATCTAGCACATGGCAAGGGACCGAACTCACTACACTTGTGATGGTTTGGTTGACAAACCAGTTAGCCATCACTCTAGGACAATGTGCAGCAAGTATTTACAATGGTTAAGTTTCGCTAGCAAAAGGCCAATCGTGTAGGACACTCAGTAATGTTGGAATTCATCACCCGAGGATAATGGACGGTCAGAATAGCTTGTTAATCATTTCAAAATAAACAATACAACAAAAAAAAAGAAAGACAGGAAAGGAAATAAATTGGATGTGGGAAAGAAAGAAAAAAGACAAAACGTCATAGGGAAAAAAGTTGGTAATTAAAGTACAAAAAAAATGAAAGAATTAATTATTAATTATCTTTCTAAAAGAAGAAAAGGCCTTTTAGGTGAGTTGAGAAAGAAAGGAAAAAAGAAAGATAGGTTGATAGAGAGAAAGAATTTAGAAATCAAATAACTGATATTTACAGAAAAAAAAGAAGAGGAAAAAATCTATATCAAAAAGAAAACAAAGAAGAGAAAAGGGAGGACAAATCGAAAAAAAAATAAAAAGAGATAGAAGGAAACAAATTCCTGGATTGCAATATTGAAACTGAATATTGAGGAAGGGTATCAGAGAGATGAACTCATGATTAAAATAAAAGAAGGGAAACAATGTATAACGAAACTGAGATTCGACTCCCACACAACTCACTCACAGGTCAATTCCCTGATCCAATAATTGACAAGGAAACCCTGAATGAACGGTTTAAGTAACACAATCCTGAAGAAAGTCTCATCGACCTTTCTTCACACCGTCGACGAGAACTTTGTCCACTATCAACCCCTTCTGTTCCTACTTGGACCTGAAAATGATGGTGGCAATCTACATTATGCGCTGCCTTCAGGGCCCAAAGGGGTTGATCAGATTCGCCTGAGTTCAGTCGTGTTCGGTTGTAATTAAAAGTCTGATGATGTTAGGGTCCCTCGATGAAAATCCGTAATGAGAGTTGGGTTTATTTATGGCAAGTGCACACCGTGTGTACTTGGGAGAACATACAGTGATTTTATTCGCTTTTGATGCGTGGGAACGTGACGTGAAGTTGATTGCTTTAGCTGCATCTGAATTATCTCGTTCGCCCCTCTCCAAATTTTTTCTTCTACTCACTTGTTTTATAAAGGACATGTGTACGGGAAACTGGGTAAGATTTTCAGCTATTCACCTTTTCGTTTAAAAAAAAGTTCTAGCTTTTTAAAAAGTATTCTTTTCCTGAGACGAAAGTTGCACGGTCTTTGACTTTATTCGAACTAAATTGGAAAAGGTCTAAAGCATCTATGATGAAAGATGAACATTTCTATGTGCAACAACATGACCTCCTGACAGGTTTTTTTTACCTAGATAGTTTTTAATAATCACCCCTTCCCATTGCAGTAGGGTCAAAAGTGATGCAAATCGATTTCTTAACTTTAGATCCTCTCCTTTTCCAATAGTATCCCCCTTTTTTCTGAAAGATATTCCCAGAACTATCACCAACTTTTTCGTTTTTCAGCCCCCATTACTTTCTGTACCCCCCCCCAAATTACTTTTTGTTTTTTTGGGATCCTCTTTTGCCTTTTTGGCGAATCATAATTTGTTTTGTCTGTTTGGAAGCCAAATATCTGACTCCAAATGTGTCAAATCTTTTGCTCAGACCCAATTGTTTTATAGCTCTCATGAAAGTATTTGAACCACTTTTACGAAAAAGCAAGCATCTTCCAATCTTTTTCAATTTGGTCTGACATAAATGGAATTAGGTGCTCTAACCCTTTTTATCATCTCCTTCACTGTGTCGCTGTCACTGTTTCTATCTCTCAGTCTGTCTGCCTGTCTCTGTCTATTTGTCTGTGTGTCTGTCTGTCTGTCTCTGTCTCAGTCTTTCTCTCTCTCTCCCTCTTTCGAGTTTTGCACAAAGTCTGCTCTTGTTTTTATTTATAAGAACTGATGTAATGACTGGGAAAGCCAACTTGGTGAATGCCTGCTAAAGACGAAAGAACATAAAGTATGTACCAGTGCAAACTGTAATTGGTACACGAAGACTACAATACTTAGCTGACCTTTTCAAATATATTCCAGACAACACTTGGAAGCCCCAGAGAATTCGTCCACTGAAATGCTGTGCTAAGTAACAAAATGTGAACTCCAACCTAGATGATTGACAGAATACTGATTATGATTAATTTTTTGGAACTAAAAAGACCGAAAACATATTGGCTGAAACAATTGATTAAAAACAAAGTAACAAAAGAGGGTGTAAGGTGAATAGATGATAATCATTGATACATACGGGGAAATCTTTTCAGCGTTCACAAACCCCATAAATAACCTTTTTCTATACTGATTGTGACACATTTACAAGCTCTCTGAGGCATTTCTGGTATCCTACGACACAATTCGCCAATGGATGCGTAAAATAAATCGTGATAAAGTACGTATTTTCACAGACACAGCTCAAAACTACGACGGTTTGAGGGCCTCAGTTAAATCCAAATGGTGAAAAGAGAACCACCGTAACCAAGGATATCTCTAATATGAAAATAAAAACAGCTTTCTCATAAAAAAGAAATTGATACTTTTAACGACAAAAATGGTTAGTTAGGAGAATAATACTGTATTTTTGGAGACAGAATGAAACCCCGACAAATGTCTTCTTCTTCTTCTCTCTTTCAACACCTGTAGTTAGACATGGACTTTCCCCAAAGATACTGCAGACCCCTGTGTCATTGGCAACGCTGAACCAGTACTTTCTGAACTTCTGTACTTCGTTAGCCATTCTCTTTATGCTGACTACAGTTTTGCCTATGATCTTTTTCAACTCACGTTGTAAGTAGTGATGTTTGGCACCTTTTGGAGACAGTCTAGCAACATGAATAGCCAATCGCTATTTGAGTTTTTCTAATGACTCCTATAATATCTCTGCCTCTTGTTCATTTTCTAATGTAATATGCTGTTTTACGATCTCTTAGTGTGATGTTGAATGCAATTCTCTCCTGTACAGTTTGAGGGTCAGTGTTTCAGTTGCGTTGCATGATTATGCGCCATATGTGACTAACGGAAGGATACATTGGTTGTAGAGACTTAGAAAACAATGGGGTTTTCTTGTTTCTGATGGTTGACATTGCTATGCCTGAATATTATCAACTGAAAGTAATTCACTGCAATATTTCTTCTTTTGAAGGTTTCGTAGAGATTCGTTGTCTTAGGTAGATATAATGTTCCACTTTCTTCAGTTCTGTGTTTTTGATTGTGGTGTCTTTGTCCTCAACATGTTTGCTGCATTTAACATTTGTTTATCAGAAGTCTATAAGAAGCCCAACACTTGCCCTCTTCATCTAGTCAATTGAGCATTTTTTGAAAATCCGGAAGGTTCTCAGCAAAAAAGACAATGTTGTCAGCAAAACTGAGGTTGATTAGGCATATGTCGTCTGTTGTGATTCCTTTATTTTCCTAACCTGTGCCCCGTGAAATCATCTCAAAGCAGGCTGTAAAGAGGTTTTGGGCGGGTATTACGTTATCTCAAACAATTTCCGAGCTCGGATTGCTTAGAGTTTCTGTGTATCCTGATAAAGGAATGACAGGTTACATTTATTTTCCATGAGCATTATGCTTATCATTAGCAATGGTGAAAACTCATCAAGGAACTAATGTATTCCCTGAAAAGGGATTTGAAATTGTTATTAAAAAAAACAAACCTTTCAGTTAGAGGTGGTTGGAATATAAAGAAAATTTAGTCCACAACGTGTTGTTATAATGAAGCAAAACAGCTAGAAAAGATCTCAATCATCATCATCATCATCATCATCATCATCATCATCATCATCATCATCATCATCATCAATTAGTCTTTCAACGTCCATCGTTGGACCTTCCCCAGAATTCGCCACAATCCTGTATCATGGGCGTCGCAGATCCTGTACTTTCAGAATTTCTCTAGCTCGTCTCTCCATCTAATATTCTACCGGCTTCGGTTGCGCATGTGATCTCGAGGATCAATGTCGTGAGTCGTGATGTCCATTGGTTGTGAGCAATTCTTCCATCATTGCAAGCCCGCTGCCATTTAATATTTTTAATGGATTCTATGATGTCCCTGACTAATGACTTCTTCCAGATGTACTACGCTGTCGTGTGGTCTCTCCATGTGAGGCCGAGCATAATTCTTCATGTGCACGTTGTACTGTTTTCATTTTGCGGATCTGTATCTCGGTTAGGTTCCATATTTCTAAGAATGAGGATAAATGCACACAATAATTTATTGATTTAGTCTGCAGAATGTTACTATGTTCAACTGTGCTAAGGACACTATTTCTTTGCACGAAATAAATCTCGAAAATTCACCTTACGTACAGCCGGCTGAATGTTACTTTTTTTTATCGGCCTGTCTTGACTCCAGAGGGAGGTGTTCTAAGCCAGACAGGAATCTGAAGTCATGTATATGGCTCTGAATGAAATGTATAAATTATACTTAATAAATAGATAAAAACAAATTATCATGTGATGGAATAAAAGATAAATAAGAACAAAAGTTCATTCCCGTACCGGAGTTGTCTACATGAACAATGTGTACAAACATCATGCTTTTTATTTAAACTACAGATATTATTTCCGTTGGTTCTGAAACAGATATTCACGACAAGTTAAAAGCTACAGCTCAGCGGGGAACTGAAATGTGGAACTCTATCATTGTAGAGTATGCACAGTTGTGCACAGGGAATTTACCGGTAGGTTTGGTGTAATCTTTGGATGTGAACTCACTGTCTCCGTATCGTAAAGAGAAAAAAAGAAAATAAGAAGATACTATAATAGGTCAAGATGATCTTTACATCTTTAAGCCGCCCGCACATCATTTTGGTAAGGTAGGTGAAAGTAGTGGAACGTAATTTCATTTTTGTAGAATCGGTCTACAAAAACGGTCAACATAGATTTCTTTAGTTTCAAACTTGATTTGGCTGGCTGACAGACTGGTTGACTATGTAAATTTGTTTATAACCTACTTACAGAATGACTAAAGAGAAGGGAGCTGATAAATATGCTCTCTTTATTTTTAGAAAAAGTAAATAGTCGTTTTCGAAACTCCCATCGTGATTGCCTGTTAGTAGGGGGTATAATTTACTGTGTAAGTTTATGCTGAATTGATCCCTCTATTTGAGTCCGAGAGCATTTAATCATGTTTTGGGAGAATTAATATTTGTTGATTACTGTCCAACAAAAGGCAATTTATTAGGTAATGACACTTTTTTCAATTTTTTTATTTGATGATCCTCAGCATGCTACAAAAATACGTTGATTACATGATGGTTTATATTGAACGACTGACCAGGCCTTTTTATTCACCCTCAAAATCTTGAAAGCAAAAAATGTACTTGGGATCTGAGCGTTTTGACTCTTGGAAACATCAAGTTTATCATAGCAAAAATGCAATATCAGGAGAGCAAGCTTTTCTGTTGGAATATTTTCTACTTGAACCAGTGTTGCGTTTCATGATTTTCATTAAATCAGATCACAGGAATATTCCTTCGATGGCCATATTTTACAGAGTAGACAAGAGCTCAATCTAGCATTACTAGAATTCACTGCGTCAAGAATACTAGATTTTTTTCAAGAGAAAGAACATAATTAAGTCCAATATGGGCTTTTGTCATCGTTGATAACAGTGAGTATGTTTTTTGATGGCTGAAATTCAAAGTCAGTCCAAATATGCAACATCATTTTCTAAACACTGTAATAAAATGCAGTTGGATATGTTTGTAAGGCAAGTGTATTCGGTCTCTAAGAACATAATCAAAGTATAGATAGAGATGTGTGTGTTTCAGATCGTGCGTATGTGTATGTGAAAGAGAAAAATGAATGTGAGAGATTAGGTTCCATTCCCATCACATTCCTGATTCACTCGTCCTTCCGTTTAATTACATTGAAGACCTTCAGACCTTGAGCCTCGCTCTCGATTAGTCGTAAATTGAATCGTCCAATCAGATCCATGAAAAGAGGTGAGGGTTAAATCTGATACCAGACGCTCAAACAAAACCGCGTTGAAACCTGCGAACAATAGATGTGAATAAATAGGAATGACTGTGAACAGGACAAGAGAAACTGATTTGAAGAAATCTAATGCTCAGCGCAAAGGTACAAGGCCGATTAAAATGACAGGAATCATTTAAGTTTGTTCAACTGAATACATTTATTTTACAAAAATGTATGCATCTATTAAAGTTGAGGTTCGTTTTACGTTCAGAGATCAATGATTGGTTTTGGTTAAGTTTCCAAAGAACATATCGTCCATTGAAGAGATCGGAGTAACATACAAATAATCTTTTAACTCCATGTACAGGGTGCATTGTTGGCGGAATCAGCTGATACGTTTAGCAGAAGCGGTCATACGAGAAAACTAGAATCGGTTGTGGTCTTTCCATTCCAGCTGGAGCTTTGAAAAAGAAATCCGAATTACATCGATTCTAGTAGAACAAAGGAAGAGGGGAGCTATTTAATATTTTACTACGTTTAGCAACTTCACCAAACCTTCAATTGGATTGTGAAATATTGATGATTTGTGTCTTAAAACACAATTGCATGAATGTTCTTATTTAGAAAAAAAAACAACAAAGGTGTCGATTTACTTTCGTCATGACCCTGTAGAAATCGAATGAGGCATACGGCATAGTTCGAACTCTCAACCCATGTCCTCTGAGACACCTGCACGTGGTCTGACTACGACAGGCGCTTATTTATATCTCCCAGTGTAACTGAGATAGAGCGTTCCTACAATGATGCACAACCCTAGTTATTGTATAATCCTATATTAAGAACAAAATGATCCAAATCGATTTGTGAATTTTTGACAGCTGTAAGACTATAATATTCCCTTTCCAAGTGATGAATCACTTAAAAAAATGTCCTGAAGAAATAATAAACATGAATGAGCAGGAGGAAGAGATTTTATGAAAATCTGTCTCGAATCAAAGAATGTGGAGTTGGGAAAATCTTATTTCAAAAAGATAACATGTAAAGAGCAGAAAACAAATAAAATGAAATCTAACAAGTAAATGCATATATAAAGATTCAATTGATAAAGAAGAAAAGGTGATAACAGAAGTGTTTGGAAACATCGGATATCAATGAATTGATCAATAGACGCTGTCTTGCAAGGTTGAATAAAAACGAAGATAGGTCCGAAAAAGTTCAAATGAACAAGAGAAAAAAAGAATGAAAGAATGAAAGATACAATTATAAAGAAAGAAAGTTTTGTAAGTTTTGAGGTTTTTGAAAGAAAGAACAATAAAAGTGTAAAAGGAAGTGAGAGAAAGAAAGAAAACATACATAGATCAGTTGACTGATTGATGAAATTTTGTAAAACGGATAGCCAGATAGCCAGATAGATCGATAGATAGATAGATAGATAGATAGATAGATAGATAGATAGATTGGGTGATTCAATTAGTGAGTGAGTGAATGAGTGAAAACATAGGTAAATACACAGCGTATTGCAAAAAAGAAGAGAACAAAAAATTGTTCAAGAACGAATAACAATGGACAACACAGAAAGAAGAAAATGAATGAAGAACAGATATGAAGAAGGAATAGAGGAAAGAAGGAAGGAAGGAAGGAGAGAAAGGAGGAAGGATGGAAAGATGGAATTGATAAAAAAATATATCTCCCAGACAGTGTTCAAGGCATGAAGCAGTGAGAAATGAAAGTCACGAGTAATTGCAAATCGACTGCACCATCGACAAACACCTCATCACAGACATACCCATAGAGCTGAAAAAAGGAGAAACGAATGAACACATAGATAACAAAACAGAGAAACTCCTTGATAACATTAACTTGTTGTGGTAATCAAAAAATAACTAAATAACTGAATAATCGAATAAAACTAAAAAAAAGAAATAAAATACCGCCTTGGTCGGATTAGCTTTGTATGCAAGGTAGATCGATCCTGACATGAAAACCGATCGATTTGATGTTAGATATCAGTTTTTGCCGAAAGCAGCAAATCTAGTTGTTCCGAAAAGATACGGAGGAAGAAAATTCTGAAAAAAACTTTTTATTGCATTTAGATTCTAAAATAAAATTTCAACCATGGAAACTACAGGTACACTAAATCATTCTTCACAAAGTCTGAGTTTTAACGCTCCAGTGGCTGACAAAAGCAACATATTGAAAGAAAAAATTGGTTCCTGCTCGGAGGGAACCTGTGAATGCTGATTCAACTTACATATCATGGAAAAATCAAAGGACACATTCTCTGACCGTTTGCAACGTTGGATTTAAAGGCAGAACAGTTACTCTCGTTCAACTGTATGTCAACAAGCAAGAAGGAATAACCAATTGGATTTCGAAGCAAGTTCTTTCAAATCGTTTGTGTGGTCATTCAACTGAATTAAGATTCGTGAAAAAGATTTAAAGTACCGATAGTTTCTACGGTTGGAATTTCAGTTCAAAATCTTTCTGAAATAAAACGCTGTTCTATTGAGTACCATTTTACTAAGTCTTTGGTCTGATTCGTTGGTGGATTAAACTAGAGGCAAATACTCCACCACTGGGTCACACTTGTCGTTACAAAATTCTCATAATGATGATAATAGAGTAATAATTATTATAAGAACTCGTGTTTATCCTCACCCACGGACTTCCCCATCACATATTGTGAAGTACAAGCAACCTTAGCCCAAATTTGAACACAGATTCTGTTTTCTTTTATAATAACAATTGCATAACCTCACATCTCTGATGATATAGATAGATAGATAAAGTTTTGTACTGAAAAACAATCAGGAAGCGCGCACATCAACCAAAGCCCTTGTCATCAAAAAAAAACTGATTAAGAAATATATCCATATACATCTACAATACAGGAAAGGAAATGGAGAAATTACTAAATTTAATCAATCTTTTTACACCTCCCCAAATGTCATTGAAATTCATTGAGAACTTTTAGGGGTATTGCGTGAACAAACTTGGGTGAATATACAAATATACTGGAGAAAAAATTGAAAAAGCGTCTCTAAATCGTAAAAAAAAATCCTGGATCCATCCCCAGATTTTGCCAATGGTTTGTAATCCCCTGGCCTACAATTCACAAAGATTGTATTGAAATGAATCGATAACTCAGGGGGATATTATATGGAAGACAGACAGACAGGCTGATTGAAAGACAAACATGATTGAATAAATATACCTCTTCCAACTTTGTTGGCTGAGGTAAAAATACAATAACAAAGAGAAATATTGAATAGTCAAGATGGCTGACTCTTTCATGAAGAATAATAGCTAAAATTGTCTCACTTTAAGCCATTCGTGTTTTTTACGACACCCACAGGGAATTCTTTTTTTCTATTTGATTGAGTCTGTTTTTTTATCATCTATTTTATTGATTATTTGTCGGATTTAGCACCTTTTTTTTAAATTTGTTTATTCATTTATTTACTTATTTATTTGTGGATCGTTTTGTATTTGCTGGGAGATGGACGGAACTTAATGTCTGGAATGGAAAGGTTGACTGTCTGGAGGTGAGGGGAAAACATCGGTAATAATCGTACTTCATCGACAAAAAGAAGGAAAGAAAAACTAATGAAAAGAAAAAGGTTAGCGTATAAAATAAAGAAGTATACTGAGTTTTCAAGTGTCTCTTTTGTCTTTTTGTTTGTCTGTTGGTTTATTTATTTGTTTGTTTTGATATAACGGCTGAAAATAGATGATGCATTATGCGCAGAGGCAAAACGATGAGGAGATGGGGAATCGAAAAGAAAGAGTGTGAATTGGGAATGAAGTGAAAAAAATCAACCAAAACCTTTTGGGGGAAAAAAGCGAAACGAAGAAGGGGTGAGCAATAAAATGAGAGAGAGAGAGAGAGAAAGAGAAGGGGGCGACGGTCAAACCACTCTTAATACATTGATTCTCATCTGATCACCAGAGTTAGGCAGTGTTGAACATAGTCAATACTGAGATGAGAGACAACTTAGATCAAGTATCGTAAGGAGATTGTGCTTCTGCGTCAAACTAATTAAAACTTCAGCAATATTATCTAATCACCGCAGCCCAAAAAGTGCTACTGCCAACAAACCAGCCAAGTGTTGTACTGATACATCACTCTTTGGTTGTCGGTGTAAACGTGTCTCCTGGTGCCACTAGAAATTTATATCACTTTTTCCAAAAAGTACCTTTCGGGGTTCCAATGGTCATTTTAGACCAACAATGTCAAAAAGTTGTGTTGATTTATGATAGGATATCGAATTTTTCTGGATATACTTAAATAATTTTTCGCATAATCAGTTCTGATACACCTTTGGGGTGAGGTGCTTGTTAACAAGACTCACTTCCGATTTAATAGCTGTGTCATAGTTTCGTCCAGCTCGCGGCACTAGGTATTCTCCGATGGTCACCAATCTAGGTACAAACCAGCCTTGACGCTGCTTAACTACGGTAATGTTAGGAGAACCAATGTATGATTTCACCATAACCCCTTAGCCTCAACGAGAGTTTTTTCTTTTATAATCTTTGTGCCGAGTGCTCAGTTGAAAGTGCCATTCGGCTTATAGTAGATAGAACCACTGTCCACAGAATGGTAGGCAAGCACGGGAATAAATTGAAATTGGCCTGAACTGACAATACACCACAGCTTCGTTCAGCGCTTTCAAATTACTGTTCATAGTGTGTTGACAACAAAGACAGCCAGTGTCTCGATCAGAAATAATAGTTGTTCCTTGAGAATCAACACAAAAAAAGGAGACATTCTCAGAGAAGGAATATCAATAAGGCCTGGAGGGAATAAAGTAGAAAGAAAATATGCAAAAGAGGAAAGCAGGAGAATGATTAACAAAAATATAAGAAAACAGTGATTGTGACTCTAAGAAAAGCCTAATATAGTATTGGTTGATTTGATAACAGTATACCTGAAGGTCGTATTTACACCAAATCCTACGATAACGGGATGTGTCGATGTAAGTTTACCATGGAGAACCTCAACCATAACGTGTTAGGCTGGATTTTCCTCAAAAATTCTCTCTAGAGCACTCGACTTGAACACGGGGCGAACCCTTATCTCTATGGTTAGACAACGCAGAGGAATGCCAAAGGTACGATATCCCAATTCGGATAACCAGCAACCAGTATCTTTAAAGCTGGTCTGTGTCAGTGTTTTCATTCAGTGATTTCAAAAGTGAACTAAGTATTATTCACTAAAATGCCTGATTGATAATGTGTTTATCTTGAAACAACTAAAAAAACTTACACTGGTTGGCTTTGAGCTTAGAGTGTAATAAATAAAAATCATTTTAGTCCATAATACATGTATGGCGTTAATTGTTCCGTTTGAGATTTATTTTAGAGTCATAACATTAATTAAGGGGGTGGGCTCACGTTTAAGAATATTTCAACTAATCTTTTATAGAAAGTAACATTTTCTTAAATAAATTCCGTAACCGAATGTTTCAATAAATCGATGTGGTACACAGACAAGAAAAACATTGACAGTTGTTTTCCCTTTGCTGGAGCTGATTGCTGTAGACGGCACAACAGACAGACTTGTTGCTTGGAATATGCATTCAGGTGAAAAGGTAAAGAAATAATTCAAGAACTGACCGTTATTCTTTGGTTTCATCAGTAGATTTTGGAGAGCCCCTCTCCCCACTAAATAGAAAGAGAATGAAATATACTGATAAAACAACAAGAAAAAGAATAAGAAGGAGTACAAAAAGGGGTAATTTTTGTCTGAATTTCGTTAGATGGGATGCATTATTCATAATGTATGAGATGGTCGGACTATATCTTCATTTGATCACGACGTTCCAGCCTTGTACCCTTCGGCCATCGTCAGGTGTTATTGGTTCTAGAATGTGTAATCACTTCTTAGAATGCATGATCGATTGGTCAGGACACGTCACATCCGTGTTCTGTATATCCGGGTAGTTTGTCAAGTGAACATACAACCCGGATATGCATAAATAGATGTGACGTGTCCGGTCCAATCGAACTTGCAATCTGGGAAGTGTTTGGACATTCTAGAACCAAAAACAGCCAGCCAAGACCGGGGGCTACACGACCGAGACTTTATGAACAAATGAACTGAGAAAAAAAGCGTAGTTAGGTCAGAATACAAGCAGTAAAAAATAGAACAAGAAAATACCCACATTATCAAACTTTTAATCAGATGTGAGGAGGTAATTATTCTGGTGCCGGAGCTAACCAAAGGCTTGCAATTGCCAATATCCCCCATCTTTCTCTCTCTCTCTCTCTCTCTCTCTCTCTCTCTCTCTCTCTCTCTCTCTCTCTCTCTCTCTCTCTCTCTCTCAATATATATGCATTGCCACAGACCATAGCTTTACAATGATTGAAAAAATAACAAAAAAATACTCCCATAAACATGACTGAAATTCTAGAAAGACATAAGAATATGTGGATCAATAAACTCAAAACTTTCCCAATGGATTGACACCGAACTTCACAACTTTATTCCCACAGATCTCGAAATCAGAAACCTCCTACTAATGATAACCTCACTTCCACATCTTCCCCCCCCCCTTAGATACATCTAATACTGGGAACTTCAAAGTCACTCAGACCCATAACAACCACTACCTTTGTTTGTCATTTCATTCGTACAAATCAGAGCCAACATATTTTCCATGACCTGTAAGGTTGAAATTCATGCAGTTCCTTAACCTCATCAGCCTTCTCTTTATACTATCCCTAATCTATCCACACAATCTATCCACACAATCTAGCACCAAAGCACTTCCCTCCTACCCTGATACCCTATGTCCTCTCCAAGACCTACTACTCCTGCAAACACCACGGACTTCATCACAGACTGAACTTTCTCTCACACAACAGGATGCCCTAAGCAGATTGGATAGCATTTTTTGCTCACAAAGCAAAGCTCCTGACGGTGGACTCATGTTCCACATCAGACTTATAACCTCTAAGAGTACACACACACATACACGCGTGTGCGTGCGTGCATGCACACACATCACACACTGCTGAAGATGGGAATACTTCCCAAAGCATGTCTAGACCATCAATGAATACATTTACAGATAAATGAACCTAACTTCCACACACTTGAAAATATGTTTCTCCTCGTTCATTTATTTTGGCTTTTTTTTTCTACAGATGTGCCGGAGTGGCACTCTGGTTTGCTCCGGAATGACTACTCCTTCTGCTTATGATATGACGGGGTTCTGAACATAATGTGGCATTTTCTTTTTCAGATGGAAAGTAAACATGTTTGGATATGAAAAGCCAAAAACAAAAAAAAAACAAAACAATATAAACATCATTATTTTTGCGATAACAAAACCTACTGCAATATTAATTTGTCCACCACTTCTTGAGACTAATCTGAGATTGTGGTCGAAAAACTCATGCAAGCATGTAAATCGAAATTCCACTCCAGTAAGTTCTACTCGAACAGTCAATACAATGTCTTTGCACGCTTCTGAATTTGTGATAGGGAATCAATATTCATTCAATAAAACCTCAGTAGACTATCTACAGAATTTTGAATGATTTGTGCACACGATAATCTTTCTTATGCGCTGGTTACAAAACATGTTTGTGCGTGTAAAGGATCTATGCAAGGAAACCTTGCTATGACTTATCATGTTTTGTCATTTACCAACTGTTAGAATTAAACAACCACAGTGAATCTTTAGAGTAAAAAAACAGATTAAAATAGAAATTTATGTAGAAATGCTTCCATTTGATCTTTAGGAAATGATCTTTTTTCAGAATAAAATGCAAGGCTGAACCGAGTTAAATGAACAAAAGGGAAGATCACTTCCTTACGTACGGATATTTTACTGCAACATTCTAATTCCATCGGATTAGCTCTGTACATCTACCATTTAATCTGATCACTAGAACATTTGATGAAAAGAGAAAAAATCAAAAGTAATGAAAAGATCAATTTAGAATTTTTGAAATTCATGTCGTCTGACAAATTCTTTCAACAAAGGATGAAAGAATTTGTTTCGAAATAGGCTCAAAATTCCAGTGATAATAATTATGATTTAGCACATGTTTAATGAATTGAACACTTGTTGCATTTGAATGGAATTCTCTCTACAAAATGACTAATCGCAGAAACTGCCAAACACACACACGAACATACATCCAAAACTGTGCAAGCACACACAAACACAAACACACACACATCATTACAAATGTATTGATATGGATTATAATTCGTCTGATAATTTTGCACTGAAATGACAATCCCGAAAACCTTGTTGTATATAAATGTGTTACAAATAGGATTCCTTAATTTACTTGACATTTTGCAAATTCTTCATTTTTTCTGAAGAAACTAGGATGAACTATTGAAACATCAGATAAACTAAGAGATTTCATTTGTGAATAACGAGGTCTACTAAACTGTAATATCATATATATATATATATATATATATATATATATATATATCATCATCGTCATCATCATCATCATCATGCTTTAAACATCCGTCGTTGGACATAAACATTCCCTAGGATTCGCCACAATTCTCTATCATGGGCGTCACGGAGCCAGTATTTCCTGAATCTGTCCCGTTCATCTCTCCATCTTGTTTTCTGTCGGCCTGAGTCTCTTATGTGATCTCTGGGGATCCATGTTGCGAGACGTGATGTCCATCAGTAGTCTTTCAGTCTAGCAATATGGCCTGCCCATTAGCATTTGAGTTTTTTTTAAATAATTCCGATGATGACTCGGTCACCTGTTTTCTTCCTTATATACTGTGCTGTCTTGTGATCTCTGTCCATGTAGGGTTGAGCATGATTCTCTTACGCACCCGTTACATACTTCTCAGTTTGTAGGTCTCTCTTGGTTAGGTTCCATGTTTCAAATCCATGTGACTATGGGGACAATTCATTGGTTATAATCATAAGAACAAGAACGAAAATTTCAAATGATTAATTCTGATTTGCTTCGACTTACGTCAAATATTCGAACTCAAATGAAAAGCTCTCCTCCAATTCATACCGGTATCGAATGTCAAAATATCTAATAACATTTAGAAAAACTGTAAAAAACGAAAAATACGGGCAAATATATTCAACGATATAGTCAATATAGAACAAGAAGGGTGGGAATCATTTATCGTCTGCGCATACTTACATTCAAATGAGACAATAAGATATCTAGTGTATTCACAATTGACAGTAATCCTACCTGCTGACTATTAGTTTTTCCTATTTCAATAATAATTTAAACAGAAGGACGGATATATTGGGAGATCCTAGTGTCAACTCCACCGTTCCACATTCTAGAATCAATGCAGAATCAATTATCATTTTTATTGATCGTGCATTTTTACATATTGAAATTATGATCCATTTTAATGGTATGAGTAATTGAGGTTCTCAAGGGAGTTTTCGATGCATTTCACTCCTCCCTCTGGATATTAGAAGCTGCAGATTCTTGGGGCTCGCACATAAAATCCTGTGATGGCTCCTGTTTTAATCTGTCACTGCAGTAATCAAACGATTTTATCTGAGAGGCCTAGAAATCTACAGCGACCAATATTTGAAGGAACAGAAGGAATTAGGAAGAAAAAAAACGTTCAAGGGCCTCAATTACCCCAACGATTCCATACGATATTCAAAGAGAAAAAGCTTCAAAATCTACAGGAACAGAATAGATGGCGCAAAATGTTTTCAACTCAATTACAAACGAAATCGGGAAAAACATATCAAATATGCACAGACGAGTTGTGACTATCTATATATATATATATATATATATATATATATAGTCCATTGCTATCGAAATGAGTTCTGTTCTCAAGGAGTGTCCCATGCCTGTAGGGGTTGGACTAAGCTAGGATCACTGAAACAAAAAAATCCAGACACAAAGAGAGAGAGAGAGAGAGAGAGAGAGAGAGAGAGAGAGGGGGGGGACAAGACAGAGGGGGAATACAGAGAGCGAAAAAATCACCATTGCTATCTGAGTAAGTTTGATTCTTATTGGATGCCCATTTCCTGTGGGAGGTTGGACTTAGCTAAGATTACTAAAACAAAAAAATTCAGGAAGAAAACGCGGTGGGGAACGGATATAGACAGAAAGAGAGAGGGGGAAAAGTGACGGAGATTTGGAGGGTGAAAGAGAAGAGAGATGAATGAATTGAGAAACAAGAAAGAAAGACAAATGAAAATTATACTGAGAGACAAAGAAAAAAAGTTGGTCAGAGAGAGCGTCTGACAGAGAACGATGACAAGAACTACACACCGAGACAGGGAGTGACAGAAAGTCGGTTATTAATCTTGGGCTGTTTTACTGTCTAGACTTTGAAGAAACACAAATAGAAAATAATAAGTATCTCTTTGTTTTCATAGTGAATACTCCAGTTTTATCAATGATATATATATATATATATATATATATATATATATATATATATATATGTGTGTGTGTGTGTGTGTGTGTGTGTGTGCGAGTGAGTGTGTGTGTGTATGTGTGTGCGTGCTTGTTTTGAAAATAATGGCTTTTTTCTTTTTATTGGTAATGGTTTTTGTGTAGTCAATGTGAGACCCACTTATCAAACTACTTAATTTTATCAATTTGCCAAGCTGGTCCGATATTGTTGCAATGCCAACACCCAGTATCTGTGGAATTTCTCAGACAAATTGGCGTGGGTTCACTTAGATCAAAATCTCCTGTTGTTCATCTACGATTGCAGATAGACATCCTCCACCCTGTTGATCTTCGAGATTCGAATCCCCCACTGCAAAACTTTCAGAACAAACTTTACACTAGACAATTGCAGGTGGTCCCTTTGCCTCATGCTATGGTGATATTGGAAGCTGTTTGAGACATATTGTAACCGATATTGTTCTCGTACAAGATCATTATACGCAGCTCTTTTTTTTCTCCAAATCCTGGTCCTCAGATTCCAACCGTATGGAGAATCGATAATTATTTTCTGGAAAACTTCATACATATATGACGAAGAAAATAATTTGCTACATAAACTCATGTATGTTTATGCCCTGTTTTGGCTTCTCCAAGCGAATGATCACGTTTATTTCAAATCCCTATTTAGGACCTTTTTTTTTTGCAGGGATAGGAGGCTATTTTTCTTTCTTTCCATTCTAGCAATATATCTTTTCTTTTTCTTCGTTCAGTGCTTTGTCATTTCTTGTGATGTTTTTCAGGGGTTTTTTTTAGTGCAGATACTCCGCTTGTTGGATGTTATAGATAATGAAACAACAGGATATTGTGTTGATATTTCCTACATCAGTATGTTGTTAAATCATCAGCTCTTTCTGGTATATTTCTTTTTTGAGAGTATCTTATACTCATTTAAACTTGTTCACTTGTCTTGAGGTTCACTTCTACATGACCTTAGTTCTTGGTCTGTATCTACTTGTCAAAGACAATTATGGTGGTTAAGTCGGACTTTCTCTAGTAGCTGGAGGAAAAATTATTATTTCAATACTAATAATGAGAGGAATAAGATAGCTATGGTGGTTAATTTATCGTATACCAATTGGTCGAAAGATAAATTATGTTTCTCAAGAGAAATTTTTAGTAGTGCCTGCATTTTACGCTAATTCATTCTTCCTATTCAATAATTCTGTGTTTTGTTTTTCTGATCTATTGGCAAAGGTCAGTAATTCAAATTTCTCATTTAAGCATAGGTAACATAAGTTTTCGATGTTTTGACATATGTTTGTTTTAATATTTTCCATTTTATTGTAAATTTGAGGCTGCTAGCGGTAAGTCTCCAATAATATATCGAGAGTGATGTACTGTTTGGGTATTTTCCATTGGTAAATGATGATATATAGTTGGCAAATCTTAGTTTAAAGGACGTTTTCGATATCCCTATTTAATATTCCACCTTTAAAGGTTTCTTTTCAGTCGGTTTTCAGTTTAATATGCAATATTTGATTGGAGACATTGGATTTGCAAAAGGCATCCATTTATGTAGGTATATTTGCAATCTAGTTTTATTTATGCTTTCTCCGTTGGGTATTATTTCTAATTACTTCATTGTTATCTTATGTGATGAAATCATTAAAATTTTCTGTAAAGCTATTGATAATTTTTAGTTTGTTTGACATTGTTTATTCGTTGGGTTGCTCAGGGGGAGTGTTTTTTTTTTTATTGATTGGAAGAATATTTTTCCCAAGTTGTTTTTTGCACGTAGTTTGAACATTGACTTTTTTGTTGTTGCAATGTTTCACTTAATTGGATTTTATTTTTTCATCATATTTAAAGTTAATTTGATAGAATCAACATTCTTTGGGGCCTTAGTATATTTATTCAACATCGCCGAATATTGTTTCATTTTAGGAATCATACACATGCTTATCTTATATTGATTTGGGGATCCCTTCAATGATTCTCTTTGGGTAGTTGGATCTTGTGTTAATATAAATGATTAGAGAATCTCTATTTCTCTCCGGTTCATAAGTGCTATCATTCAGATTAAACATAACATCTAAAAAATGTAGAATGTTTACATTGGCCTTAATTTAAACTTTCAAGTTCATTTTTCACTTCTTTTATGATATATATATTTTTTTTAATTATTACCTTCATGCGTGTTGCTATTTTCTACAATTAGCAAACTGTCATCCCAGTAGAATCTTTTATTTTTAGAGTTCTCCTTTCTGTGAGGTTATACAAAATTATGTATCGTTGTATGTTGTGAAAACATTTCAATATGAAATAAGTCCATCTGATATTGCATTATATCATACTATATTACACCCTTAATTTCCATCATATATATATATATATATACATATATACATATATATATATATATATACATATATATATATATATATATATATACATATATACATATATATATATATATATATATATATATATATATATATATATATATATATATATATATATATATATATATTAAAACAATCCCCAGAATAGTTACATGGTAATCATCTGAAGATCCCAACAAGAGACAATTCAACAGTGTACCATGATAACAATGTATAGGGGAAATAGGGTAAAAATACCAAAGAAAATTATATAGAGTGAATTGACAGATAATGGGAATTAGGTGACTGAAATAACACAAAAGATCTTTTGAATTTTTTTTTATAGTCCAGTATTTGAAATTGTAAAGCTCCGTAGACTATATAAATAAATATTGTAAAGTTCTGTAGACTATATATATATATATATATATATATATATATATATATATATATATATAATAAGTCTGTAGACATAAAGAAAAGACCATTTATTTCTCAGTACAATTATATGTTTTCCAACAAAATGGCCTCGTCGATGCACTTCATTCGGTAACAAATAACTAGCACATCAACCAAAGATTATATGTGGAAATTCCAGACTAACACTGAACTAATAATAATGTCTCAGACTACGAACATATCGATCAATTATACACACACACATACACAAACATACACACACACACATATATATATACGTGAGCAAAATATAAGGATGCGATACAATGATAAAAGTTAATCTATAGATAACACTTATAGTAATAAATTAGATTGGTAATTACAGCGTTACACTCTATGGTTATATTGTGCGATGGCTTAATTGGAGAAAATAAACAAAAACTTATCTCCATGCCGCAAACATCGTGATTAAATGTTAGAGAACGAATTCTTTTAAAACTTGAAGTAAATCAGATCGACAAATTAATTACTTGCAAGCATCTATTTCCTCTTGAAACAATTAACTTTTTTGCAAAATTCAGGAGTGATCTTGATCCATTCAGTTTCATTCTCTCCAAAAGGGTGTTCAACCATTGAGATTTGAATGCTGGTCAAGTTCTCTGATCAATTCCCGTATATTTTGTACCTGGTTGAGGTCATGGCTTCAGTCAGACTAGATAATTATTGATAGTCGTTCTTGGTTCATGAAATTCTCAATTTCCTTGACTTTATAGCCAGGTGCATTATCCTGTGAGGAAATAAATGGCTAACTCTGAGCTGAACAGAGGAATGGAATGATATGCTATCAGAGTAGTTCTCTATAAAGTTCAGCATTAACCGTGCCAAGCCGACGAAGAAGACGATGATGGCCCAAACTATCACACTGATACATCCAAACTTCAGACTTTCATTAACATATTCAGGTTCCACCCTTTTACATAGCATAGGCGTTACAGTCTTTTTTATCATTAGATCCTAGTTGCTTATATTCATTACTAAAGTGAACCTGGAACATTGTTCATGAGTCAAAAGAATATGTTCCGTGGCATTCTGGAGAAGCTCTTTCTGGTTCCTATGACTGATGTGAGATTTGACTGCGGCCGTCTAATATTACAAACTAGCTTAGTTCAGTCGACTTGAAACACGTGCAGATCTGATTTTATACCAGACACAAGTGAAATCTAACCAATAATCTCTAATCTGTCGGCCATGGATCTTCTTACCATCATAGGATCTTCCACATTCTGTAGTGTTACGAAGTCATCCAGTCTTCTTTTGGTATTTTGGTTTATCAAACTTCTTATTTTGACAAATCATTCAATGACCAACAGTTTTACAATGTCCACCATGATTCGATGATATTCAACATTCCTGAAGATCAAAGATTTCCTCTTTTCCTGAGAGTAGAGTTTGTTTTCGTTACTGGAGGGGTCATACTGCCTTTGATGTTGGCTCCATTAACGTGTAAACCCACAAAAAGTGTTTCATGATAGTTAATAAACACTTTGACGCTAATAATGCCGAATCAATGCATGCAAACAAATTGAATAACTTCTTATCACTCTGGAAAATACATAGATATGATTTCATAGTTATTTTAGGAGGCTTTTCTTTTCCTTTAAGGTGTTATAAATTCTACTCAACATACCTACGTAGTATTGTTATACATTGTGAACGGAATATTCATATTGATTGTTTTGCCCCTGCTATAGCAATCAATTAGTGCAATCACTATAGTTGTTACTTTGTTTGTTGCTGTAGATGAGAAGTGTCTCTCGAAATGTTCTTGGAAGGAGCCAGCTTTAAAATGAAATTAGTTTTTTTTAAACGCAACTTCTATCATGTCCTTTGAAGTGATCAAATGTTGAACCAGTGTGCTGACTCAAAAAGTCAACTGCTCCTAAAGAATTGCAGCAAAGTCCGAACTTCATTCGGTTCATAATCTCTGTACAAATTACATACAGATTCCTGTAGCACATCAAGTATACACACATATAAGCACACACACACACACACACACACACACACACACATATATATATACTCACACGCACAGATATGTGTTAAAGTGTGTTGATTCTTGTCTACATGCACACACTTGAATATCTCCAAGAAGAAAATTAATTTATTCAAATGTAAGCATGTTATATGATATATACACACACACACGCGCAACCTCACATACACACACACACACATACGCACACAAACATATATATATATATATATATATATATATATATATATATATATATATATATATATATATATATACTAATCAATGGTTTTGGATTGTTTATCGATTCCCAAGCAGGCGAAATAATGATATTGGTATTAAAAGATGTTAACGCTTGGTGATGAAGAGTTCCAGAAGAAGATGGTTGTGGGTAAAGAGAAAAGAAAAGGGAGATAGAGAGGGGAAGAGCAGTAGGAAAAAGGAGAGAGAGAGAGAGAGAGTGGCTTGATGACAACGCTAATAGGACGTTGGCGGTTACTGTGGTTACGACAGAAGCGACACTGGAAACCAATGCCCTGACAACCGGAAAAAATCTGTTATCGATTTGGCTAATTCAGTTCTTGTTTCTTCATTCATACTCTTCAGTGCTTTTTCTAGATTTTTCTTCTACTGATTTTCAACTTTCAACCACTGGAGGTCATAAAAATGGGCACTTCAGGTATTTTATGTCTCTTTTATTGAGCACATCAACTGATTTATAGTTAGCCAGTGTACATATGTGTGTACTTCCGTACATAACCCATAATCCAATGCAGGATCATTGGGGCCCCACATATGATTTCATATCAGTTGTATCTCGGATGGTATAGACTGATGGATCTAATCCCAGACTGTTTCTAATTCGGAGTTGTTTGTCTCCTAGATTAGTGGCCAAACATGGCTAGAAAACGTAGATAGTCCTAATATTTACCCATAGCTGAGCAGGGGTTCGGGTGAATTCGTCACCAAACTGGACTCAATAGCCACTACACTACAATTGGTAAAGGTAGGCACAATTGATAAAACGCTCAAAATGTAGCAAAAGCAAGGATAACCGATAATTTTTATTATCTGACTTCAGCTTCTATTAGTTATGTTTGTTCAAAAATCCTTGAGAACGTTATTGGAGAGCTGAAATATTAATATGTTGTAGCTTTGACATATAGCTTTAGATAAACTTTTCGTTGGATGTCAACTAATGTTTATTTCAATCTGTTCATTTGATTATTCATACGTCTTTTGATCATCGTTTAATATTGATGTGCAGCACCTTTTTTGAAAACTCTATATCTAAGCTAAAACAAATTAAAATGTCAGCTCTCAAGGTCGGTTTAAGGGTTTTAGAGTAACAATAGAAAAAAAACGAATCAAAGCTGTATTCATAGGGTAAAAGTTATCTGTTCCGTTAATTTTCGAACGATTTCTTAGATTAGCGTTTTCTTTAACTGTATACGCTGCAGACAGTGCGCAACTAATAAAGCTACCCACCCTTCGAAACACAGAGATATGCATACAGGAATATGTTTGTTCGTGTTTAAATGTTCATGTAGATAGACGTAGATATTCAAACGAACATTCGTATGGAAAAGATGCTCTCTCTTTTTTTTCAATGTTTTCTGTTTGTTTTCTGGTTGTTTTCGTTTTTAGAAAATCACCGCTCCGTTCTTCCGACACACCGAAAAATGAGCTGCCTCTACGGCTGAATCTCGTATCTTGCTGAGTTTCCTGAAGAGATTCTTAGACCCTGGGGCGAACAAATAATCAGCGATGTTATCTCTGGGAAATCGAGCCTGGGGACAAATTTGTTTTGTTCGAATGGGGGAAAAGGTCAAAGGAAGAGAACCAGATGAAAACCGTGAACTGTTAAAATTGAATAAAAATGAAGGAGCAAACAAAATATGAACGTGTGTTGTGCGCTGTACGAGTTTGTGTGTGTTTGTGTGTGTGTGTGTGTGTGTGTGTGTGTGTGTATGTGTGGTGTGCATGTTTGTATGTGCGCTGTATGAGTTTGTGTGTGTGTTTGTTTGGTGCAAGTTTGTTCGTGTGCTGTGTATGTTTCTGTGCTTGTGTAAATCTAACCATATTCGATTTAAAAAAAAGAAGCAAGCTTGGTTATATTAGGCAAAACTAAAATAGATGGATGAAAAGGGAAAGAAAGTAAGATGGTGACAAACAAAGAAAGAATGAATGACACTAATGAAACGGGAAGAATTGAGAAGAAAAGACAGAAAAAAGGATTGAACAAATGAAAGAACGAAGGTGAATAAACTGGGAAGAAAAGAAAAGAAATGGCAGACTTAGGAGGGAGACATGCAGGTAGGCAGAAAGAAAGAAAAAAGGAAAGCTGAATGGGCGACTTGAATGGAAGACAGACAGACCGACGGACAGGATGAGAGAAAGAGGGAAGAGAGTGAGGAGATGAGACCGAGGGTGATAAGAGAGACTTAGAGCAAACATGAAAATAAGTTAAAAATCTTATGAGAGCAAAACTTTCGTGAGAAAAACGAACATTGATGGATGGATGGATTTGAAAAGACTAATTATATATATATATATATATATATATAGATAGATAGATAGATAGATAGATAGATAGATTGATAGATAGATAGATAGATAGATTGACAAAGAGACATACATATATGAAGATAATATATGTATATAGAACGAAAGCAAGAAAGAAAAAAAACACATCAAGACACGATAAATATTTTGAACTATAGATGTGGGCTTCAAGTTCCATGACTGAGATAGATAGATAGATAGATAGATAGATAGATAGATTGACAAAGAGACATACATATATGAAGATGATATATGTATATAGAACGAAAGCAAGAAAGAAAAAAAACACATCAAGACACGATAAATATTTTGAACTATAGATGTGGGCTTCAAGTTCCATGACTGAGATAGATAGATAGATAGATAGATAGATAGATAGATAGATAGATTGACAAAGAGACATACATATATGAAGATGATATATGTATATAGAACGAAAGCAAGAAAGAAAAAAATACATCAAGACACGATAAATATTTTGAACTATAGATGTGGGCTTCAAGTTCCATGACTGAGATAGATAGATAGATAGATAGATAGATAGATAGATAGATGGATAAAACATAAATGAACATAGTATAGACAGAAGGAAAGAAAAAACTCATGAGGATAGATGTTTCAAACGGAAGCTAAGGCCTTAAAGATCCCTGGTTGTGAGAGATAGAGAGATAGGCATATATATATATATATATATATATATATATATATATATATATATATATATTGAGAGAGAGAGAGAGAGAGAGAGACAGACAGACAGACAGACAGACAGACAGAGACAGAGACAGAAACAGAGAGACAGAGAGAGAGAGAAAGAGAGAAAGAGAAAGAGAGAGAGAGTGAGAGAGAGAGAGAAAGAGAGATACAGACAGACAGACAGACAGACAGACAGAGACAGAGACAGATGGGAATCCGATACATTGAGGGATGGATAGAAAGAAACAAATGAACAGAAGCTAAATAATAAAAATTGACAGAGAGAAAAATATATGAAGACTATGAAGCACTCACTCCTGCCAACGCCATTCACAAGGGAGATAATTGTGCAGAATTCTATCTTGAAATTTAATCACTTATTCCATGACCCACCTTTCCACGAAGTTTCATTGATATCCATTCAGAACCTTTTAAGATATCGTATGAACAGACATAAATGATATTATGTGTTGGAAATGTAATAACGACATAGGGGAGATAATTGAGCATGGATCAGCTCCAGAATTGAATCTTATCATCCGTAGCTTACCGCCAAGTGAATTCATGAACATACACATGAGGAAAAATCGAAAACCTTATTCAATCAGAAATTATTTCTGGATCCGCCCCAGAATTTAATCAATCGCTCTTTACCCTATAAAATTCATTGAGTACTTTTCGAGATGTGATGTGGACAAAAATGCAGTTGGACGAAAGGGAAAACGGACTGAAAGATGAAAACAACTGATTACATATACATCTCAAACTTCATTGGCAAAGATGGACTGACAGATCTGGTAGTCACTCAATAGAAAGAGCCATATGACTAACAATCTTTTGCAGCATGTGTTTTGGATGATCAATTGATAGAAATTGGAAATTTATGATGAATAAATTACCTCTATCGCCTTTTGTTGCACAGTGATCGCTGGAATTTTTTAAAATAAACAAGAGTCCATGCAGCTGGTTACAAACTAAGGAATCAATTTACGGAAAACTTACGTTGAAAACAACCTCCTGCAACAGATATATTTGGGGGAGTACAATGAAAATAACAATATATAGACTGTTTTTCTAGACATGATAAAGGGTAACTGTTTGGATTTTCAGCCCTTTAGATCCACTGGCTCAGTCTGTACGTGCAATACATACATATATAGTCAGTCGGACCAACTTGAAAACTGAAGAAATCTATGTTTTAGACAGTTTTATGAGCAGTTTTGGTTGACAGTTTATAAATGATAGTTAGAGAGATATCAGGAATTGAAAAGAAAGATGGAAACAACCGAATAGAAAGAGGGGGGATTGATGTATGAAGGGCAGACTAATCCTAATCAATTCAGCCATCAGAAACGGATATAGATCACCCTAAATGTCTCTTTCGGTCCTTCTGTTTTTTAGTATGTCTACACGATATCTCCAAAGGTTCTCAATGAATTAAAATGAGATAATGGGCCAAGAGTCAGGAGAAAACTCAATTATTTGGTGGGTTGGTCCTACGAACTGGCTTTTTGATCGAGAGATATTTTCCTATTCAATTTCCATACATTCATGTATTGTGGGTAGATCTAGGAGACGCACTCTCAGGGTGCATTTTAGTTCCCGACATAATATTTCTTTCGTCGTATGATACTTTTTATGGCGACTCCCAAATAACTATTGTATCGTTGAGCAAAAGAAAAATTAGTAAGGGTTCCAAGGGTCACCGTGGGCAGATCTGTGGTGAAAGGTATACGAAAGAACTACAAAGTATTGCACTCTTTAAAACTTTTTACATTACAATAAATGCCCGGAGAGTTGTTCATTAACTCTGATTGAAATATCCTGTGTTAAGTATTGATGAGATACCGCAATCAATTAACACTCAATTTGGTAATTAAAATTCTCAACATGGACTCCCCATAATGATGATCTAGAATGACGGAG
>OY735215.1:43021824-43026824 GCA_963457665.1 Thysanoteuthis rhombus
TTACAACTTACTTTGATTTTTGCTCGTTAGCCTCCGGGTCAGCAATTTCCCTGTATAAACATTTAAGCTGAAATTGGTTTGCTGATCTCACTTCCAGATTTTTTTTTCTCTCTCATAATTATGCTTTGGAGAATTTCTGATCACCGAAATTAAGAAATGTCGGGCCTGGTCAATCCTAAGTTGGGTAACTGCTAGGGAAATACAAGGGGGCGTGAGCGCAATTGTGAATTGGATGGTGCCCTCTCAGGTGCTTGTCTCCTCTAAGAGTATTCCATGTATCATAAGCCTGGAAAAGAGAAACTTGCAATATAGAAAGTCTGGTCTGCGAGGGCTGAGGTAGTAGCCAGCGTAGGAGCAGTAACAAGCTGCATGCGATTTCTGAGCATTTCTGGCATATTTTGAAGATTCGAAAGATCTGTCAGGGCCCTCCCAAATAAAGTAGAGCGACGCTCAAAACTAATGAGTCAATCCATCATCATTATCATCATCATCATTTTTATCTCGTATTTTTGAAGACGGAACGAAACCCGATCAAATGCCTTCTTCTTCTTCTTCTTCTTCTTCTTCTTCTTCTTCTTCTTCTTCTTCTTCTTCTTCTTCTTCTTAGCATCCGTCAGTTGACACAGACCATCCCCAAGATCCACCAAACTTCTTTACAATTGGCGTCGCAGAGCCAAGAGCCAGTACTTTCCTAATTTGCACAGTTTGTCACTTCATATTACTTCCAGTCACCTACAATTTTGCATACAATCTCGGGTAATCCATGTTTTGAGTCTTGATGTCCACCGGTTGTCTATAATTCTTGTCCAGTCGATCAGCATTTGAGTTTTCTAATGCTTTCTGTGATATTTTAAATATACTGTGTTGTCTTGTGATCTCCTCACATGAAATCATGCATGGACCTCTCGTGTGCTCGTTGCATGGTTCTCAGCTTGGGGGTCAATCTTTGATAAGATTCCACGTTTCAGCTAAATAGTCGAATAGTGGAAAATTCTCGTTTTTGAAAATCAAGCTTACTCTATCGAAATCTTGCCAACTTGATTCAATTCTTCATCTGATTTCTCTCTACTTTTTTTTTAGGATTTCATGAAGATTCATTGTTTTATATCTATTTCCTTATTGGATCATTGTATCATTGTTCAGAACATTTCAGTTATACATGACAATTGATTTGCTGAACTTCATGTGGAGACCAACATTCTTGTTTTCTTCGTCTAATTTGTCCAGCATTATTTGGAGATCGTTAAGGTTCCAAAAAAGAGGATTATGTCGTCAGCAAATCTGAGGTTACTTAGGAATTCCCTGTTTTCTCCTAATACCTTTGTTTTTCTCAGTCTACGTCGCCGATAGATATGTTGCAATACTCTAATATGCCTTTTTGCACGATGGCATCAGCGACTTTGGGATTACCCCTGATTCAAAAGCATTTTTAAAATCAACAAATGCATCTGCGAGAGGCATTTTATATCAGCAACTTTCTCTTCTGGTTGGTTTACTGAGGGGAGATGTCGATGGTCGATGGTTATGTACCTATTCCTGATGCCAGCTTGCTCCTGTGGTTGATTTTTATCTTTTCATTATTTTAGTGATGCAGCTGGTGATAGCTTAGGTAAAAAGTTCGTAGATTCAGTTGAGTAGACTTATTGGCCTGTAGTAAATGAGGTCTTTCGGATTTCTTTTTCTGACATTTGGTTACTAAATGTACCGGTCATCTTCAGGTGTCCGTCCGTATCATTGAGTATTTTTGGTGGGTCCTTTATATCTTTAAGGTGGGTAATGATGTTCTAATATCTTGCTTAGTATCATTTGGTATCAACTGAGAGATGAGAATGTTAATACAAACGGAACAATGAATAGTAAAAAAAAAACAAACTCTGACCTTGTGAATTGGGACATTTATAGTCGCGATTCGAATTTGCTTGTTCCAAATGTTAGAATCTTATTTCATCTGAACCACTGATTCACGCCAATGTGCCTCATTCAACAAATATTTAACAATGCTAGCAAGCGTTGGAAATCAGTCGACTGAATCCAATTTTACTTGAGCACGATCACTAAGTAACATCACCAGTGAGAAATACGTAGCATTCTGATCCAATATATATATATATATATATATATATATATATATATATATATATATATATATATATATATATATGTAATGTGGGAAAGACTGAATAATTTATGCAAAGAAAAAAGGAAAAAAAAGCTGAACTTACAACAACTTTGAAAGAATTCCCTTGAAGATAAACAACTAAAAGATAAAAATTCTGCATGCAAAATCTTCATTTGAAATTTGCAAAATGATATCTTAAATACTTTAAGATAGAACAAAAATGTAATCAATGAATTAAATATTAACAACAAGTATCTATAATGTGTGGCGTCGTAAAACTTTCCAGACTATATATATGATTTCTGCTGACATATTTTTTTAGTCTGAATTACAGTGAAAATGTCCCCGATTTATGGTTTGTATCTTGATTTCGTTCATTGCTTCTAAGACTTTCTCATCTATGTCTTCCTGTTGCTTCCTCAGACGATTGAGAACCCATTGTAGGCTCAGAAGATGACACAAAAATACCCCGGGGGAATCAGAAAGATGGCGGAGATAAGATAGAGAAGTTATCTGATAAGAAGCCTGACAAGAGAGGAAGTGGCATCCATGGATCAACAAAAACGATTCTTTTTTTCAATGGACGAAAATTGTCGGTGTCATGGAGGAATTTGCAGACCCAGTTTGAAGAAAAAAGAAGGAGAGATACGTGCTGATCAAAAACGAAGACTCGGCCACGAAACAGGCAAATTTCCCAAACAGACCACGAAAAGAATAATTATATCTGCTCGAAAAAAAGCACACCTGAAAGTTGGACATTAGTTGCACGAGTTCCTTCCCTTGCATTTTTAACAATATGTAGGAGGGATAGGAAAAGAGAAGTACTAGGAATATTATCGATTCTGTGCTTCTCAGTCAGTGAGTCTGTGACAGTTATCTGTATCAACATTGGTGAATCTTAAAAACTCTTAGCCATACACGTAGCCACAGTAGTAACTCATTACATTGACGTAGTTGAAATATTTTGATAACACGATGTAGCGTTGTTTTTTTAAGCTTTTTTTTTTTTTGCTTCCTGGGGAATGAGTGTTATTTTCTGATTGATTATGTTTGAAATTTATACAACATATCTATTATTCCCTCCAAACAGGACAATAATAATCTTAAATCTGCTTGGACAGTTTCAATCACATAAGGCAAATAAAAAATAAATAATTTCAATGTCCTGGTCACGAAAGCTAAGTTTTGGGTGATTAATGGCCATTTCCTACACTTCCCACACATAAGTAAATACATTTTATTACCTAAGGACGAAATTGCACACTGAAATTGTCACCTGACGGTTATCAGCCTTGCGATGCTGAGATAGTGGCATGTTCCCATTGATAGAAGTGTCAAGTGTTCAGGAGTAGATAAACGTAAGGGTTGTGAATTTAGAATCTGATGACAAGAAAAATAGCTTTTAGTCGAACACTAGCACAACCTATTTTCCTGATTCACTATCAAACTGATATCATTTAACAGTTTAATTGTATATGAAAAACTCCAATCATAAGAGTTATGTGCAACAAACATGTTGGAGACAAGAATACAACGATTGAAATAAATTTTAAAAAATGCAGAGCTTGAGAAAGTAGATCGCTACATCTACCTAGGACAGCGAGTCTCCAAGAAATCATCCATCGAAGAAGAAATAAAACGAAGAATCGCAGTGGGTTAGCAAGATTTCCGTAGAGCAAAGTCGTCTTTCAAGAACAAGAAAATCCCTATAGTCCTATGAAGAAGAGGATACAACCAATGTAATCTACCGATAGTCACGTATTGATCTGAAACATGGAATCTAACTAAAAGATTGACCCTCAAACTGAGAAGTATGCAATGCACACCCGAGAGAATCGTGTTTGGCCTCACATGAAAGGATCAAAGGAGAGCACAGTATATCAGAGAAAAAGACAGGAGTCTTAGACATCATATAAAGTTTAAGAAAACTCAAATGGCAGGGGACTGGACATGTTGCAATAATGTCAGACAACTACCAGACATCACGACTCACATCGTAGATCCCCAGGGATCGGGTTCAAGGCGGTAGTCGACAGAAAGTGAGATGGTATGACGAACTACATAAATTAAGAAAGTACTTGATCTGCAAAGCCCATGATAGAGAGGTCTGGCAAATTTCGGGGAAAGTCTATGTTTAACAATGGACTGACTGATGATGATGATGATGATGATGATGATGATGTCTATGTATACATGTATGTGTATATCACACATGCAGGGTACACCGATTGAGATAAAGAGCTGAAAATCTAAATATTTTCTCCTAATTATGATCCCTTAGATAGTGCCCACTTGTGTTTTTTTTTTGAAAATTTGGACTTTTTTCAGAGATCACTGTCAAACAAAAGACGGGAAAATAACATTCATTCATCATTGCCTTTCAAAATTTTGTAATACATTACCCTAACACAGCATGTTGCCAAAAGACGTTGGTTGCAAGACAATCTCTACGGAGTGACAAACCAGTGCTGCTTTCTCATGATATCTTTATCCTTATCAACATAGTTAACTGGACAAATCCTCTGCAAACCACCAGAACAAGTGTCCACTTGAGACTCAAGATCATTGTTCAGTAATGCTAGGTATCTCCTCAAAGATAGTATGGTTCAAAGATGTGGAGGATTGTACTTTCCAGTCTCTAAAGAGGCGGGAATTATAGTTATATAATAGTACAAAAACATAAGTATAGACGAGCATTTGTTTCAGCGTCCAGTCTGTTTGTACACACGTGTTTTATGAGTTTGTTTTATTTGACCGACTCAGCTTGATCTGTGGTCAATAAAACTCGGACAAGAGAGGTGACAGAAATTGGATGTCTCTGATGCAGATATCGATCAGGATAATTGTTCGGCTTCGACACGCTTCGCTGGACTCAGCTCTA